>PVJL010000479.1:259741-409064 GCA_004026885.1 Lyroderma lyra | reverse complement strand
GAAAAAGGAACTCTGGTACACTGCTGGTGGGAGTGCAAACTGGTACAACCACTGTGGAAGGCAGTGTGGAGGTTCCTCAGAAAATTGGGAATGGAGCTACCATGTGACCCAGCAATCCCCCTTCTGGGGATCTACCCAAAGAACTTGAAAACCTTTGTCCACAAAGACTTATGTACCCCAATGTTCATTGCAGCACTGTTCACAGTGGCCAAAACATGGAAACAACCAAAGTGCCCTGCGACAGATGACTGGATAAAGCAGCTGTGGTACATGTACACAATGGAATATTACTCAGCTGTAAGAAAAGATGAAATATTGCCATTTGCAACAAAATGGATGGACCGTGAGATTATCATGCTTAGCGAAATAAGCCAGACAGAAAAATCCAAAAACCATATGACTTCACTCATATGTAGAATATAAAACTGAAAGCAACAAAGAAAAAACAAACAAGCAAACAAATAACCCCTGGACACAATCAACCGTTTAATGTTTATTTGGGGATGAGTAGGTTAGGGAGGGGAGAAAGGGGAGGGGGTGGGAGAGGAGGGGGGAAGCTAAATATAAGGTGATGGAAAGAGAACTCACATTAGGTGGTGAACTTATTATATATCAAGTTGACAATGCACTGTAGAACTGTATGCCTCAAACCTATGTAATCCTTGCTAACAGATGTCACCCCAATAAGTCTAACAATAAAAATAAATTTTAAAAAATGTAGATACCAACATTTTAGGAGATTTGGTTAAATATTGAGAAAGGCCATTTATTTTTATCAGTCAGTTAAATAATTTTTTCTGCATTTGTAGCATGATATTTCAAACCCCAGTTTAGCAGTATATCTGCAATTGGAAAGATTAACAGCTTGAAAATGACATTTTCATAAAGAAAGAAAAAGTAGTTTGTTTTATTTGAGTTCTAGGTTTTCAACCAAACCTGGAAGTATTGTATTCTTGTCTACTTCCATCAAGAATGGAGGAAATTCTCGAGATAGAAAGGGCCTTATAAAATAGCCATATCTCTAAGGCAATAAGTTTTAGGAACTAAAGAACTAAATTATCCAGATGGCCACCTCCACTCTCCACTTGCCCTTTGTATGTAAATGCCTTGGTGTGGCTAAAGCTTCTATTTCTAAACATGTTTTAATATACTTGCATGGCCCTAAGAACAAATTTTCTGTGCATAAGAAGCATCTGTGAAGCATGAAAAGGGCAATTTTCCAGGCTCCATCCCCAGAGACTTTGACTCAGTTGGGTCCTTAAATCTGTCTTTTTAACAAGAGGTAGCAGTTAGAAAACTGTAGACTGGATGGGGAAAAGAAGATCATCTAGATCACCCCATTCATTGTACAAATGAAGATGCTGAGACCCAGCTGGAAGTCACAGTCAAAAGCAATTTTCTAAACAATATTTTCATTTATTCAAAACATATTTAAGGGACACTTATACTCAATACATGAAGCATTGGGAATCCAATCCAAATTAGACAGGTTTGGGCCTTGCCTGGTAGAAAGCCAGGGTAGTGGCAGAAGTAAGGTTATGAGAGCTGGGTTATGTCCAACTCAGTGGTGTTGTCATTCTGATCCACAGCTTTTGCCTTAGTTCAGGGAATCGTTACAACGTCAGTAACTGAGAAAGACAAAACATCACTAAAGTGAAAAATGACTCCACTTTCAAATGTTTCCTGTGAAAGATCTGTTAACTTCCAATAGTTAAATCTCCTTACACTCCCACCCCTAGAAAGTTTTAGGGTTGCATTGAAAAAAGTGAAATCTGGGAAGCCATCTGCCTCTTACCTACCTCCAATTTCAAAAATCCATGTTGGGACTGACCTAATGTGAACTCCAAGCCTTAATGTCAAGCTCAACCCTTTGACTGTGCTGAGGAAGGCAAGCCCATCTGTGGTCAAATTTATGTAACTTTTACTTATAAACAATGTATTGTTTTATTTTGTTTTGCATTTAATGGGGCATGTAATGCCTACACTGATACTTAACACAGTTCTTATTTTGTCTTGAAATATGACTTGGTTAATGTATTCTACATGGACTTGAAAGGTTTGGGAGTGAAGCAAATCTCAAAGTGAAGATTTTTGGTATATCAAAAACTCTGTAAGAAATCAAAATAGCTCATACTATAATAAAAGCAGATAGTTTGGAGATTAGGTTAAATTCCAGGGCTCATACATGGTTTCACTATTGCTAACTCTAATGTTTGGAATAAATAAACACCCATTTTCAGAGTTTTTCTTAACATGCACACCTATGTTAGAAACATGAGGTACCCAATCAAATTCTGTTGAATATGAATGGTGAACTACAGTGACTTAGTTTTCAGCAAATTCTAAATAAAATTTTGTGATATGATGAATTCAACATCTACCATCTAAGCTGTAGATTTCATTGTAGGTTTGTAGTGATTTCTCAAGCATACTAATAAAGGCATTAACTTTTAACTCTATATTAATTTAATAGAAGATGCCATATACTAAAATAAAATTTAAACTTCAAATTGTTTCACTTTCGCCAATTAAATTGTCACTTATATTTGAATAAAATTTGGATGGAATTTCATACAAAATTTTTATAAGGCCAAAGGCATGAAAATTATTTTTTTCGATATCATAAAGTTTGCATATTTATTCAGAGCTTCCTAACCTTGCAAGTCTGTTGAAAGTGGTATGGAATTGTTCACGGACAGGCTTTCTCATTAGATTTTTGGCACCTCTTCATCAGTCTCCGCCAGAACCCTGAAGAGCAAAGGCAAAATTGGAACAGTTTTATTTGAATATTTCACAACCTCCAATGAGGTTGTTTCCAAAAGCTAGGGAAGGGTTATGGGGATTTTTCTCCCCTGCTTCTTCTTCTATGAAACTCTTTCATTATCCAAATTCATTATGGAAGAAAACTGCTGTCTGCAAATGTGCTTGATTTGTAGAATGTCTACACGAAAACATTTTTGTTGAGTCTTAGGTCCATAAAACAATCTTATTAAAACATAGTGGCCATCCAAAGATCCCATGGCAATTTTCAAAAAAAGCTAGGATTAACTCCAAAACCTGGCCAATATCAACAGAACTACTTCTAATTTCCACAGTTCATTTTGAGCTACTGTCAAGAGCATAATGGCTTTCTCCATTAGCTTAGAGTTTCTCACTAGCAGTGTTTAACTCATTACTTTGTAAAGCACTTTAAAGTATTTCAAAATACCCCAAGTATGAAAATTGCTATTTAAAAACAATCCTGTGATATTTTGTACCATATTAGAATAGCCTACCTAACCCACCTGAAATAACATCAATGATTCCTAAACTTAGGGTTTTACATGAGCCTTTTTTTATCTACCAATTCCAAATCAATTTGATGGCACTATGTAAATAACATTCAACCCATATGTAATTAGCACACTATAGCTTATACTTGTTTTTTTGGAAATGACCATGGGTTGTGTAAGTCCCTTCCGTGACTACAAACATCTTGAGAATAGGGTCCATTTTTAATTTGTCTCCCTCAGAGCCAATCATGGTACCTTAAAAAGGTAGATAATAAGTATTTGGCATAACCATTGTTATTCATTTTTTAATCCTTTTAAACATCCACCCATGCATCTTTCTTTCATAGCTACGAGTCAGGTACTAAGGATAGAGAACATTTTTTAAATAAGCAAATGTAAACATAAAAGTAGATAAATTGATGGATTCTGTCCTCAGGAGCTCTTAGAATAATGTTGGAAAACAGAAATGGAAACAGAGAATACAGTACAACCGAAGTTATGGAAGCCTTGAGCAGAGGGTCTTATAGGAACACCAAGGGACTAGAACTCTACAGGTGACTTCCTGAATGAGATACATTGGAGGTGGGTCTTCAGGGAAGAGTAAATGGGAGCAAGATCAAGCAGCGGAAGAGCATCCCATGCAGAGAAAAGAGATAAGCAAAGGCTGGCTGTTCAGAGAATTGCCAAGTACTTATTATGACCAGAGCAGTATTTCCAAGGGGGGGAAGGATTGCCCCCTAGGGGGTGCTTTAAAAAAAGTAATGGCGATATTTTATTTGGTCCAAAAGATTGGTGGATATTACTGTCCTATAAATGATAAAGGATCAGGGATGCTATGTTCTGCAACAGGCAGGTTGATCCTGCATACTGAAAAATTGTCCCAAGTCCCATACAAGTTTGGAATATGCCTTCAGACATTCATGTCAATGAAATGCTTAGTTTTAACTCTCTTGGCACATAGCCTAGCCCCACGTTGCATATTACACAAAATATTTTTGCATAGTTTTAATATAACTGAATTTTCAAGGAATGCCGTAATCTTTATAAATCAAAGAAAGAGTTTTTTTGCTCTGTTTGGAACTTCACCATATGTCATTCACCACATAACCAACAATGAAATACAGTTTTTGGTGTTTGAGTTGCCAGTTCAGCCACTGGTATCAGTCTATATTTGTGATTACTGTGGTCAAAGTGATACTATTTATAAGCATATATGACATCTATTTGTAAGTATGTTCTACTTCATTAAGTGCTCCAGTGTAGTTGTGCCCAAGCATTTTATATTATATATTATGTTCCTTTATATTATAATTAGGGCATAAAAAATCTCTATGCATAGCAAGTTTACTTTATCTACAAGTTTCATTTCAGGATATTAAAAGTGTGTTACAGAATGCTTCTTGTAACAAAGGGGACTTTAGGTTACAGAGGAGAGAATGGGCTGGTGTGTTGATAGCACCTCTTTCCCCCAAAGACCTCAGTTGTTATACATAAACCTCTAATAGCCATGAGATGTTCCTGGTTCTAAGGGCCTGATTATGGTGAAATGCCTGCTGATAAAAATAAATGAGCAAGATCAAGTTAAGGGACCATTTATTTTTCCCTGCATGAAACATTTTAATGTGATTTTATACTTATATTCCCCTGGCTGTTTCGACAACATAAAGAGCCCATCCTATCTCAGGGCCTAAATGAGTCAGTTCAAGAGCTGTTTTTGTCTTAATAGATGTTATTGGGCTTACCTCTGACATTCCTCAGCACTGCATGAAATATGAAACACGATTGTGATGTATCAAAGGAAAAATTAGTGCCTAAGCATATTGTCCTCGGGAAGAAATTACTTTCCTTCTGATTTAAAAAGAAGACATGACATTGAAATCCTCACCACGTGAAGTGAGGGATTCCTTTACACCAAGGTTAGGTAACCCTTTCCATTGTTGTCGCTATGATAAATAGGTACCTCTCCTTGTTAAAAATGCTTAGAATAAAGATTTCAAGTAAGCTATGGAAGAGATCCAAGTCGTATTTGCCTTAAATTTGTTGTAATATGCAGAATTAAAATGCCTGCTGAGCTTTCCTTTGATTTCATTTTCTTCTCTTTTTTCCGTTCTCCTGTTTCATCTTCCTCCTCATCAGCCACCACTACCCACAAGGGGAGGCAGTGTCACTGGGTAGAAAGATGGTTGGCTTTGGAATGAGAGGAACTGAGGTTGAAATTCTGAGTCTGGCTAGGAGGTCTGGAGTAAGTTGCTTTCTTCCAGGTGCTTCATTTGCCTTTCCTGGAAAGCAAGGATAACCCCACACAGAGAACAGACCATGCCTGGCACGTAGCTGGTGCTTCCCATCACCAAACGTGGTAACCGCCAAGGAGAGGAAGAGGTACAAAGCATGGCGCCTGCCCTTGAGCAACCTAAAATCTACTTGAAATAAAAGGACTTGTACGTAGAAGAGGAATGATAGAGAACATGAAATACACTAATGGCAAAGTGAGTGAGGTAGACAGTAACTACTGCAGGCGTTCCCACAGCCAGCAGCAGTCAAAAAGCCTTCGCGGAAGAGGGAGGCCATGATGGAAGGTGTTCGCCAGGCTGGGCTGGCATCGTAGGCACAGTAAGCAGGGCGCCCAGGGCCCCTGATGTTATACTTTACAGGTCCATGAAATCTTTTCATTTTTATTTCTTTTAAAATCAGAAGGACAAAATGAATATAATAGTAATGAATGTATAATAATCAACTCATACTGGATTTTATTTGTCTTTATGTAATACTGATAACATGGCCATAAAATACAATTTGTGACTTTTTTATTTTTGAAGGAGCCATGAAAGCAGATATTCTAGGGACCTCCTAAGTCATAATGCAGCCCTGTTAGAGATGGAACTGGAAAACATTTTCCAGAAATTTCTGTCACCTAATCTTGTTGTTTTTCGTTTACTGTTTGCTATAGACTATGTCATTCCAAAATTCATATACTAGGTGGGACTTGTTCAAGGTCATAAAGGTGGAGCCCTCATGAATGGAATTAATGTCCTTAAAAACAAACAAAAAACAGAGAGCTCCCTAGCTCCTTTCAACATGTGAGGAAACAGCCCTTTAAGAAGTGGGCCTCCACCAGGCACTGAATCTGCTAGTACCATGGTACTAGGGTTCCCAACCTGCAGAACCATGAGAAATAAATGTTTATTTATAAAACACCAAGTTTATTGTATTTTTGTTATAGCAGCTACAACAAATGAACACTCCCTTCAAGGAGTTTGTGAATCAAACCAAAAATTAATGATATGTTCTATAGCAAAACCAATGATTATTTTAAAGAAAAGTTTTAAGCCTTTCTTTCTTTCAGTTCATTTAACTTCGCCTGTGTTTTACTTCATAAAATCCTTCCAAGATTATTCTCAAGGGCTCCAGAGGCAAGCTCTTCAATCCACAAGGACTGAGAAGGATACAGCCCCTTGCTGAGAGAGATATCACTAATTTTCTTCCAATATTGTAAAGGGGCAATCAGAGCTGCTGATTGGAGTCCCTGACCTGTGGGTCACGACCCCTTTGGGGGTCGAACGACCCTTTCACAGGGGTCACCCAAGACCATCGGAAAACACATATCAGATATTTACATTACGATTCATAACAGTTATGAAGTAGCAACGCAAATAATTTTATGGGAGTCACCACAGCATGAGGAACCATATTAAAGGGTCACGACATTAGGAAGGTTGAGAACCACTGGTCTAGATTATTTACCACTACTAAAAAAGAGACAGACTTTTCCCCCCTCATTGGGGAAAGAAAAACTAAACTTGAGGTTTCTTTGTTTTAAATAAAAATCTCAGTGACCTCTTTTGTTTTCTACTTGCTTTCAAAAAGAAGTATCATGTTTTTCACATTTCCTGTCCCCAAATTGAAATGACATCAATCAATTTATAAGTGGGTTGCATGAATTAGGATCTTTTGTCTCAATTCTTTCTAAGTAAGAATCATTGAATTTCAGAGCCAAATGAGATCATACACACTATCAGATCTAACTATTTTATTCTATTTCTGTCTCTAAGCTTACAATTAAGTAAATATTTATCACCAGATTTTCACCTCTTCCCCTCAACCTTTCCTCTTAGGCTGTGACTGATCTTTAGAATATTTTGTAGCTCCTCTTCTCTTACCTACCTTGTAAATGTGGAGTTCACCAGGGTTTTGTATCCTTCCTTCCTTCCTTCCTCCCTCCCTCCCCCTCCTCTTTCTTTACTATCCACTTTTAAGGAATAACTTCCAAGTTAGCCTTGCCTTAGCAGGGACAGGGGACATCTGTAGATATTAGTGTTCAGAGCATGTCTTAGAATAAAATTAATTTTTTTTTCATTTTGAAATTTAAAATTTTATTTTGATGTCATGAAACTACAGGTCAACCTTATGCAAAAGTTTTAAGGACAGTTCTTTTTCTCCTAAAATATTCCTTTCTTTAACATAATCAATGAAGGCTGAAATTGGGGAACTCTTGATTTTAAGAATGGTTGCCTGCTCTTAGCAGTGGATTTTACATTTTCTTTTTATGATAGGTTTGGAATTCACTCTGACATAAGATAATCCACACTTCCACACAATGGAAGACTTTGCATTGGAAGGCTTTGAAAATGTCCCATACTCAGTGAAAAACAGCATCTGTTATCAATTAAATGTGAAAAGGTGAACTATTCTGGAATAAAACTAATTCTAATGCTCCAGTCTCTATAAAACCTGTTACCAAACACATAATGGCTACTGAATGAGCTTCATATCTTTAACAGCTTATAAAATAAAATATAAAATGTAATACATAATAAAATTCACATTTATTTAGTAATCTGTTATATGGTACATTAGAGGGTATGGTAAAATAATCATGGGATTTGGAGTTAACAAACCTAGGTTTGAGCCTCAGCTTCAAATAACTTGGGTCCAAACACTAAATGTCTTTGAAATTCAGTTTTCTTTGTTGCCTATCTGGAAGGGTGATAATAACACATTATAGTTTGATGACAAAGAACTTTTTATATATAAAATATAAAATGTTACACAAATATTTCCTTACTATCTCATATTGTGTAAGTAGCTTATAATTTTCTGTATTAAAGAGCTATACATTCTTTGAATATCGAAAGAATGCTGCTATAACTAACTCATATTCATTCTGTTGATTGCTATTATTGTTTCTGACCTTTATTTTTATTCATTAAGGAAAAATTGTCTTTATTCACTTGACTCAGCAAATTAGCATGTCTCATCTTTACTACACTGGGCACATAGTAGATGCTTGAAAAGTTTGCTGAATGAATGCTGAAAAATATTACAAAATTTCAGCAGAACATCCAGAAATTTTTAGTAATGGAAATAACCATAAGAAACTCATGGAAAAAAAAGTAATGAAGTGAGGTAGAATAAATGAGTGAAAAGGTGAAAAATCAAGGTTTTCCTGAGATTTGGCAGGAAGAGAGTCACTACTCCCTCCGTCGGGGAGACCCAGAAGTCCCTCCATCCTCAGCATGGAGTTACCTGGTACTGAGTTGCCCCTTCTGACACAAGCATCTCTGGCCAGCTCCAAAGCAGGTCCTTGCTAGCTGACTCGCTTCCCTCTCTTTGCATTGTCTAGTTCTTATTTTTCTATTTCCTTCTACCTAGGCTGACCAGACATCCTATTTTCAAAGGAACAGTAAACAATGGTACTGTCTCATTTCAAATGGGATATCTGCTCAACCTAGTCTCACTGGGCTAAATTCAAGGTGTCAGTAGGCTGACCATATGTACCATTTGAAATGGGACAGTACTCTTGTTTTCTGCCCTGTTTAAAATGGGACATCTGGCCAGTCTACCTTGCTTCTAATCTTTTTTTTTTCCTGCCTTCCTTTTATCTGTCCTTTCTCTTTCATTGTTTGAGTGTATGTGTGGTGGTACATCTCTGTGTGGGGGATAGGGATACACACACACATACACACTCACACTCAGACAAACTATATTAAAATAAAATTTTGGGAATTCAGCTAAAACTTTATTTTAAAGAATGACTGGTATTTTAATAAGATAATGGTTTTAATCTATTAACTGGTATTCTTTTGATTTGTTTTTAAATTTATGGATACTTTTTCCATCCAGGGAGCTTCTAGCATAGTCTAGACTTCCTGTCTTAGGGAAAGGGAAATGTAGCTAATGAGTCTGATCTTGCCAAGGTCTTGGCATAGCTAATAGATCTGGAAGAATATGCAAATGATAAGAGTTGTTCTTGAGCAAAGTGCTGGGGAAAGAAAAGAGAGTAAGAGGCAAAGTACAAGGCATAAGTTTTGGTAGGATCCAAACATGATACCCTCAGGGGAACAAAACAATAGAATCTTCTAAGTTTTGCAATCTAAAAGCAGAGGAAAACTGTGCATGCCTTTTTATTAATAAGCACAAAGTTCAGCAAAGAAGCAGTAGGGATGAAATCACCCCTTAGTCAGTATTGGCAGGGGCAATAGAATAGAAATGGATGAGAATATGAATTTCTCATTGCTGCCTTAATAAATTACCACAAATCAACTTACTTTAAAATGACACAAATTTATTCTCTTATAGTTATAAAAGTCAGGAGTCCAAAATGGATTTCAATAGACTGAAGTCAAGGTGTTTGCAGGGCTGCATTCCATTCTGAAGGCTCTTGAGGTTTTCTAGCTGCTCGAGGTTGTGCACATTCCTTTGCCTGTGGTCTCTTTCCTCCATCTGCAAAGCCAGCAATGGTCAGTCAAGTCTTTCTTGCACTGAGCCACTCGGATACTGCTTCTTTCTTCCACTTTTAAGGTCCCTTAGGATCACATTGGGCTTCTCTGAACAATTCAGCATGATCTCCCTATTTCAAATTCAACTGATTGGTCCTATTCCTTCTATAACCATAACTCTCTTTTGCAGTGAAACATAGCATGTACACATATTCTGGGAATTAACATAAGACATCTTCAGAAAGCTGTTATTCTGTCTACCACAGTTGTGCTGTATGTGATTAACTGACACAACTTCACAGAACGTCCAAGGCATCATAGTGAATGGTAAAATGTTTTTTCTTCATGAAGTTCAGAAGAGCGTGGACAATAACATGGACTGGAGGTCCCAGGGAAGTTGTACTGTCAACCTCAGGAGAATATAGCTAGAGATTTATATAAAAGAGCAGTAAGTCGGATTGAAAACCAGGTACCATGGATGCTGATGTACATTTTTCAGTAGCTGCCAGCATGGAAAGATGGTCACTGAGGACCACACAGCCTCTTTTCTCCTGACCCCAATAACTTTATGATGCATAGTGCCCTGTCATCCCTAGTTTCCTTTTTATGAACTTAGATGCAACCTCAGGGATAAAAAGAAATGGGAAACCTTAAATCAACTAAGTTACCATGGAACTGATTAGGACTAATTCTCCACTATCAATAGATCAGGGCTTTACATAGAAATTAGGTACATTTGTAGGGGGATAAGATGCATATTTCACATTTGAGCTTATTGTCTGATATTTAATGAACACTAAACTCAACACTTTTTTAAACTAAAATGAGCACTGTACTTTATTTTCTAGACCCATTGGGTGTGTGTGCTTTCACATTTGCTTTTACTACTCACATTCAAACATTAGACAAAGGAGAATGGGATGGACCAGACCACAGTCCCATGTCCCACAGAGTCACTACCTTCCCTCTTTCATTTCAAAATGGATTACTTTACCAAGAAAGAGACTTCTTCTTTCAATAAAAATACTTATATTCTTATTTCACTTGGGTTATCTTATGGTAAAATTAAGAATCTCCCCCACCCCCGACCTAGGGAAAAAATAAACTTTTTGAAACCATTGCCTTGCCCAGGGCTTATGGGAAAGAATTAACTTCTTTAAAGAACCTTGTTTTGCCAAGCACATGAAATTTTGCCTTAAGAAGTGTCAAAGGAGTAGATAATAATGGCTGGGGAAGGCTTCTTGTAGAAGCTTTATACATTTGAATTCCTACCTTAAAGATAGGTATTATTATGCCTAATTTACCTATAACACAATTGAAATCCATAAAGACACCTCACTTTCCCAAGGAGCCTTATCCTAGGTCCTCCCCCAAACAGAGCCTGACACAAAGGCTAATATGCAGGTAGTTTATCTGGGAAGGGGGCCAGAGAGCAGGACTGAGGGACATAGGGAAGAAGGAAAAGGCAACACAAGGCTGCATTATAAAGTTGGCCCCTTCTAAAGTTGATAGAACTCGACCTGGCCATACCCTTCAAGGAGGTTGAGGAGGTATGTCACAGAACTGTGCACCTGGGTTAGAAAAGGGAGAATAATTTATCTTTGGTCTTCTACCTTGACTGGTTAAGGTGGTCCCACAGGTGCCAACACCATGGCCCTTCTGGTTTTTCATGCACAATGCCAACAGTGTTCTCATGGGTGCCCCACCTCTAAGCCTTCAGGCAGGAAGCTAGCAATATGAGTGGAGTATGGCAAGGCACTGCCCTATTTTATCTGTGCAAAACTGGCTGAAGTCTGTGCAGAAGAGGCTAAGGCAGCAGTGGCTGAGAGCAAGTGAAATGACACAGAGAGGTGGCTAATACTCAAGGTCATATGGTTATTCAGTACTTAAAATTAGGCCTGCATGACTGCAAGGCCTGGGTGCCTTCCATAATTCAGATGAGTTCCCAAGAAGATATTTGGCTTTGTGGAACTTAAGCATGAGTTTATTACCCTTGGCAATTAGATGAGGATCTGGTATTGATTTTACACTATATCGGAAGTGGACCATTATGCACTCACTCTTTGTGTATCTAAGGCCATGAATTCTTCCCCCATTAACCTCCAAAATGGGTTTGGAAATAAATACGTTAAACATAAGACTCTAGAATAGCGCTATCATGCAGAAAAATAATGTGAGCTACTTGTGAAATTTTACATTTCTTAGTAGTCACACTAAAAAAAAAACCAAAAAAAACAAGAGACATTAATTTCATTATCTACTTTATTTAACCCCCTGTTTTCCAAGTATTATCTTTCCCACATGTAATCAGAAAAAATGATTGTTGAGGTATTCTGTATTCTTTCTTTCTTTTTTATTTTTTTGTCATACTAAGTCATCAGAATTCGGTGTGCATTTGACTTGTATGTGCACATGTCAGTTCAGACTAGCTATGCTTCAAATATTTATTAGCCACATGTGACTACTGTTACCATCTTGGAGAGTGCAGCTGTAGGGTGTTTTCCACTTGTGAACTGAAGGAATGAGTCTGTCGAAGGCCATGTCATTGCACTTTTCCTGGGATGAGATGGAGTAGGGAGGATTTCTATACACCCTCCTGACATTGTGACTTTGGTCTCTAATATTTCTCTCTGAAATAAACAAAATGTCAAATGGACAAGGTCCATGGTCAGAAGTGATTAGAACAGTAATTCGAAGACAAAACCAAGCCATACACGAATCTAACATTTCAGGGTTTATTTACCCAGTTCACTTGTCTTTAAACTGCAGGATATACATAATTTTTAACTTAGAAATAAAAAAAAAGTTTTACATATTCAAGCACACATCACATGATGAACAATGTAAGATAGGGATTCTAAAAGTGGGACAAACAAGGTATCTTATTCTACCTGAATTATAATACGTACATTTATTTGTCTTTACTCCTAGAAAAACTGTATTTTTATTTTCACAGGTTTATAGTTTATATTAAGCACATATATAATTTATGTCTACTAAGACATTTCCAAACATAGGTATTTAATAAAATGTGGTAAACACAAGATTTAGAGTGGATCTGAATTCAAATTCTACTTCACTGCTTACTATGTGCAGCATGAGGCAATTAATTCTCCCCTTTCAGCCTTGTTCTATCTTCTCTGAAATGGAGATAACAGTATCTATCTTACAAGGGTTTTAGTTAAGAATTAAGTAAGATAGGACATCTTAGCAATAGTGCCGGGGACATGGTTAATGCTCAGTAAATGGCAGCTTTTGCTATTAGTGATAAAAACAATCTAACAATAAGGGAGACTGCACAATGTTCACCTTGCCTTCTTGCCTTCAACATTTCTCAGTCTATTACCAGCTGAGACACACTGGCAACCCACATATGGAACAATGAATTACTGTGAGTGCCACTAAACTCTGCAGTGTTCAGAAATTTACCACTAAAGGGGGCATTTCCCATTCAATGCTGGGCGAATTGTTCATAAAAATCCACAGGCTCAAAGCAACCTGACTGGGAAGCTTTCCCTCCCCCCTCCTTTCTTTTGTCTCTTAATACCCACACTGTGGCCTGATTCCCATAACAGCTGAAATTAGCCCTTTAATTTCCACATTATCTCCTTTATATTACAGATGAATAATGTGCTAGAATAAAAAGGGGGGTCTTGGGAGGAATTACCAAAGATGAAGAAAAGTATTATGCTTCTTCCTGAAACGTCTTTTAGAGCCTATACTGAATTGTCAGTGGCCAAGGAGAATGCATCTCCAGCCATTTGGTCTAGAGCCAAATCAGAAGCTATCTCTCTGGGAAACCCAAGTGTCCTGAGATTAAACCTCCCACATTACCTGCCTCACATCTTCTTTTCACTGTCCACTTCAAGCCAGGTGGCTTCAGTACACTTGTCTTTGAACAAAACGTTATAGGTTGCATTGTTGTAATAATAATAATAAGTAATAATAGCTAAAATTTATTCAAATGCTGCCTGTGAGCCAAGTATTGTGCTAAGCATGTCACAGGCATCAGCTCATTGGATGTAGTCCTATGAGTTCTCTGACAGATGCAAAAATTGAACTATGGAAGTTTAGTAACTTTCCCAAAATCACTCAGCTGTTAAGTATTGTAACTAGGATTCCAAGAGAGACATTTCAACACCAGTGCCCAAGCCTGGTAACAATACACAGTGGACACCCAACGTGTGTACGATCTACTAACAAGTTCAGATGGCTCTGCTTTTCAGACATGTTGCTAGTCCGTTCATGTCGTCCCACCTCTACCAATGCCACCGTCGTCTAAGCCACCACCATCTCTCCTCTGGAAAATTAACAGTAGTTCTCCTCGAGTCTCTCTGCTTCCATTCTTATCCTTCTACAAGCCGTGTTGCACACAGCAGCCAATTGAACAGTTCAGAATATAAATTAGACTGTGCGCCTCTTTTGCTCCAAGGCATGGCGCCATCCATTGCCTTCTCCGTTCCTCTTAGAATAAATTGAATGTCCTCACCACAGTCTTTTAACCGGCACAGTCGAGCTCTGTCCATCTCCTCACCGCCTCTCCTCCTACTCTCCTTCTCACTTTTCATGTTGTCCTTCTTTTTTCTCTCACGTGTGTCAAACTCATTCTTGCTTTAGGGAGTTGACACTGGCCATCCCTTGTCCTTGGCACATTCATGCCTCACATCTGCACGTAGCCTGTCATCTGGGCCATCAGCTCAAATGTCACCTCCAGAGAGAGCCCTATCCTCATCACCCAAGCCCAAGCTGTCCACTCCTTTTCCACGTCCCCGTTGGCTTTCCACGTGACCCCAGTTCACTGTCATCACAGCACCTCTCCATGCAAAATCATCTGTCCATTTTCCTTCCATTATTTGGTAACTTCTTTGTTTTCTGCCTCCCCCTTGTCACTAGCAAAATATAAAGTACCGTTAAGCAAACGCCTCGTCTGCCATGTTCACTGCGGTACCTGCTGGGCCTAGAACATGATCTGGCACATAATACAAATTTTATTGAATAAAAATGTGAACAAATTAGTTTACTATTAATAATTACATGATTTTAAAAAAGTCACCTTTACAGACAGGAGCCTGCCTATCAGTGCCAGTAAGGTAGTGAGAAATGGGACATGGGGATACAGACAGAGAAGCTGTAAATAATTAACTGTAAAAAGAAACAAGGAGCTAGACAAAATGTTATTTTCATTGTGGACACTTTCCCATGCCTCTTATTCTCTATCTGCCACAGTGCTTTGTCATTTCTGTCCTTCTCTTACTTCTCTTGAACAAAAATTGTTAAGAGCCTCTATACCAGTGCTATATGTTAGGTATTTGGTCACATAAATATGCAAGAAATTCTAAGGAATGCTGTATGTGTCCACACAAATAATAATGAGACAAATGTCCTCTTTGTGATTTTTAAAAAGTGTTATTGAATAATGGGACATTACATTAAGAAAACTTGATAGATTTTTTTAATAGCAGGAGGAAATAATAAAGTTTTTGAGAAAAATATGACATCTCAAATATAAAAAAGTATGCATTGAAAATTACTAGTAGTAATTATTAATGAAAACAATTACTAATAGTATTTGCTTCATGTTAGGGGAATTACAATTTTCTTTTCTTCTCCTTTTCCATGTTTTTGTTCTAGATCAATAACCTTAGGTTCAGTTGTATTTCAAGAAGAAATGACACCCAAAGCTCATCTGCCTCTCATATTCAGGTCTCATGTGCTAAGATACAGCTCTGCTCCACATTGGCTTCTTTCTTATCCACGGCTGAAGGATAGTCTCTATTTGGGATACTCCAGTCTCTTAGCAGCAGTCAAAACAAATGGCTTTTTCTCAAAAGTGGCACATGTGACATTCCTTACCTTTCATTGGTCTAAGCAAGCCTCATGGCCTTGCCCTCAGTTCATGGGGAAGAACCATATTCTTTCTGTAAGCAGAGGCCCCATATATTAATATTTAGAAAAATAAAGTGGTCCACCACAGGCTCTTCTGTACTTTCTAAATTTTCTGCAATGAGTGCATATAATATTTATTAAAAGAAAAATATCTATTTTGTTTTGTTATTTGTTTGTTTGTTTGTTTCATGGTAATAATGTTTCCATTCTTCAGTCTCTGTGTGAGACTGGCACAATTTCTTCTTTAAATGGTTGATAGAAATACAAATATCATGCCTGGAAAAAAAAAGAAAAGAAAAATATCTGAGATGTTTATTTTTAAGTAATTTTACTTCTCTTTAGCTAAAAATGCATTTATCTGGAATAATAGAAAATTTGACTTTCAATAGTTTAAAAAAGAAAGGTGATTTTGCACATAGTAAGAAATACAAGGTTAAGTGGCTCCAACTCAGTTATGTTAGAGTCGACTTCTTGCCGATGCTCTTGACTTTTCCCTTATTCTTATAGTTCACTGTCATGGATGGCTGCTGCTGCTGCAGGCCTAGTATCTTCAATGAAGGAGAGAGGAAAGAGATAAGAAAAGCAGAGCAGCTCCTTCATCAGAAAAGCAAAGAGTTCCCCAGAACTGCCCACCTAGACGTTCCCTCATAGCCTATTGGCCAGAAATGCATCACGTGATCACTCCAGATACAATGAGGTTTGGGAAAGCAGGGAATGGTATTTCTGTGATTGGCCTAGAGCAAACAGGATCTAGCTTGGGATTTAGCATATTGCTGCCTTAAACGCAGCCTGAGTTTTGTGAGCAAAGAGGCGTTAGGGACTGGTTATTGGCTATGTGTCTACCAAAGAAGCCAAGAGAGGGTGCAATTCATTCTGATAAGCAAACTACTAGGTAGACATTTTAACTGAAGGGTGTCCAACCTTTTGGCTTCCCTGGGCCACATTAGAAGAAGAAGAATTGTCTTGGGCCACACGTAAAATACACTAACATGGATAATAGCTAATGAGCTAAATGAAAAAAAGATTGCAAGAAAAGAAATCCCATAACGTTTTAAGAAAGTTTACAAATTTGTGTTGGGCTGCATTCATAGCTGTCCTGGGCCTTATGTGGCCTGCGTCCTGTGGGTTGGATAAGCTTGTTTTAGTGGGATCCCAAAAGATAGTGGGATTGTGCCACATAGAGTAGAGGTGTGTTTTTTCATAGAAGAGGAGCATCGTGAGCCCCAGCAGGAAGTGGTTCGGAAATGCTGACTAGTCAGTCTGATATAACTAGAATGCACAGTGTGGAACTGAAAAGAGAGAGTAGAAGCTGGGGCACTAAGACAGGGTCAGATGATGGATAATAATAATAATAATAATAACAACAACTTGCATTTATTGGGTGCTCGCTATATAGGTCAGTTACTTTTACTCCCATCATTTCGTTTAATTTTCACAGCAATTCCATGAGTGTTATTATTTCCTTCTATTTTACACATGAAGTTAATAACCTGCTCAGGGTCACGTAGCTAATAAGGGGTAGAGCTAGGATTGAACCTGGTCTACACCGTAGTGATTAAGAGCACGTGCTCCAGAGTCAGACTGCCTGGAGCCCACACCCCCACCCTCGCCTCATTTACACCTTTATCCCTACCCCACTCCTTCCTACCGTGATCCCCACAAGGAAGTGATTTGTAACCACAAATATACAAATTACACATCTGTGTGATTTGAACACAAATTAAAAGCCAGTGTTGGAGAGAACTCCTGTGTGTGTGTGTGTGTGTGTGTGTGTGTGTAGAAGGCAATGAACTAGGAAAGGCCTGGAAATGCACAGATTAATACAGAAACTGAATCATCCAAGAAGATGCTTCCCCTTGTCTGCACCTCTCAAATCAGAGCAAAAAGAAGACTGTTGGTTTAAAATGTCTGCTCCTCCCCCTAGCCAATTTACATCATCTGACAGAAACAAGAAAGCATATGAGCCAATGGCTGAGCTATAACTCATCCACTATCAGAGAGGAGATGAGCTTAACAATAAGGCTTCCCAGAAACATCTTTCAAGCACCAATTCAGCTGCTTAAAAAGTACTGCCTGAAACGCTAATAAATACTGACAATCCACACAATACGTCTTTACTTCTTCATACCAACTTTAACCATGATTTATATGAGGCTTCCAGAATTCAGCAGATCTCGCAGTCACATGACCCTGTGCTTGTTTCAGAGTATGACAGTTTTCCTTTGATTTCCACTTCATTCATTCAGGTCCATAGAATCCTTTATAAAATCTAACTCCTTCCCCTGCCACATTTTTTTTTAAAAGCAAAGACATATACACATAATCAAAATCCATAAAATAATAAATGTGTGGATATTCTCATTGTCACTTCTAAAACAAACAATTTCAGTGTTCTGACTTATTTTAGGGTAGGATAGGTCAGTGTTTCTTAGCTGGGTACTATTTTATGGACCAATAAAACATGTAAAATACAATGCTTTATACATACTAAAGTACATAGGCCCATCCTGGTGAATATGCTAGCTGAAACATAATATAGCACCTTTTTTTTTTTCTCTCCTTCTCCAGGAAATGCTTAGAGGTGAATAGAGTTTTAATTCATTGCTCTAATCTGGATTACCATATTCTGGCTGCTGTTTATTTAAGAAATTAGATAACTTGAAGCAATATTTTCAAAAACTGAATAAAGCTGTATGACTGGTGTAAAATAGAATACTTTAGAAATATAATGAATGAGAGGAAAAGTCCATTCTGGAAAAGATGAGAATTACAGATCAGTAATCATAGGATTCTAGAAAGTTCTGTTTCCTTGATTTATGATTTCATAGATTGGAAAATGATCCTTTAGGATTTTTTATAGAGAATATTCATTCAAAGAGGAGGAAATCAAACCAGATCATCGAAAAGGCTCATTTAATTTTCAAAAGTCTGTTAAAACTTCTGTGACTAAATCAACCCAATCTCTAGCATTAAAGCCATAAATGGCTATAAATTATGCTAGCCTACAACAATCTTTTATGTATTTTGATGACTATACATACCTTTAATAGCTTAAAGGTGAATCACTATTTCTAAATTGGTAACTGGAGGTAATATATGGCTTCTATCCACTTTGAGTTATTCTACTTACTCAAAAACATACAAACATTTTTGCCACAGAGATTTAACTAAACAAACAATATATGGAAATTGTTATAAAAGCTCAGCTCCTTTCCAAAAGAGGTGAAAGTTTAAAACAGGAAAAAGGAATTTTTTTAACACCTTATTGAATATGCTCATTTTACTTTAGATTTCAGTTTTGTACAAAACTATTCCAGGAGCAAAATATTTCCTTAATAGAGAAATTCACTCTGTTTTATTTCCTGTAACCACTGCAAGATATTTCCCATCTTCTTCTGGACTATGGGAGGCAAAACTTTATACACTGTCAGCTGGGCTCTTGGCTTTCTGCGACCCATTTTGGTTTACCCAACAGTCGAGAACAGCAGGAGATGGGTAGATGGACAAGAAATGAAAGCAAAGTCTTTCTTCTGGCTCCCTTGAGGTGTGGTCAGGGTAGATTGGCTGCATGCCTCAACTGAATACCACAGATTTTACCTGGCAGCCCTCACTTACAACTATTTCCAGTCTTTTTAGATTCTAGTAACCACTGCTTCCCCTCAAACTTTTAGGGTTAGGAGCGGCAATAGCTCCCCACCTTTACTAGCCCCACAAGATAGCACCTCTCCTTGTTGGTTTCCCTAAACTCTGTAATATATCCTTTATTCTTATATTCCTCAGCCACTTTTGAGTACATCATCCAGTTCCTGCTGGAACTCTTGACTGACACATTCACATTTTGAAACTGACTACAAAGTTATTTCATGACTACAGTGTCAGGACATGTGGAGCACAGAGGTTCCAAGCATTGGGTTGAAATCATGGTTCAACCACTTCCCTACCATAGGATCCTGAATAACTTCTTTCTTCCCTTAACTTTTCTGTATCTCCATTTCTTCATCTATAAAACAGAATGGATACCAGTAGTAACTAACTACCTTATGGTGCTATTTTGAGAATTAAAATAGCTTAGAAAGATGCCTGGCACATAGTAAATGCTTACAAATGTCAACTACTTTTATTGTCTTCACACACCCTGTATTATCTTTGGTAGCTGGCATACCATTGGTACATTACTGTTAACTAAACTTCAGACTTTATTTGAATTTTGCCTGTTTTTTTTTTTTAATTTAAGAAAATAAAAACTAATAAAATAGAAAAAAACTTCACTAGCTGATCCAAAAAAAAAAAAAAAAAGTAAAAAAGTAACACCAATAAATAATGTCAATAAAGGCAAATAGAAACAGAGATTTTAAAATGCATGAGATGAATCTTCTGAGAAGAGTCTCTTACCCAGTACATTTCTGGCTTCCCTTGAAGTAATGTGTAGCCTGGTCACTAATTCCTTCCCAATGCAATGAGAATGGTATCTACATATTCCACTCTGGGGCCTAGATCATAAAATCTTGGGCATTTGCCTCTAAGTCTTTTTCTATCTTATAATGAGAAAAATGACCTAATCAAAGGCAGAGCAGTTGCCTGGGCCCCAAAATAACCTTGAGAAGCAGCATTCGACCACCAGGTTGAATATAGTAACTATTACATGAGAGAGAAATTAACTCTGTCCCTTTCATATATGATTTTTAAAATGTATTTGCAGCAAACTAGAAATAGAAGGAATATTTCTTAATGTGATAAAGGGATATGTAACAAAGCTTATAGCATATTTCCTACTTAATAGTAAAAGTTTGAATGCATTCTCATTAATGTCAAACTGTCTTCATTGCTATTTGATATTGTCCTAGAGACTCTGACATGACAATAAGGCAAGAAAAAGAAATACGATATGTATGACTAAGAAAAAAATACACGAAATAGACATTTGCAATACTATGGATTTATTTACATTAAAAAGCTGAATAAAAGATATAATTGTTAAAATGTATGAGACTACCTCAACTTTTTGGATATAAAAACCCATAACATTTGTATAACTAATCGTTAGGTAGTTTCAGACAACTGAATTTTCATATAGAAAAAAATTAAGTTCAAAATTTAACTTGCCCATGCCAAAAAAATTAATTCAAGATATATTAGAAACCAATAAGGAAAAGTAAAACTCTATTAGATGAAAATAACTAATTTTATAAACTCAAGGTAAAGAAAGACATTTTAGGCAATACACTGAAAAACCTAAGACATAAAGGAAAAGTACAGTAAGTCAACTTCTGTATTGCTCTGTCACTTATTGTCTATCAAAAGATGTCAAAAATAAAAGGAAATGATAAATCACAAAAGGAAAAGATACTCACAATGCACATAATGAACCCAGAATTGATATCAGAATACATAAATCATTTCAAAGAAATAAGGAAAAGATAAACAACCCAATGGAAAACATAAGAGACAATTATGAATACACAGTTCATAAAAGAAGAAATAAAAATGGCAACTAAACTTATAAAAAGATGCTTAGTTTGAGAAATAGGAAGAATAATATAACCCACAGTCAGAATCACTAAAACATTGTCACAGTAGCTTTAGATTTCTTTTAAATATAAAAGACTTAAGCCTAAAATCCCTCTAGTACTTCTCAGCTCCCAGATTCCCCTTGGAGGAATAACAACCAGGCATCATGTATGTACACTCTAGTCTGTGTTTTTATACATATTGTAGATATAAATATTGTTGTGCTGTGTTTAGAACATACTTAATGGTATTTTTTTTTTTTAAGTAAAAATAAAAATGGTCAGAGCCTGACATTCAAGCCCTGGTGTGCCTGACTTCAAAACCCACACGTTTCCCATTAGAAATGACCATCTGCAACTTCCTAAACCAGGGAAATCTCCTTCTGGATCCCAAACCAGACTGATGTCCTGGGCACCACAGGTCTAACTAAGGCCTTTCTGGTTGGGATGGGTGGAATGTGAAGCCAGGCAGAGCCATGGATGAATTGAGGTCTCAGAGCCAGACATGCAACTCTCATGAAAAATTTCAGAAAAATCCAAGCCTCAAGACCTGGAAAGTCTAACAACCTGCAACTCATCAGAGGCAGAATATAAGTCTGGGTAGCAGAACCAAGAATCCAGCATGAGCTGAGATGGTGGTGGGACGGGCTTTCTGCAAAGGAGTGCTCTGGCCTCCTTACACACCCTCTCAGGACTGCTGGCCCATGTGAATTAGAGAACGTGGAATCACCAGATCCAGCTGGGTTACAGGGCCACAAAAGGAACCAACATTTACCCTCCTGAAAGTAATGATTTATGACTACAGAAGACTTCTTTTTTTCTCTCCCTTTATGTCAAGGTTAAAATAAAATATGCGGGCTGTCTGGAAAGTACCCAGCCATGTAACCATTCTCGTTGCATTTAATGGCTGGATTGTTTTCCTGGACAGCCCTCATATATCTTTCCATGTCTACCCACTGCCCATTTGCCCTCCTTCTTCCTGCCAGGCTAGTGACAACCAGCGTGGCATGCCCAACCCTTGGCATTTAATAGGACCCTCAGAGCCGAGTGACAGACAGGAAGGAATCCCACCCATTTTTACTCTCTCCAAGAAAAGTCAGGGTGCACAAGGCAGCAGTGGCTTTTTGATGAAAACAAGGATCAGAGAAAACCAACCTCACTGTGGACCTGCCAGATGGAAGCTTGACTGAGGAAGAGAGACGAGGAGGTGAAAATGCCTTGCAAAGAGGTCAAAAAAGTCGATACAAAAAAATGAGACAAAAGTCCTAGGAGCATAGTAAAACTCTTCAGCTTTCATAACCCCACCACAATTGTGTCAGCTTTGCCGGGTCAATTAGCTGCCTACTCTATCTTCCTTTGTTGTTAATAATGGCTAATATCCTCTCCCCTGAAAGAATGAAAATGAGGGATTTGTGGTTATAGTAAGCTATCATTAAAAGCACATGAATTCCTAAAAGCCTCTGAAAATAAATTAGTCTTCACATTACCATCTGCAACCATTTCACCTCAGCTAGTGATTCCATTAGCCCTTGTGCACTCTAAATAGGAGAGAGCTTGGATATTACTTAAGGAAAAATCTCCAAGGGAAATCTAGTGATTGCAGAGATCAAAAAGAGAGACTCCAAATGTGGCATGTGAACACTCATATCGCTCCAGAGCCAGGACCCCTGTGCCACATGGGGGACCCCTACTGGGCCACCTCTCAAAGATAAAGACCAACTCTCCAGTATGAGTCATCAGTACAATTCCAGGATGACAGGAAAGAAGGGAATCTGCACTTTTGGATTTAGGTTTAATCTACTTAAGTTCTATTCTTGGACCCCTACTCTCCAATAAACCAGAGCAAGTTTGAAACACTCTCTGGACTGACTCCTTTTGGAATCTATCTTTCCCCCTTTTATGCAAGGTTGGATTTTATTCCTCTAAAATTCATGTATACCCCAAACTTCATAATGTGAGCTTGTCTGGAAATGGAGTCGGTGCAGACGTAATTAGTTAAGATAAAGTTGTCCTGGAGCAGGACAGGCCCTTAATCCAATATGACTCCAATCCTCATAAGAGAAAAAGAGACACAGGGACAAAGACATATAGGAAGAACTTCATGTGACAACAGAAGTAGAGAAAGGAATGATGCATCTATAAGTGAAGGGACACCAAGGATTGTTGGCAACACCGCAAGTTAAGAAACAGGCATGAACAGATTTTTCTCTTGGAGCCCCTGGGAAGGAACCAATCCTACCAACACCATGATTTCAGACCTCTGGGCTCCTGAGCTGTGAGAGAAAATACTCTATTTGAAGCCACCCAGTTGTGGTATTTTATTGCAGTAGCCTTGGGAAACTGATGCACCTATCTTCCGTAACATCACATTTTTCGGCGTCACACGGTTTTGTAACCAGTATTCCACCTGGCCCTCAAATGATGGAGTTTCTCCAGGCTCTATTCTGGATGTCTTTTCTGTTTCTCACTCTAATCTCCCCCTGGCTGACCTCACTCCTATTCATGACTTCCATTACAACCTTCACAAGGTCGATGCACACATTTTATCCCATCTTTAAAGTCGCCTATCGAACTTCCTACTCGACATCATCTCTTGGCCTTCTTGAAGCACTTCAAACACATGTGCACCACATCAAATTCGTTATCTTCCTCCCAAATCTCATGTTTTTCTCCCCAGTGTTCCCTCTTTAATACCAGGGTCAGCAAACTTTTTCTGTAAAGGCCCAAATAATAAATATGTTAGGTTTTGTAAGCCAGTCTTATTCACAACTATTCAGCTCTGCATTTATAGCACAAAACTAACTGTATATGATACATAAATAAATGAGCATGGCTGGGTTCCAGTAAAACTTAACTTTCAAAAACAAGCAGCAGACAGGATGTGCCCATGCACCAAGTCTGCCAACCCCTCCTCTAGGGGAATGAATCCCCCCACCCATGTCGGTTGTATTACCTATTACAGAAGCCAGAAACATGCTCTTAACATCTAACCCCTCTTCACAGCTCTCCCCTAATATCCTCTCAGTGCTGCAAATTTTACTTCTTATGTGACTCTAATCCATCCACTCTATATATCCTCCGTGATTCCGTTGTCCTTTTGTGCCTGGAGCATTACACAAGGTGACTGACTCGTCCAGGCAGAGCCTCTGTTATACACCACAACAGAGTGATCTTCTTGAAATGCAAACTGAGCCATGCCACCAAAACCCAGTGGCATCCCATTGTTCTGATGATAATGACTAAATTCCTTAACACAACCAGTCATCCATCCCCTATGTCGTTTGACCTTGACCTGCCCCTGTAGCCAGGTCTCACGCTCTCTCTCTCTCTCTCTCTCTTGTTCCTGACCCAGGACCACATTTTATTTTTTAGTTCCTCTTACCTCTGCACACAGACTGTCGCACCTACTTTTGCCTCTTCCTTGTTTACTCTTCATTCCCATTTTACTTAGTATATTTCTACTCATCTTTCAGATACAAGCCCTAGCACCACTTCCTTAGAGAAGACTTCCCTGACCTCTTCAACTCAACCATTCCTCCCATGAACATTTATGATATTGCAGCTCTGTGTGCATCTTCTGTGCATTATAGAGTTGTAATTTATACTCGACAGCATGATCATTTGCTTAATACCTGTCTCCTCCACTGGACTTCAAGCTTCTTGAGGGCAGGGACTTCGTTTCTGACCTCCCATGGGTCCCCATCATCAAGCACAGCAGATGCTCAATACATGAAGGCATGAATGTGACTAAATCTTGTTGTGTATAGGGAGTCAGCCTCCTCTCACCCCTGCTGTAGCAATGCTTGCTCCACATTCCCTATTTCATATACAGGAATTCTTTAAAGCCTTCTTTTTTTAAACACCATTTAATGTTTGATAGATATGAGCTAGAAATTTCTTCACCTCTGCAGGGTTTCCCTGTCTGAAGCCAAACCTGAGTCAGCAGACACCCATGCAGGAATGTCATCTGTCCAAAAAGGAGCTAAACTCAAGAGTTTGGAAAACTCTTGCCTTTTGTTCATTCTGAGCTAATGTACGTTTAAGATTTTTGGATTCCATCTTTTTCACCTCTTACTTTAATTTTTAAAGGCATGGCCACTTGCATATTAATACATTTTACATGATTTAAGAAAGCATTGCAGTGACCTTTTCTCCCTGCCCTAGAGGTCAGATGTCTTACTGGATGGCAAATAGTAGACAATTGCAACTGTATAATATGATTGAGACAAGAACTCATGAAGTAATTGAAAATAACAACTATCATCTGTCCATGATGAGTTAATTTGTCCACTTTGCTTGCTTTGAAATGTCTATTTTCAGTGTAATGATGAAATGCTATGCCTATGCTCATTAGATCCTGGCATCAACTCAAAATTATATGTGGTGAGCCTGACAAAGTGGCAAGTTCTCTTTGAGTTCACTTTTTTTTTTTTACATGAAATGTTATACATATGGTGTTTTTAAAAAAGACTCTTTTTATTCATTTATAGAAGTTTTTGTAGTGTCTAAGAAAGCGCTTTGAATAGGAATTGGGGAACTCAGTCTATATCATTAGCTAGCTGGCCTGACACTTAATTTTTCTGCATCTGTTTCTTCACTTATAATACTGAAAATAAGAACACATTTCCTGCCTACCTACCTGGTAGGGTGTTACTACACTCTAGGAAGATAACATGTGTGAAAGAGTTTAAGTTCTTTGAAAATACAAGGACTAATTATCATTACTGTTACTATCAAATTTCCTTAGGAAAAAAAAAAGTGTTACATGGAAAGCAGGGAGAATAAAACAGGCATGATCTACAAAATATAGCTGAAAAATAGTTAATTGATCAAAGGTTTCAAATTATTGATAGTAGTTAATTAGTGGCCATTAACACAACCATAGGTGATCACCAGTATGCAAAATATGAACATATATCCAAATAACTAAATAATTGCCACAATAAAGGCAAAATATCCAGATGTTAGAAACTAAGCAAATGACTTAGAATAATTTGGACTTGTCTAAAAGAAAATTACAAACCAAACTTAAAGGGATTCATATCACTGCTGATAGAATAAATCAGCATAACCTTCCTGAAGTGAAATGTGGCTATGCATATTAGAAGACTTCAGAAGGGACATAACCTTCTACATAGGAATTAGGTTTTTAGAAAGTTCACCTAAACACATAATCAAGGATATATTAAAAAGGATATATTCAAAGTTAAGTACAAAAACTCACAAAGTCAAATCATACCGAAAAAGCACTTCACACCCAATATGACGGCTTTTACTCCTCCTGTTAGTGCTATTACTACTACTACTACTACTGCTGCTGCCGCCGCTACTGCTGCTGCTGCTACTACTACTACTGCTATTACTATGTTGGCAGGGTGTGAAGAAATTAGAACTCTGTGCATTTTACAGGGTGGGAAAGTAGAATGCTATATCTCTGTACACAACAGTATAGAGATTCCTCAAAAAATTAAACATAGAATTATCATATGATTTAACAATTCCATTTCCAGGTATATATATTTAAAAAATTGAAAACAGAGGCTTAAACAGATATTTGTACACCAATGGTCATAGCAGGACTGTTCACCTTAGCCAAAATGTGGAAATAACCCAAATGTCCATCAGCAGATGTATGGATAAGGAAAATGTGATATATACATATAATGGAATGTCATTCAGATTTGAAAAGGAATGAAATCTGATACATGCTATAAGATGGATAAACCTTGAAAACATTATGTTAAGTGAAATAAGAAAAACACAAAAGAACAAATATTGTATGATTCCACTTATATGAGGTATCTAGAATAGCTGAATTCCTTGACAAAATGTAGAAAAGTGATTACCAGGGGCTGTGAGGGCAAATGCATCAGGATTTATTATTTTAACAGGGTATAGTTTCAGCTTAAGATGCTGAAAAAATTTGGAGATGAATAGTGCTGATGGCTACACAATGCAAATGTGCTATATGCCACGGAACTGTACACTTAAAACAGTTAAGTGATAAAATTTATGTTATATACATTTTACCATAATAAAAAAGGCAAAACAACAAAGATTTCCACTCTAGCATTCTTTATGATAGTGAAAATAGGGAATAATAATTTACCGACCAACACAGGGATTGAGTTAAGGTATATGTAGTATATAAATTCAGTGGGATACTATGCAACCACTTAAGATCATGTATGTCATAACAAACAAACAAACAAAAAATACACTTGGACAAGAGTGTTTGATCAGCTTTAGTCAAAATTGCCAAAAACTGGAAACAACTCCCATGTTCATCAACAGGAGAATAGATAACCTAACCAAATTGTGGCATATTTGTACAATGAAATTCTACTCTGTAATAAAAAGAAAACAACTTAAAGTGCTTTGTGCAACAACATGAACAAACTCAAAGCATTGTGCTGAGCAAAAGAAGCCAAATCCAAAGTCTACACATATTGTATAATTCCATTTCGATTAGTTCAAGACAGGCAAAACTAAACATTAGCTATTTTAGGGTTGGTCTGGGGAATTACGTTAGGGTAGGGAATTGACGGAAAGGTGAGATGGTTCTACATCTGGGTGGCGGTCATGGTTGTATACATTTATAAAACTCATAAAATTTGACAGTGTACTTCACTGTGACTTACCTCAGTACAAAAACTATCGAGAAGAAATATGCATTTATGTTGAAACATTTTGATAGCATGTTGCTAAAGGAAAAACAGCAACAACACAAAAAAATAAACAAAAACCAAAAACAATAGATGATTCATGAACCCAGAGAGAAGGAAGTAGGGAGGGAAGAAGAGAGGGAAAGGGAAGAGTAAAGAACGTAAAGGTAGGACTAGCATAGTGACTTTGGGGAGAAGAAACTTGAGTCCCTTTTCCCTTTGTGCTTTCTGGGTTTTCTAAGTTTTTGACATTGAACACGGATTATACTTGTGGAGAGAACCAAACATATTTTTTAAACTGTAAAATAATCAAAACAAGTGTTAGCTTAGGAAGACATGTTTTTCATGTAATTCAATGACATGTTCCATATATATTCAATATTGGCTTTTCTCAAGGTTGTTTGGTGGAATAAAATTCAAACCGTGTCATCCTACACTTCTGTAACCTTTGGTGTCATAGGCAGAGGGTAAGATTATTCAGGATATGTTAATAAGCTTTTATTAGAAACTGAGTTGTCACCCCTGCTTTACAATTTTCCAAAACACATAACTTGGGAAGTGCCCCACTTTCTGTCAGAACAAAGGGGAGAAATGCAGATGATCTTTGAGAGTAGAGTTGATTTTGTGTTTGGAGGAGACTTGTTCTGTTTTCAAGGCTAGATTTGACTGTCACTTTAAGAAAAATCCAGTGAAACAGCAAGAGCAAAAATTGTATTTTCAAACTGTATTTACAGCATGACATATATGGGGAAAGAAAAACCTCACAAATTGAATGTTGGGTCCTTAAAATCCATATAGCTGATACTGTGGTTGTAAGACATGTCAAAAATCAATTTCCCCCTTCATCTTGATACAATTAAATTTAAATGTTTTTCTCTGTTTTTCTGTGTTTAGGATTTTGAAAAATAAATTGAAGTGAACAAATATCTATACCAACTTTTTTATTTTTTCTGGAAATTCAAGTAACTTGATGTGAATGGTCAGGCTATAATATGTCATAGTTTGTTTCATGTCCTAAAGCAGAGAAGGGAGGAAGCATCTAGATGTTTCCACATGAAGCATGAAATAATTGTAACGCAAATGAGATAATCCAGTCTAGGATAACGGAATAGGTTTATATCTCATCTGTCACTTCTAATGTATTAATTGATTTGCCTAAATTGCTGAACTGGAAGAGATTCAGAAGTAGATTGACCAGACATCCCATTGTAAACGGGACAGAAAACAGTGGTACAGTCCCATTTCAAATGGGACGTCTGGTCAGCCTAGTCTCACTCGGGTAAACTCAAGGTGTCGGTAGGCTGACCGTACGTACCACTTGAAGTGGGACAGTACTGTTGTTTTCTGTCCTGTTTAAAATGGGACGTTTAGTCAGCCTTCACAGAAGCCACATCCACAGGATCATGAGATAGTTATCTAGTCTGGCTGGCCGTGGAAAGGGTCAGTGGTGGTAAACGTGGAGAAAGTAGCTGTCCCAGCTTTGGTCCACCCACCGATGTTACAAAGAAGAAAAGGGAGACTCAGGGCGTTGGATTTGCTATTTCATGAGATTAACAAGGTGCCCAGCAGTATCCATTCTCCTTCGGCATCTTCTTCCACTTTTGATATCTATTCTTTTTTTATTTTATTTTTTTATTGTTAAATTTATTGGCGTGACATTGGTTAGTAAAAATTACATAGGTTCTACAATACATCACCTATGTGTTGTGTTGTATGCTCATGACCCAGAGTCAGTTCTCTTTCCATCACCACATATTTGAGACCCCGTACCTTCTCTCTCCCTCCCTCCCCATTAAACTATCAAAGGATCGTCTGGCTGTTTGCATGAGTTGGCCACTGTGAATAGTGCTGCGATGAATATCAGAGTACATATATCTTTGCAGACTAAGGTTTTCAAATTTGTGGGGTAGGTACCCATAAGTGGGATTGCCAGGTCATGTGGTAACTCCATTCTTAGTTTTTTGAGGAAGCTCCACACTGTTCTCCATAGCGGTTGTACCAGTTTGCACTCCCACCAGCAGTGTACCAGAGTTCCTTTTTCTCCACATCCTCTCCAGCACTTGTTATTCCTTGTCTTGTTGATAACAGCCATTCTCACAGGTGTGAGGTGGTACCTCATTGTGGTTTTGATTTGTATTTCCCTGATAACTAATGAGGATGAGCATTTTTTCATGTATCTGTTAGTCATTTGCATGTCTTCCTGGGAGAAGTGTTTGTTCAGGTCCCTTGCCCATTTTTTAATTAGATTGTTTGCTTTTTTGTTTGTTTGTCTGTTGTTGAGTCATACTAGTTCTTCATATTTTTTAGATATTAGCCCCTTATCAGAGGTATTGTTTGCAAATATTTTCTACAATTTAGTTGGTTGTCTCTCTGCTTTGTTGGTGGCTTCTTTTGCTCTGCAGAAGCTTTTTGGTTTGATATAGTCCCATTTATTTATTTTTGGTTTTACTTCTCTTGCCTTTGAGGTCAGATTCATAAAGTCCTTCTTGAACTCAACATCTTTAAGTTTAGTACCAATGTTTCTTTGTATATCGTTTATGGTTTCGGGTCTTATGTGGAGATCTTTAATCTATTTTTAGTTAATTTTGGTATATGGTGACAGTTTGCAGTTTAGATTCATTCTTTTGCGTGTGGTTTTCCAGTTTTCCCAGCACCATTGACTGAAGAGGGTTTCTTTTCCCCATTGTATATTTTTCACTCCTTTGGCAAAAATTATCTGTCCATATATTTGGGGTTTAATTCTGGATTTTCGTTTCTGTTCCATTGGTCTGTGTGTCTGTTTGCCTGCCAATACCAAGCTTCCTTGATTATTGATGCTTTGTAGTATAGATTGAAATAGGGGAGTGTGATTCCTCCAATCTTACTCTTTTTATGCAGAGTTGCTGTGGAAATTTGGGGTATTTTGTGTTTGCATACAAATCTGATGATTCTTTTATCTATTTCTTGAAAGAATGTCTGCGTGATTTTGATGGGAATTGCGTGTTAACATCTATTCTTCATCAGGTCACTAGCTCACAAACCTAACCTCCATCATCCTCATATTCTTTCCTACTTTTTGTATCAACCACTGCTCAGGGCTCATCACTCCCATCTAATCCCTGGAACCATTGAAATATTGTTGGCACCTCAGCTCCTAAGATCCCAAGGTGTCAATTAAATTATAAAAAAATTCATTGTTATTACACAATTGTTAGATTGTTTGGAGACCCTCTAATTAAGATACTCTATAATTACAACCTATTTGAACCAAACCTTGACCGCAATTGTCCAATTCTTTTACTCAGATTTTTATTTGAGCAAACATGGCTCTTGGAGGGTTTGGGGAGGAGATTTTTTTAGACAAAAAAGTTTGATTACATTGTCTAGACTTGTCCCTCCTTTAAACAAGGGTTTCCCACTGCCTGTCATCAGTTGTACTGTCAATCCAAAAAGGATTTCACCTCTGCAAATTATAACCTGGAGACTTGGTCCTACTCCCTTTTATTCTTTTCTGCCTTTTTCTTCACATTCTACTCATTAAAGTTAGCTATATTTGGTTTTTGTCTTTTTAAGATAAAGGTGAACTTCAAAGATAAGGAAACCAAATCAAGTAAAAAGAGGATGTCAGTAAAATCTCTATGTGGATGATAAAATTTCTCAAGTATTATATAGTAGTAGAATTCCTACATAAGAAGAAAAAGGTGATCCAGACACCAAAACATTCACCTAGATTTTGCTGCTTAATTACCCCATAACTTAAAGGCAGAAGCCACAAGTATTTATGGTTTAACTCATGCTCTTTGAGTTGGATGGGATGACTGGGATGTCAAAATGACTGGGGCAACTATCCTGGTTTAGGTGGGAACCACTGATCTTTAGAGTTGGTCTGCAGTTCCATTGGGGCTGGATGGCCTAGAATGGCCTCAGTCACTTGCTTTGGTAGTCGGATGGCAGTGGGTGGGCTTGTCTTAGCTCCACGTGGTCTCTATTTCTCATCAGCTATACTCAGGCTGTTCACAAAGTAGGAGTGTGCTGAGACAGAGACAGAGAAATAGAGACATAGAGACAGGGACAAAGGCATTGGTTGGGGGGAGAGAATTTGCCTGGGATTTGGAAGTAACCATGAGAATCCCTCATCCCCATCCCTCCACCTCCCTGCTTAGAGTATCTCACAAAGAATGGTCTCTATTTCACAGCTATAAAGGAAGAGCAGGGTTTCCATTAAGAGAGGAAGAGACTCTATCCTCTTTAGAAAAAAAAAAAAACTTTATCAATAATGGATGGTAGATTCCTGAGGACACTGTGCAAGGAGTTGGGAGATGAAAGGAAGGGAATAATTACTTGGGGGTGGGGGGAGGAGCAGTAAATGGACAAAGGAGTTCAGGTATTAGAGCATGAAAGAGAAAATATTTGCAGTGATATCTAAAGATGACAAAGGTAAGAAGCAAGAAATAAACGAACCTTAAAGTTCTTAGCAGAAATTTGCACATGGAGCAATTTCCATGCTGACACCGACATTGGCCGCCATACTTGGAGAACCTCTGTGTCTGCCTGCACTGGTCTGCTGGTCTCACCGTGGGCTAGGTGGGTGAAGTTGCCAGATTTTGCAAAGAAAATACCAATAAAATTTGAACCTCTTGTAAAACATAGAACAATTTTTTAGTATGTCTCATGCAATACTTGGGACATATTTTTACTTAAATGTTCTTTATTATATGCCTGACATTCAGATTTAGCTAAGCGTCCTGTATTTTATCAGGCAAACCTGTGGAGAGGGAAAGAAATAGAGCAGATGCTGAGCAGGACTGGTCACAGCTAACGTTACTGGGGGTTAATTAGGATGGAACCCCATGTAGAGCCAAGCATTTTCAGCTGGGTTCCCTTTACCCCATCCATTTATCAAGGAGGCTTTCTTTTTCTTCTCTCCCCCTTCACCTGTACCTCTCTCTCTGATTAGCCTCTCCATTACTTCCATTTTGTCTTCATTCTCATTTCTCGGCCTTTAGATTTCCAGGGTATAAATGATGGCTCTCTTTTACACCCCACCGTTCTCTGGCCCTGATGGTCAACTTCACACTCATTGTAAAATTAGCATTTCTACATTTCCACAATTTTATCTCCAGAAAGAGGTAGAATTGGCATCTACTCTAAATAGGAAGAGGGGATACTTTCTCAATCGCACCCTCAATCCGCAACTTCAATACCGCTGCTGAGAGTGTGTTCCTAATTTTGCAAATCAGAAATGAAGGTGACATCCCTTAAGAAACATCCGATAAAATATTTAAATGTATTTAGATTTCATATTCTCAGGTTGAAGTGAACCACAATATAACTGACTGTGGAAACCCTCGGGGTTTGTAGGAAAGGCTGCTTCTCTCAGTAAGCAGTGAATAAATACCACAATGAAGTACTTAAAATCGGTTTACAATACACCTCAGTGCAGAGCCAATAAATTAATAAAATCTGACCAGTTTCCAGATCCCTTGAGGGGTGAATATGCGCTTGCAACACAGTGAATTCACAGCAATCTCACAGAACAGCGAAAGTTAATTTTTTTCATTCTCTATGTGGTAAGGCCCAGCTAATTTTTCACTGCCAACCTCCTTTTTAAATATATATATATATATTTATATATATATATATATATATATAGCTCTTAGTAGATATTGTGTGACAGTGATTTTCATGTCATTCTTTTCTCTTTTTGTTTTTCAGTTGCTTTTGAGGAATTCAAATTTATAGATAAAAAAAACCTGCAGATGGCTTTTATCAAGTATTTGCAGTGCACTCAGTGATCAGTGGGGTACACTTATTCTGGTGTTAGGTGGGGAATTGTATACCCAGCTCCTATTACAGTTCATAAATTATTGTTCCCATATGCACTGTCCTGAAAATGTCCCCCAGTGGGCTTTGTTTGGGTAGTGTACTTTTGCAGTGGTGGTAGCAGGAATCTCACCAGAAATCTGGAAAGGAACAATAAAAAGGCAAATCCTCTCTTCCCATTCACAATAACACTGACCAAAGTAACTGAACATAAAGAGATAAATGTGAATTATTTTTTATGTTCTGCATAAACATTGTAAATTTACTAAGATAGTTTAATATTGAACACAGCATACTGTCCTTTGGAGAGTTCTGTTTACAAACCTTATAAAGACACGTCATGCCGACAGCCCACCTTTAGAATTCTAAGGACCTTGGATATTTTTCATTAAGGGAATACTAATGGTCAGTGCTTAAATGGCCATGGAATTAAATAACAGCATAAAGAAGCTTCCATCTTTATTTAGAGCACACACTTAGCATAGGTAACAGCTGTTAGACCAGGGTCCACTCCATAACAGGACATTTTAATTAGCCCTCTTCTCTGATTAAATAAAGTTACAACAGTAGATTCTCTGTTAACTGGAACTCAAGAAACCAGCACTCTCAAGTAACCAGCAAAAAAATTTAAAAAAAATACTTTAAATAAAAATAAAATCAATTTCTAACGGAAATACAAGTTTAAACTTGGCGTGCAGCTGCACATCATGCAAAACCTGACTTTGCGTGAGAGGCCTAGGGCCTTAAAGCAAGCTGATATTTGCTCATTTTTCAAGAAAGCTGCACACACGTGTACCAGTACAGCATCTACTGATGTAGGTCCAAAGCCGTCCACGGCCACTTCTCCTGATCCTGACCTAGCTATTATACATTACCACATTCTGATGACCTGATGCAATATCTACCCAGTAAACTCTCTACCCCACTGTAACAGTTTTAAGTGCATATGTATGTGTTTTTTTCTAATTTACTTGAAGTTAAAACAATTATGCTAGTGAAGTTTTTAAGTTGAAAAGTTTATTGACTGCCATTTAACTAAATGTGCACACTGCATTCATAAAGCTGTTTTTATAATAAAACTGTGTTACAGGCCAGTTAAATTTGTCTTTATTTGTCTTAATTTGCTTTTAATTCCTGTATTTCTGTATTATTATCAAAGCAATATAGAGTTTATGGTATGGTATGGTATAGTATGGTATGGGATTAATACTATATATCCTATTACACCTATTTTTAATGGTAACTCTCAAACAACTAGAAACTATTAATACATTTATCTGGCATCTACCAGTTGCCATAGGTCCTGGTTAGCTGAGAGTCTACTGTATACAGTTACCTATCATTCTAGGATTTCAACTTGGGAATGGTCCCACCTCACAGAAGCCCATATGGGGTGTCCTATACATGTCTGTGGAATAATAGTCTTCTGTTTGCCCATATGGGGTGTCCTGTACATGTCTGTGGAATAATAGTCTTCTGTTTATTGGTTTTCTGGGCATAGCAGATGGAGTAGGATACACCCCTGCCCTCAAGTAGCTCCTGCTCTAGTGAGGGAGCTTGAGGGATGCATCTGGGGCAAACAGGATGGCGATCCTGCCTTAAGCACGGAGGACTCTTCAGCAAACTACACGCGTGGAATCCAGTCTTATTTTCTTTCTTTTTAATTTTTTTTAGGGGGGAAAGTGTTTGAAGTTCTTTTAAAATTTTTTTATTTTATTTATGTATTTTTTTATCTGTTTCAGGTATACAAAGCAACATAATAAGTGAAGTTCTTTTTGTTTAACATACAAGAATGATTTATTTTCTTCACAAATAAAAGTATTTTTCAGAAGAGGTATCTTCGAAACATCTATCCCTTCAATACAAAACCAAACCAAACCAAATAATCTAACCACACAATAACATACAATGATCAGTTAAAGAAAAATAAACACCCTAGCTCAAAATGAAACAGAGTTGTCACTCAGACGAAGGAAAAGCCAAATGATTCTGTAATAGCCATGAATCTTAGTTCTAAAATGATCTAAAATATGCTGCCTGATCCGTGAACAGTTTGCTCCTATTTTATCTATTTTATCTTTATTAGGGAAGTTGGTGAAGCCTTTGATGTTCCAAAAACACAATATGGGATACATTAAATATCATTTTCACAGTCTTGTGCAGATTTGGACTTGAGATTTTTTTCCCAGCCAAACAGTATCCAAAGCAGTTCTCATTATTATTAATATCTTCTCCCACTAATTTATTTTCCAGACTGATATCTCATCCTGATTAATAAATGAGTAGCAGGGCCTACGTTTTTTAAAGTGATGTTTTGTTTAAAGCTTCCATTTATGTTTTAGTAAAAGAAATAAAGTCAGGCGTATGAAGGAATATGGTGTTTGAGAAACAAAGAGAACAACCAAGATGAGAGGAAAGTTAACTATTCCCTCGAGAGAAACCTCAGTGGTTAAACTGTTTCATCAGCAACAATACAGAAATTGTTTTAATGGTGTTTTGAACATCTTCATGCTTGAAAAAATAATATCCATGCTCACAAAACACAAAGAGTGGGATCAAGCCTCTCCACTGAGAGAGTCAATGTTTACTGAGTGCAGTATTTCATAAAGTCACCTCAGGCCAAAAGAACGAAAATATAGAAACTTTATGACATACCTGAATGCTGGATCCAGTAGTTTTCAAGGCAAACTTATTGATACTGTTGAGAACAATTAATATTATTCAGAATCTGGAGAGAGGTTTATGTTTTAGTGCTGGATTCTTGGGCAATAACTACACTGGGAAAGCAAACGTAGTAACAGTTCAAAAGAAGTCACACAGGTACCAAAACTGAAGGCTTCTACCTTTATGATCCAAAGTGCACCTATGGAGTTTGCCTTTGCTTTCCCATCCCTATTAAAAATACAGCATTCCTTTCTCTCTGTTTTCATTTTTCAGGCCTCGGTTTCAGATTTTCACTCTCCTAAATATTTGGGGCGAGGGGGGAGGGAAAGGCATTTTGCTCACACACTGGACCCTGTTGTAGTTTTTCTCTGTCCTTTAAAAACTGTAGCCATTAAATGCATACTGCCATCCCTAGACTACCTTGGACAAACTTGTAAATTTGTCATAGTAGCAAACTCTATCACGTGTATGTAAGGTATAAACAGACAGGGCAGCATCCACTTAGGGCAGAATATCCATGTTGGAGGCTGTAAAATATTTTTTCTCCCTTGGTCTAAACTAGAGATTGGCATCCTTTCATTAAACGCTTTGGTTTGCCTTGAGAAAAGCTGTTTGTTACAGCCCCTGTTGAGGGCAAAAGTTCTTTGGTAAAACTTGTCATTATTTATGTACAAGAAAGGAAAACCTTGTCTATTAAATTAATTAGAATGTGACCTGAAAAGGAATATTTTTGATCAGTAAAAACAGAAGTCTTCGGGTAAAGGGGAAAAAAAGCAGAAAGGTTCAAAATACAGAGCTGCATTGTTTGCAGAAAGCCTGCTGCTTCCTTTATGCTTAGCTGAACCATGCCAGGAGCCCTCTTGAATTTCTACAAGAATACAGTTTCAGATCATCTGCATTCAGGGCCAGAGTCATGGCCCTGGAACCGATAATTGCCTCTGACAGGATTTAATTACCTTCTCTAGGACCTTTTCTCTGTTTGATTGGAGACCACCCCCTACCTCCGATCAAATCAGACAGTAATAACACGCTGAAGCGCAGCAGCCAATCACGAGTCAAGTCTGAACAGTGACCTTGCTGAGTCGAAGCTGATTGGTGGTGTCAGCCTTGTCAACGATGTCAGGGAACCGTCAGACAAGAAAGAGCGAGGGGGGAGCGGAGGAGAGCGAGGGGAGATAAGAGAGCAGCATTAATGCTAATGGAGGCTGTCAGCATTCAAGGCTCCTGCCGCCTTACAAGTGGCCTTGCACAAAAACAAAAATATTACAGAACTCATACAAGTCTAAAACATTCAGGAAGGGCACATTTTCGCTTCTCTAGTTTGGGGAATCTATTCAAGGTGTAATTCACAAGCAATTCGGATCCAGTGACAGATACACGTTCACGATGTGATAGAATAATTTTCACGAAAAGAAAGAGCCCCACAAAACTTAGCCAGATGAATGGGGGGTGGGGGGTCCACGATGAAGGGGAGAGAGAAACTACGGGCAACATGACTTTCATTTGTTTGTTTTAACTAGAGAACTGAGAATATTGGTATTTAACATGCACAGCAAAACTCTGCTTTTAATATTAACCTGACTTAGCAATCACTATATTATTCGTGACCATTTCAGTGTGGGATACAAGCCCACCTATAATCTTAACGAAGAATAATACATTCATTAATTGGCCAATCTTTATGTACATATAATTTAAAAATGATGTATAGTAATGGCATAATTCTGGATGGGCAAAATATAATTTAACTAAGCTATAAAATTTGGTTAACCTCTATTTTATTGAAAGAAAAATGAAAGTACTTCTCTCCTCCACGCAACACCACAGCATTAGCAAGTTATAATATGCAGAAAGTCTGTTACCAAATAGTAACAAATTGAGATTTGGATGAGAACTAGAATGCATTATTAGGGGTGAACTAATTTGGAGTTTAATTTATTCATTACATTTGTCCATAAAATAACCTTCTCCATAACATCTATTTCATTTCTGACTCATCTAACTTCCTTACTAGGGAAGCAACTAATATGAAAAAATACATTTTCAGAGGTATATTGAAATTTCTCTTAATTTAGAGGCTAAAAGTCTGTTTTATTTAGTAGAAATAGAATGTTTATTTATTGTGATTCACAATACTTTACATAAACCTTTCAATCTTCTAAGAAAAGTCACCTAATTTCACTCCTCTCTCAAAGAAATAGGCACTTTATTACATAGTTCCTAAATCTTACCAAAAAGAATATTGCTTTTAAAAATAGTTATGAGGTGGTTTGAGTTTAAAGCAAACTTCTGCCACGTATCTACAAATACATCTTTGAGCAGTTTGCGGCTTCACCATGGAATCTTACCTAAACAGCCATTGCACAAGTTGATTCATTGTTTTTGATTCCTATTCTATTCTTTACACACCTCTCCCCCAACAAAATGCGTTTTAAAATAAAGGATGAACTCTTATCCTATATATCTACAGTTCTTTTCCTTTGCAGTCATGGAATTTAAAAGATGGTTTAATTAACATATAAACAAATCATAATTTTTCTCTATGCTGTATCAAAATTTATAATGGACTTGTTAAAATGAGAGACCTATTTCAACTTTTAAAAGAGCTATTTGAAACAACGCATAAGGATGCAGGACTCCTTCGGAAAGACTGCTGATTTTCAGTGTCCCATGGTTAAAACAACTCACTGAGGAAAAAAAAATGTATCTGACTCAGGAAATCAGAGACTTAGAGTCTGGTTCCAGCTTTGCTATTGACAAACTGTCCACTTGGGGCCAAGTCACTTTGTCTTCATGGGTATTGGTTGCCTCAGCTATAAAAAGCAGTTAACATGCAGTTACCTAAAGAATTAGAAGTGTGCAGATACAAGTATAATTAGAATGTGGACGTGATAACAGAGTTATTTTGCTTCTCAGAAACACTGTTCAGGTTTGGTGAGTTTCTCTCTCCCACTGCTCTCTCCAGCCCCATCTTTTCACACACTCTTACCACCACACAACATACACATTCACACTATGAATATTTTGACTGACATTGAGAGGTAGGTAACAAATAGTAACTATCACTGTTAGGGTTAGAACCCAAATTTGCTGCATCTTACCCCTAAGTTCTTTCAAACCCCACTTTCTGCCACTTGGTACTAATGTATTTGGCGTATGTGGATAAGTGCTAATTATTTACTGTGCTGGTTTTAAGTATAGTTCATTGATAGACTTTATATGCATCATGCAGTCTTACTTACGTGCAGTAAGGAAGCAGATGCTTAACAAATACTTTTTTAAAAGACTTGTGTGATTATCATCGATTTGAATTATTGGCCACTTTGGCTACTTTTCCCAAGCCTGGAATATATGGAACTCTGAAAAAGAGAACAAACTTTATTTAGCTATTTTTTAAGTATTAAAGAGGTTATAACTGATGAATATGTGTATATTCCAAATATAAGAAGGTTTATTATGTCTCAAAGCAGATGGTCAATAGCATTTTATTTCAATAGAGGACACTATGCTTTCCAAAGACATTCTACTCCCGCTTGTGAAGGGAAGGGCAAATTTTCATTCTGTCTTCCTGCTATCACATCCTCAACCAGTTCAGGTCAGAGCAGCAGCAAAAGAAAGGAAGGGAAAGAAGCCAACAGCACGCCTATTTCATTTCTTTAGCAACAACGCCATTCTCGCCCTGGAAAGGTGAATAATTAATAGCCATTTGACTCCAGATAATTAAGTCTGCATTTGCTTGTTCTGTTCATTTAAAAATGCTTTCCTCTAGAAAATAGCCTTTGCTTATGTTCACAGTTTATATTTCTTAAATGGACACTTTTGGAATTAAGGAGATTCTATCTTGGTTTTGAAAAGCCTTCCCTTTTTTGTGTCTGCTAATCATTAAAAACCAATGACAAAGCTTACTATTTTTCTAAATGGAAACAATATTAAGCAATGCTAGGTTTAGATTCCTAAAAGACAGAGAGGGTCAAGTCTCCTGTAATCCTAGATTGTGTCCTTCTATTTTTTTTTTCTAGAACGTTGAAAAAGAAAGTCTTTTGGTCCTTTAAAAACTGAACATACACCCCCCACATACACACCCCATGAGAAATTAAAGAGAAACCATGCACCAAATCCTGGGTTATATTGCAATTGCTATTTCAGAATAATCTTTGGATAATATGAGTTATACAACAGAGTGACTCTAAATTGCAAATTCAATCACTCCTTGACTGAGGCTCAGAAATCAATTCACAGTAACATATGACATTTGGTCATTCAAAACAATAGAATGGTCAACATCTCACCATCAACATCCTAGTTAGGACTGATTTCAGTACAATATAAATTTAGTTATTTTACTGTACCAGGCAAATCTCTTCTATTCTATGCAAATGTGCCTAACATTCCCAATAATCAAAACCATGCTGAAAAGTTAAATAAAATCATAAGATTTCCAAGATTTGTAGAGAACATCTCCCTGAAAGACTCCTGATTAGACTTCTGATCTTTAATTTGTATTGATTGTCAACTTCACTCCATTTTTCTGGTTCACAATTTAAATTTAGACAGAGAATATCCAAGTGAGGGAGAGACTGATATGAACTGGGGCACAGGACAAGGAGGGTTGAGAAGATCCAGTTACATGTCCAACCTGCAGTCCAGGATGGCTTTGAATGCAGCCCAACATAAATTCTTAAATCATTATGAGATTTTGGTGGGGATATATATATATATATATATATATATATATATTTTTTTTTTTTTTTTTTTTTTTTTTTTTTTTTTTTTTTTTTTTTTTTTTTTTTTTTTTTTTTTTTTTTTTTTTAGCTCATCAGCTATTGTTTATGTTAGTGAATTTTATGTGTGGTCCAAGACAATTGTTCTTCTACCATGGCCCAGGGAAGCCAAAAGGTTGGACACTGCTGCTATGGTCCAGAATCTGATTCAAGATTGTAGAGTCCTAATGTTTGCTGCATTTATAGCTACTGAATAGAAGCTACAATACAATTTTCCAAAAGACCTCACTTTGGAATCACTTTTCCTAGCTCTAAAAGACCAGGGCAGAGAAAAGATAGAACTCAGATATAGAGTTAGAAACCAAATCTAAATACAGACCAGGTAAATGGACAGCTTTGAGTCAGTGAGTGTTTCCAAGACTGGTATTTTCAAATTTCGACTGCTAGAACTGATTTTACTTACTTGATGACTTTATCTAGTTAGTGCCACCAAAATCTCAGTTTCTCTTTCTCAACCCTAGAATCCCAGATATGGGGGCATAAACAAAATACCGAAGGTTATATTGTTTTGTCACATTATTATTGTTACTATTGTAACAATATTGGGGTTTGCCTGTATGTTTGGGAAAGGGGTATTTCTAAAAAGAATGCATCTGATTAAGTGCATGGTTTATTTACTTTAGAATTCATATTTTAAAAGACTGACACACAAAAGACTTAGAAATGCATCCAAAATGAGAAACTCTAGTCAACTGATTACTCGGCTGGCAAAATGGAAATTTCAAGTTGCATAGACAGCTAATTGTGGCCTGCCTCTGGAATGACAGGTCTATAATTTTTAGTTTTGTGTGCATTGAAAGCCAGTCACCTTGACATTCAGTGCTCCATTATCCACCGGCCACCAACCATATGATGATGTTCAAGGAGTGACGGGCACTTTCCATTATGGGTGATGAAACACAACACGTTTTATTTGGATAAAGCTGTCCTGAGGGAAAAAGGAAATGCAGGTGCCTACTCCTCCCTCCCAGCAACAATGACACTAAACCACCTTTAATTCCACAAAAACAACTTCTTTGTTCTTATATAGTAACAACCATCAGTTACTCTTGGTATTTGTACTTTGATATGTCATGATCTTAGACTTTTAAGTATAAATTTTGCCTCTTAATATCAAAGGCTCACCCCATTAAATTACATTATTAATATGTTAGAAAAATTTGCAAGTTGTTTAAAGCCTGCATCCCAGGGAAAGCATAACATATTGGTACTTTGCCTCCCCCCTCCCCCAACAGCTATCATTTTGATTGTTCCAAGGCTTCATGGGAGATATTATTGAACCAGGAGCCAGGAGATAAAAATTGTAATCCCTGCTGTGAACTAATTTTGGCTGTTGGCTTTGCAGAAATCTATTACCTCTCAAGAGGCTCAAATTAGTAATCTTTAAAATAAAGAGGCTGATCCCAAATGTTCTCTTCGTTCTCTTCTATCTGGAAGTCTCTGTTTCTATATCAATATTAAGGTCTTGATCATAACATTTTCCTGGCTGCAAACAGCACCAAACTTCATTTGTCAAGTGGAGCAGTGAAGATGTATTAAGATGCAAGTAAAATACCACCTAACTGTGGCATGAGCAGAAAAGGCAGTTAATATTCCTACCTAACAGGAAATCTAGAGGCATATTGTCCAAGATTCTATGCCACAGCTTAGCATTGCTATCAATAACACAGGTTCTTTCTGTTCTTAAGTGTGTGGGTTTTTCATTTTTTTGGTGTCACTTACTGGTTATAAAATGGCTGCAGCACCTTCAGGCATCAAAACCTCAACAAGGATGAACTTGGAGGACAAGATGCTAAGAAAAGAGAAAGAAGCCAGGCAGAGAAAGAAAAGTACTGGGTGATCTCCTTTAAGTGGAATCTAAGAAAGTCACACTCAAAAGAACTGTAGAGTAGAGGTTGTCAGTGGCTGGAAGGTGGGGGAAGTGAGGAGATGGTTGTCAAAAGGTAAACATTTTCAGTTACAAGATGATTAAGTTCTGGTAATTATAATTAATGATACTGTATTGTGTACTTGAAATTTCCTAAGGGAGTGTTCTCAGCACACACATGCGCACACACAGACACTCAAAAAAAAAACATATATATATATAACTATCTGTCATGATGGGTTTAATTAGCTTGTAGTAATTGACTTGTATTGTGGTGATCATTTCATAATGTATATGTATATTGCATCATCACATTGTATACCTTAAAAAATCACATCATATGACCTAAATATATACAATTTTTGTCAATTATACCTCAATAAAGCTGGAAAATTTTAAAAAATTTAAAAAAAAGCCATGGCTACAAAAATATAAGTCTCTCCCAAAAATTCCTGGCAGGAAATGAAGGAAACTGAAAAGAACACTCATTACTAGGAAGTCAGACTTACCCAGAAGCTTTATGGTAGGCTGACTGACAGCCACCATGTCCACATCTTAGTCCCCAGAACCTGTGAATGTTGCCTTATGTAGCAAAAGGATTTTGCAAATGTGATTGAGTTAAGAATCTTCAGAGGGGAGATTATTCTGGATTACCTGGGTGGGTCCTAAATTGTAATTACAAGTGTCCTTATGACACTGGTGTTCTGTTACCATGAATTTAGGCTCTGCCATAACCAAAGTTCAAGGAAATTTATGAACTCTGAGGTTATTTCTTACTTTGGGATTATTGTAATGTTCACTAACAATATTTATTAAGTGCCTAGTCACTCAGCTGAAAACTTCAGTGATCTGCAAAGTTCTCCTTGGTCTAACCTCTGCTTATCTTTCCAGCCTATCTCCCATCACTCTCTAGTGATCCAGCCTTACTGGTTTTGCAGCTTTTGTTACAAATTAGGCTTTCTTCCTCAAAGTCACCTTACTGTGTATTCAGTTTGTTTTCCCTGAAAATTTCCTCCACCTATCTTTACTTCCATACTTTTTACTTAGCTAAATTCTAATGATTTTTCAATTTCCAAACTAAAACAGCAATTCCTGAATGACATTTCCCCTGACCACCTCAGACAACTTTATCAGAGCATAAAATGCTGGCATTATATCAGATCCTGGGGGAGGCAGGGAAGTGCCCAACTCCAGCCCCTTCTAGCCTTGCACAAAGAAGAAGGGAAATACATGATGCCAGCCCCCTCCAGTCACCTGCCTCACCTTTGGGGGTGCAATTGAGAAGCAGTAGTGCGGTTCACAGGCCAGGACCACAGGGCCACAAAACACTGAGACCTACTCACAAGACTAGAAGGATTTTTCCTCTCATCCCACCTTCCTACTACATTATGAAAGATCTGTTTACTGAAGTTCATTTTATTGAGTACGTCATGTCTGCCTTACAACTAAAATTCATAAGGCATACTCAAAGACAAGAAAAAACCCCCCACAGTTTAAAGAGTAAACAAACATAAAACTAAAGTAAAAAATGACAGGAATGTTGGAATTATCAGGCCAGAACTTTTTTAAAAAACTATGATTAGTATGCTAACGGCTTTAATGGAGAAAGTAGGCAATATGCAAGAACAGATGGATTATATAAGCAGAGAGAAGGACATTTTAACAAAGAATCAAAAAGAAATGCTAGGTATCAAAAACACTGTAACTGAAATGAATAATGCCTTTTTATGGGTTCATTAGTAGAGTAGGCACATCTGAAGATCTCTGAGCTTAAAGATATGACATTAGAAACTACTAAAACTAAAAAATAAAATTAAAAATAGACTGAAAGGTACAAAACAGGATATTCAAGAACTGTCCTATGTAATTTTTACTAACCAATGTTACCCCAATAAATTTAACAATAATAAAAAAAAGTGCTGTAAAAAGTATAACAATACCCTAAACTGGAATACCCAAAAGAAGAGAAAGATAGAAAGAATAGAAGCAATATTTAAAGCAATAATGACTGATGATGTCCCCAGATTAATGTCAGACACTAAACTGAAAACATGGAAAGCTTAGAGAACATCAAGGGGGATAAATGCTAAAAATAATTACACCTGGATATATCACATTAACCTTCAGAAAATCAAAGATAAAATAAAAATTTTGAAAAAAAGAAAAAGCATAGGTAAAAACACCTTCTCTGTGGAAGAGCAAAGAAAATAATTACAACAGACTTCTCAGAAACCATAAAAGCAAGAAGAAAATGTGTGGAATATTTACAGTGTTGAGAGAGAAAAAACTACCCACTTAGAATTCTGTACCCTACAAAACAATCCTCCAAAAGTGAAGGAGAAATAAAGACTTTCTCAAACAAGCAAAAATTGAGGGACTTTGTTGCCAGTAGATCTGCTTTGAAAGAAGTGTTAAAAGCAGATCTTCATAGAAAATGAAAAAGATACAGGTCAGAAACTTGCATGTACATAAATAAAGGAAGAACATTGAAGAATGAATAAATGAAGGTAAAATACAACTTTTCTTTTTCTTACCAAATTGAAAGGGGGATACAATATCTGCTCCTAGATAGCAATGGAATTAAACTAGACATTATTAACAGAACTGTTTGTTTAAAATAATAATAATGATAATGTATTTATTTATGCATGTTTATGTATGTATATATGATTATGTATACTTATATATAAGTGAAATGAATGGCAGCGATGATATAAGGAATAGGAACAAATAATTAAGACTATTTTCTTACTATAAAGTATTTACACTATATGTGAAGAAATACAGTATCACTTGAAAGTAAACTTGGATTTATTGTGCATGTATATTGCAAACTCTAGGGCAACTACTAAAAAAAGTGGAAGAAGAAATGCAATTGATATGCCAAAAAAGGACAGAAAATGGAATCATATTAAGTGTTGCAATAAAACCTTAAAAGGCAGAAAGAATAGACAAAGACAAAAATAGGAACAAAGGATGATGGTACAAAATAGAAAAGAGTAGCATCTATGGTAGACATAAATTCAACTACATATTAATAATCACCTTACATGGCCATCATCTAAATACAGCACTTAAAAGATAGAGATTGTCGGAGTAGATCAACATATAATATCCAACTATATGTTGTCTACAAAAACTCACTTTATATAAACTAAAAGTAAATGAGTGAAGAAAGCTATACCAGGCTCACACTAATCAAAAGAAAGCAGCAGTAGCTACATTAATTTCAGGTAGAAAAAACTTTAGTGCAAGAAAAGCTATCAAGGATAGAGACATTACGTCTTGACAAAGAGGGCGATACTTCAAGAAGATACAATAATCCTTAGTATGTATGTGCCTACCAACAGAGGATGGAAATCCATGAGACAAAAATTGATAGAGCTGCAAAGAGAAATAGAGGAATACACTATTCTAGTTGGAGACTTCAACACCCCTCTATAGAAATGGACAGATTCAATAGGACAAAAAATCAGTAAGGACATGGCTAAACACATCAGCACCATCAATCAACCGGATATGATTGACATCTTCAAACTACTTCATCTAACAACAGCAGAATACAGATTGTTTTCAAGCTTTCATGAAACATGCATCAAAAAAGACCACATTGTGGGACATAAAACGTATCTTAATAAACTTAAAGGGAGAGCAATTATACAATATCTGCTCCTGGACAGCAATGGGATTACGCAGACATTATTAACAGAACAATCGCTGAAGAATTACAAAATATTTGGAGTTTAAATAGCACACTTTTAGTCACACCTGGGTCAAAGAAAAATATCTGAAGAGAAATTTTAAAATATTTTAACTAAATGAAACAAAAAACACAACTTATCAAAGTTATGTGGAATGCAGTTTAAAGGGATGTTTATAGTATGAAATCTCTATATTAGAAAGGAAGGAAGCTCTAAAATCAATCATCTAAGTTTTCATTTATAGGAAAACAGAAAAAGAAGAGGAATTAAATCCAAAGTAAGGGGAAAAATATAGAAATGATAAAAATTAGAATATAAATCCATTAAAATATAAAAATCAATAGAGAAAAAAATCAACAAATCTAAAAGCTGGTTTGTGAAAACACTTATAAAATTGGCAAGCCTCTAGGCAGACTAAGAAAAAAGAAAATACAAATTACTAAAATCAGAAATAAAAGAGGGAACATTAATACAGAAGCCATGGACATTAACAGGATTTAAAAGAAGAATACTAGGAGCAACTCCACGCCCACAGATTTGATAATCTAGAGGACATGGACCAGTTCCTTGAAAAGCACTATCTGTAGAAACTCTCACTAAGAAGAAATGGACAATCCGAATAATCCTGTATCTCTATTAAAGAAATTAAATCCATTGCTAATAACCATTAGATCTAGTAATCGCAGTCCTTGGTATTTACCTAAATACCTGCACATAGATGTTTATAACAGCTTCATTCCAAATTGCCAAAACATGGAAGCAAGCTTCAGAAAGTAGAAAGATAAACAGCATTCCACATAACGGAACATTTTTTAGCACTAAAAACCAGAAGGGGAGGGAGGTGCTATCAAGCCATGAAACGACATGGAGGGACCTTAAATGCACATTACTAAGTGAAAGAATACAACCTGAAAAGACTACATATACTGTATGATTCCAATTCTACGGCTTTTTGGAAAGGGCAAAACTGGAGACAGTAGAAAGATTAGTGGTTGCCAGGAGTTGGGAGGAAAGGAGGAAGGGACAAGCAGAGCAGAGATGTGGGGGGCAGGAAACTATTCTGTACTATACTACAATGGTGGATACACATCATTACACATTTGTCAAAACTCATAGAAATGTACAACATGAAGAGTGAGCCTCAGTGTAAACTCGGGGTGTTGACTGATGATGTGTGAAGGTTCATCGATTGTAACAAATGTGACTACTCTGGTGGGGGAGATCGTGCATCTGTGGCAATAGAGGATATACAGGAACTCTGTGCTTTCTGCTCAATTTTGTCACACACCTAAAATTGCTCTAAATAATAAACTTTATTATTTTGGGGGAGGAAGAGGCAGTGACTCATCCAAGGTCACAGAGCCAGAGCAAATATTAGAAACTAGAGCTTCTCTTTCTCAGCCCAGCGTTTTCTCATTATACCAGGCTCCCATTATTCCATCAGTTTTTATTTTGTTTCTTATCCTGAAAATACAGACAAGATATGTATTCATTATGTGCCTTCTCCTTGATAATGACTTACTTTTTCATAAGTGAAACATAATTTCCCAAATGTTCCTCTAGTTACATCCTGATTAATGTTGTATATATTATTCATAATGAGAAAATGGGAATTAGACTCATTTGTACTTCAGGATTTTCCTAAGGCCACATCTTAATATTTCAGAAGTGTACAGATTAAGTACGCTTTTTCTCTTTTCAGCGTATTCTGATACTTCTTCTCAGGTGCATATTGTCTTCAGAAGCTTCAAGTAGATCATTTCCATGCCAAGAGTTGTTCAGTGTCATAAATTTTAATTTCTTGATTATCTGTTTAAGTGTAATCTGTATTTCATTAGTATTACTTATTTCTCCCCAGAGATAACTACAGACATCTTACATCTGTTTCTCATAGTCTGATATAAATAATGATGATAAACTGTATATATGAGAAGACAGTATACTGTTTCAAAATATTTTCTATGACAAGTCTTGACAATTCCAACTCTCTTTTATTAAAGTTAACATTCTTTTATAATCTTGGTTGGAGCAGAAATAGTGGAAAAATATTATGAAAGGGCATTATTTTCTACCTTCCATATTCAGCATCTGGGGACTGTTTATCCTCCATCAGGAAGTTCGCTAACGAAAATGTCTGGTGATTTGAATAGAGTGCTCTAGAATTCTTTCAAAGAAGATTTGAAGAATTAATCTAACCTCTACCTTAAGGCAGGGGCATCATTGTGCTGAAACTTGAGATAATGGGCTAAATAGAAATCCTGCCACTTAACATCCTTCCAAACCTTAACATGAAAGAAAGAATTTGAAGTTAAATTAATCTTTATTTTTAAAAATGAAGCAAATTACATTTGATATAATTTCCTTTGAGAAACATGATCTGTATAATTTCAGTGTGTGTTTTAAAATGGCAGTTTGTAAGAATACGGAGAAAGGGTACAGGAAATACCAAAAAAAAAAAAAAAAAAAAAGGCACTTCGCTTGTTTTTAATCCCCTCAGGAACCATTAGTCTGGTCATAAAGGATAGAATTGTGAAACTATCTGAGAAATAGTATTAAGGGGAAAAATGAGCACTGAGGACTGGCCAAATGGTGTTTTCTAGACCTCTGTTTCTTGGGAGTCAGCAAATCAGGAGAAAATTACAAGTTTCTTTGGTAGAGAGAGCGTAGTTGATAGGTTTAGGTTTTGTTTGTTTTGGCTTGTCTTGTTTTGTTAAGAGGATCTTGAATAAGGTGTATTTCATCTAGTATCCAACCTAGAATTAAAATTACTTCATTCATTCAATCATTCATTCATTCAACAAAATGCCTGTTTGAGACAATGGCAATTAAGCTGAAATCTACAGGATGAGAAGCAAAACAAAAGTGTTCCAGGAAAGGGATCATCATATGCAAAGGTCTGATAGGTGTCAAAATGTTTGAGGAAGAAAAAGATCAATGCTGCTACAAGACGAAGTTGGAATAGAAAATTGGCAGGAGATATGGTAAGGAATATAAGCAGAAACCCTTGCATGTCAGGCCTTGAAAAACTACAAGAATTTTGAATGATTTTCTTAGAGCTATTGAAGAACTTTCAATGATGGAGCACTAACAACTTATGTTAATTCTTTTTGTCTTTATTTAATAGATAGATTAAAATAGTCGTTCTCAATGGAGGATGACTTTGTCCCTGAGGGGACATTCGGCCGTGTCTGCAGACATTTTTGTTTGTCACAACTGGGAGGGAAGAGTGCTATTAGCATCAGTGGGTGGAGGCTGGGGACGCTGTTAAACACTCCGTATAATACTCAGGAAAGCTCCTCCCTCCCCAATTCACAACACAGAATTTTCCTGCCTAAAATGCCTGAAGCGCTGAGGTTGAGAAACCTGACATTCGAAGAGGCATCTAAGGACACCGGGAAATTAAGTGACTACTGCAGTGGTCTAGGTGAGAAATAATGGTCTTTAGGATGTTGGTAGTGAAATGGAGATGATTCAATGGATTCCAGATATAGTTTAGAGAGACTTCTATTTTTGGTAATGGCAGCTTAGATTATTCAAGTCATTACTGAATATTACTAATAAAGGTAGAATACATTTTTTGTTTTAATCTTCTAAAATAACCAAACAGCTAACAAATAACCCAGAAAAATTTCAGGCATGGAAATTGAATTAGGATGATATTTAACTGCTAATGAACAGATGTTTAAGACAAAAATCTTCTCAAGAGAAATAAAATGTCCTCATATATATACACAAACAAATACATTTTCAAGCCCAGCATAAAATTAGATCAGATTAGATACCTGAGAATACAAAACCAGCAGATGTAAAAGCCAATAGAAATACACCAACAAATGCTCTCAATGCTGGAATTTTCAATCACAGACTATAAATCAACTATATTCAAGGAGATACAATTCAATCTTAATAATTTCAAGTAGGGAAATAGAAACTCTTAAAATGTGACAAAACAGATGAGAAGAAACCAAATAGAAATTCAATAACTGAAAACTACATCAAAATTAAGAATTCAATGAACAGTTGACATAGCTGAAGGAATAATTACTAAACTAGGAGAAAATAACCATAATGAAGCAGGGAAACACACAAGGATAGAAATTGCAAAAGAGAGCATAAATGACATAGACAGGGAAAGCTTTAATATATGAGTATATTTAAGTGCAGTCAGGAGAATAGGAAAGAGATAATAAGCAGAGGCAACACTTGAAGAGAAAATGGCTAAGTACTTTTTAAATCTGGTGAAAGATGTCAATCCACAGATTCAAAAAGCCCAGCTAATCCCAGGAGATAAATGAAAATATTTCACAGCTAGACACAGCACCAAAGACAAAATTGAAATCTAAATTGGAGGAGAGATGCCATTCACCGGGATGAAGAAAACTGGGGAAAGATTGATGAGAAGTAAGAATCTAATTCTTTTTTTTTTTTTTTTTTTTTTGCTTTTTTGGTATGTGGGTAGCTCCCTGACTGGGAATCGAACCCAGGCCGCAGCGCTGACAGCGCCAGCGCCGAAGCCTTAAGCCACTACACCATCAGGGAACTCCCCAAGAATCTAATTCTTTCAGTATATATATCTGGAATATACTGAGTTTTTTAGCTAAATCAGTATCATGACCAAATAATACAAGTTTTTTTTTAACGAATGCCTCTAGTGAGATTGAGTGTCCCTCCTAAGTGTTCTAATACACTAGCACTCATCACACATGATTATAATAAACTCTTTACTTTCTATGGACTATGTCCTTTGAAAGTAAGGTAATGTCTCATTCATTATCCTCAGAACCCTGCCTGACAAAGGAATGATTCTCAATAAATTTTCATTATATCCCCCGTATCACTTACATGTAGTATTTACTTGCTTGAAACAAAGACCCAAATATGAGTAACTTGAACAAGATTCATGTTTATTTTATCTTATGTAAATAAAATTTGAAGTCAGTCAGACTCAGGATGGTAAAACAGCTCCCACTTTTATAAGTTAAGCAGGCATACTCCCTCTTCTTCTTCATCTTTTGTACATGACTTCTATGCTTAAATTCAGCTCATGACTACAAGATAGACACTGCAGCTCCAGCCATCATGTCTGCACTCTGAGCTGAGTTAGTCCTCTCTGCAGAGCTTTTCTGCAAACACTACTCAATAACATCTATTCACATTTATGGTTGCAACTTTTCCTGCCTCTACCACAGTCCTACCCTCTGAAATTTCCTGTCTTTACTTCACTTTGTTCCCCTAGTTTGAGACACGTTCTGAATTTTTCCCTAAGTCCAGAAGACTATTAACATCACTCCCTAATTAAAGAAAACAAATTTCTAGATTTCTAAGGGAGAAAATGGAATGTGTTTTCTTGAAAAGAATGTTATTAGTAGTGATTACATTGTATAGTATGTTTATGTTTTCAGGGTATTAACTATTAAATAAATTTCTCTGGCCTAAACTTAGAACTCAAAGGCCATTTACAACTTGTTTAAATTTAGGAAATTTATTTCTGATTACACATAATTGCCTTAGAAACAAATTTTTTTTTCTTTTTTTTTTTTTTAATATGGGTATTTCCCTGGCTGGGAATCGAACCCAGGCCGCAGCGCTGACAGCACCAGAGCCTTAAGCCACTACACCACCAGAAAACTCCCTAGAAACAAATTTCTGAAGCACAAGCATTTGTTAGGGAGTGCCAATATTATTAGGTGTGCTAGAACTCTGGTAGTGCAAGAAGTCGTGCCAATGTTTTTTAATATTTGGTCATATTTCCCTCTTGTGCTTTATTATTTTTCTTGCTATTCTCTTATTGAAATGCATTTTTTCCTGTTTATTTTGTTTTGTTTTTAACCAAACACATAATTGGGTCTCATTATCTGAAACATTTTTTTCTCTGGAGACACAAAAGAAGATAATTTGCAGGTGTCTTGAGTGTGGCATTAATCCAAACTTAGTTTTCATGTCACAGAAATCAGCTAGTAGCTAAAATGACACCTGTAACATTTTGCACATTTCATTTAGGAAACTGAGAAGTCAGATTTTAGACTTTCAAATCAACCTACACACTCTGAACAATTCTATCTTGAAGTAGTAATGATTGAGTACTAGTTTGCATATAATAATTTCCCAGAATTAGAAAGGTATTTCAGGAAGTATTTGAGGTATTGCTAATCCTATATTTTATCAAGTTATATGACATAGGATCGTCAATCTTCATTATGTTATTTTTTATTTCGCAATTATGGCACATGATGAACTAGTAAAATCTTTGGTTTCATGGTTGATATTGTAGTAAGCACAGATGTTTATCATCTAAATGATTGTTTTTAGAACTTGCCATCTTTTTCTTCACTCCTGTCCAAGGTGGATTTATAATGGAGCTAATGATTCTTAAACCCCAGGACGGGGGCCTTGCTTCAGCCTCTTCTAATGCCCTGGGAAAATCGTATTTTTAAAATTTATAATTGCATATTGTTTTTAAAAAGAGAGGATCCAAAAGGTTGTATAAATGAGTTGTCCCATAAAATGTGTCCCTTTGCTAGCTACTCCCTTCCCCCTCCCATTGTATCTAAGGTAGCTTACTTTCTCAAATTTCTTTCTTTACCTCTGAGTTCATTGAAGAAAACCAGGACCCTGGATCAGATGACCTGGGAGAAATTCTAATTCCATCTAGCAAGGTGTAAAAAAAGATTATTCTCTTTAAGAAATCTTTCTTTGCAATAGAAATCACAAGTTCAAAATCTTTCAGGGATCCAGGCCCATGACGAATGAATGATTATGGGTAGGTGAGGACTTGAACACCCCCAAGGCCTCATACCTAGGTTGAAGTGGTCAATTGTTACTCCTCTCCAGCCAACTGTGGCAAGAAATTGAGCTCACTATATCCAGATCTTCCCTTTTTTTAAAGAGAAACTGAAAATACAAATTTTTTCCAAGTAAAATGTGAACTCCTTGGATTTTTAAACGTACACTGAAAAACTTGAATACTCTGCTGAGCAAAACAAATTTTATCTAAGTGTTCCCTTGAACCCCCAAGCTTCTAGTTTACTGCGTTTGTTTTATAGAAAATATGCATAACTTGAGAACTTCATAATCAGTTTTTAAATATTTTTATGAAAATATAAAAATATAGCTAACATACAACATTATATTTGTTTTGGTGTACCCCATAGTTATTCAACATTTATATACCTAAAGAAATGTTTACCATAACTCCAGCAACCACCAGACATTGTGCCTCTCTATCACAATATTGTGACAATATTCCCTATGCTGTCTGTATATTACATCCCTATGACTTACTTTTTTACACCTGAAAATTTGAACCTCTTATTCCCCTCCACATTTTTCTCCCTTTTTAAATTTTTAAATTACAGTTGACATTCAATATTATTTTATATTAATTTCAGGTGTGCAGCATAGTGGTTAGACATTTATATAATTTAAAAACTGATCCTCCTGACTAATCTAGTACACACCTGGCACTACACATAGTTATTACCATATTACTGACTATATTCCTTATGCTATACCTTACATCCCCCTGACTACCATGTAACAACCAATTTGTACTTTTTAATCCCTTGTCCTTTTTCACCCATCTCCCAACTCACTTCTCATCTGGCAACCATTAAAACATTATCTCTATAAGTTTGTTTCTGTTTTGTTTAGTTGTTTATTTTTTCCTTTAGATTCCACATATAAGCAAAATCACATTGCATCTGTCTTTCTGTGGCAAACTTACTTCACTCAGCACAATTCCTCCAGGTCCACCCATGTCACCGCAGATGGCAAGAGCCCATTCTCTTCCATGGCCGAGCAATATTCCATTGTATATATGTACCTCCTCCTCTTCATCCATTCATCCATCAACAGACACCCAGGCTGCCTCCACATCTCAGCCATTGTTAACAATGTTGCAATGTTCATATGGGTGCACATGTCCCCTTGAATTAGCATTTTGTATTTCTTCGGGTAAACATCCAGAGGTGAGATTACTGGGTCCATCATTATCTCTCGTTATAGCCTTTGTTTTAAAGTCTATTTTGTTTGGCATAAGAATTGCTACCTCAGCTTTTCTTTTTTTCATTTTTATGAAATATCTTTCTCCCATCCCTTCACTTTCAATCTGTGTGTGTCTTTCAATCTGAAACAAGTCTCTTGTAGGCAACATATGTAAGGGTCTTGTTTTCTTATTCATTCAGCCACTCTATTTTTTGATTGGGGCATATAATAATTTACATTTAAAATAATTTTTGATAGGCAGTTATTGGCATTTTATTATTCATATTTTTCTTTTCATCATAAAGAAGTCCTTCTATGATTCCTTGTAATATTGGTTTGGTGGCGATGAACTCCTTCAGCTTTTTCTTGTCTGGGAAGTTCCTTATCTGTCTTTTGATTCTAAATGATAGCTTTACTAGGTAGAGTAATCTTGGTTGTAGGTCTTTGTTTTTTATTACTTTGAATATTTCCTGACAATCCCTGCTGGGTTTCAAAGTTTCTGTTGAGAAATCAGCTGACAGTTTTATGGGAGCTTCCTTGTAGGCAACTAACTGCTTTTTTTTTTTCTACTTTTAAGATTCTTTCTTTAATCTTTAATCTTATTGTCATTTTAATTATGATATGTCTTGATGTGAGCCTCTTCGGATTCATCTTGTTTGGGACTCTCTCTACTTCCTGGGCTTGAATATCCATTTCCTTTGCCAGGTTAGGGAAGTTTTCAGTTATTATTTTTTCAAATAAGTTTTCAAATATTTTCTCTCTCTCTTCGCCTTCTGATACTCCTATGATGCCAATGTTAGTATGCTGACATTGTTTCAGAGGCTTCTTAAAATGTTCTTGGGATTCTTCTTTCTTTTTAACTGTTCTGTTTGGGTGTTTTCTGCTACCTCACCTTCTAAATTGCTGATTTGATCCTCTATTTTATCTAATTTACTGTTGTTTCCCTCTAATGTATGCTTCATTTCAGATACTGTATTTCTTATTTGTAACTGATTCTTTTTTACATTTTCTATCTCCATTTTTATGTTTCCTATCTCTTTTTTGAAGTTCTCACTGAAATCATTGAGCATACTTATAACTGGTGTTTTGAACTCTACATCTGGTAGATTGCTTATCTCTATTTTGTTTAGTACTTTTTCTGGAGCTTTGTTCTGTTCTTTTATTTGAGACATGTTTCCCTCTCTCCCCATTTTAGCTGCCTCCCTGCATTTGCTTGTTTGTATTAGATATAGCTGCTATGTCTCCCAGTCTTAGTAGAGTGACCGTATGTTGTAGGTTTGCTATAGGAGGCTGTTGCCGTTTCCTCGGTCACTGCAGCCAGATGTTCCAGGTGTGTCCCTTGTGTGGGTTGTGTGCACCCTCCTGTTGTAGTTGAGGCTTGGTTGCTATTTGCACATCAACAGGAAGGACTGACCCTCAAGCTGATTGGTTGTGAGGACTGGCCGTGACTATAGTGGAGGAGCTGTTGTGCAGGAGTTGACCCTATGGAGCAAGATTAGCCTTAGCAGGACTCTCTGGGGCCTACCCAGTCTGCCCTTTGGGTGTGTCATCCTTGGAAGTGGCTGGGTGATATTCTGGCTTGCTTCGAACCTGGCCACCAAGAATGCCATTGCTGGGGCCTTTTAGGAAGGTACCTGCTGCAGGCCAAGTTCAGCCACAGCCTATGCCCTGGCTGGGGCCACCTGGCTGAGGCACAAAACAATCTGCAGTTGAAACTGTCCATGCTGGGCTTAGTGGTGCCTAGAGAGGCTAAACCATGAACTGAGGCTGACTGCTGCTAGTGCAGGGCTTAGGACTCCTCAGATAGCCTAAGGTCACTCTGGCTAGCCAATAAAGGATGATGCACTGATGTGAAGGTTGAGCTGATGAAGGCTGAACTAGATTGTGGCAGTGCTGATGGCAGATTATTTATTTATTTATTTATTTTTAATGGACTAAATGAAGGGTCTGAAGTCAAGACCTAAAACAACAATAACATCTTGATTTGGAGTTGACAGGAGCTTCACAGGCCACCACCACTGGCAGCACTTGCATAACCTTTACCCCTTAACAATCATCATCAACCACCTACCTTCCTGCCAGCAACACTCCCAAGCCCCATTACTCTCTGACACAATTGTCACTGGGCTAGATCAGTCAATAATTTATAGTCAGTAGAGTATTTTGCTTTACCAGCCAGTATGGAAGTACTTTAATATTTTCACAACTGATACAGATATACCAGGCCATACCAGCTGAATATCAGTCTTCGACTCAGAAGTCTGAAATCTAACTTGTTAGACATAGGACATCAGTGACAATTTCTGGCCAGGGGAAATGACATGATCAAAGTAAATTTTTCGGAAGGTTGAACTGGCAGCTGAGTGCTGGGTAACTTAAAGAGTGGAGGGAGAAACTGGAGGCAGGAAGATCAATCAGCAGATTATTCCAAAAGAAACACAAGATTAGATGAGAAGAACAAATAAATTCTCCTAAAGTATTTTGCTGTGAAAGTTAGACTTTGCCTTGATAAGAGAAAGGTAATATTATAATCCCTTCCCCTTTAAATTGATTTGTCGGAGCTATGTTTTGAAGCTGAGGGTACCACCTGAATATATCACTGTCACCTACATGCCCTGTGGGTAAATGATAAAAGTACCATCCCTACTTCCTCTTTCTTGGAGGAATGAAGTTTAGAACTCTGTAGTATGGAGAGTGCTGGGTTAGGAGTGAATTCCTGAGGTAACTTGGTACTTTCCAAAGACAGAACATATCTATGAATCTCTGACATGGTAGTTAAATGGGGAAAGAGATAGATTCACACCTGACATAAAGAGCATAAAGGATCCTTGAAAAGTCACCTTAAAAATATCTTTTTACCTTTTCATAACTGTCAGAATAGAGCAATTGCAGGGAGAGGACTGGGTATGGCGGACAAAATGGTTAACTAGTGAACGATTGGTGAATCTAGCTGAGTATACAGAAAATCCTCGTACTACTTTGAAACTTTCCTGTGGGTTTGAAATATTTCAGAGTAAAAAATAGGAGAAAATAATTTGTTAGTTTGCTAATTGTTCTTTCTGGGAACTAGCTGACATTGGGTTTTTAGTGGTGATCATTTTAATGAGTTACTTTAGTTTCACTCTTGGAGAAGTCTCACCACAGCTCAAATAATAAAGTGAATCCCATATGTCTAAATCAAGGGACTGAGATCACAAGGATTTCCTAACATACAGTGGCCTTTATTCTGCTTGTTTTAATTTCCCTAATTACTATTATTTAAGCCAGGGGCCCTTTGTGTGGCTGTAGAATTTCCTTCCCTTTGCCATTTAATTGCTATTCAGGTTGACACAGAAAGCACTCAACACAATCACTAGATGTTTTGGATTATCATTTATGATTTGTTCCTTTGAGTCTGTGATAATTTTGAAAATGTCTGATACATCAAACAAGCCTGATATAATATTGAAGAATGTCAAAGGACACTTTAAACTCTATTTATTTTTCATTCCATCGTTTCAAAATACAATCATGGAGTAAACATGTTTCAAATTGCGATAGCTTCTGTAAACTGGAACAAATTCCAGCACAACACCAGTTACTGTTAGAATCCAAGAATAATATCTTTGCTTTGTGTTGTGTTCACATCTTAAAATATTACGTTGAACCATATAAAACTGACATTTTGTAGATCAAAAACAGTGAAATAAATTCTTGTTAACCAATGTCAGCCCAATAAGTCTAACAATAAAAAACTGAAATATTAACAATTCATATGGTTCACCCTGTTAAAATCAACATATCTCCTATAATGTTAACATCAGATAAAATATGATTCATATTGTCTACTATGCATTATTTCCTACCTGATGAAATATCTTAGCTTAGAGAAACATGGAAACTTATGGTTTATAGACCCTCAGAGCATGGGCCCAAAGCAGTTGTTAGAATAAATATAAGTTCTCATATAAACATACAAATGACAGAGTTCAGTGTGTAGCATCCAACTCATTGTTATTTTGTTTTATCATCTCTAGGCTGGCAGCAATTGAAGAAAAAAACCACTATTAACTAAAATTAGCTGGATGGGGGTTGCATATTCTTTACAAATTCTACAAATTTTTTATATTGTCTAAAAATTCTACATGCTATTTGAATATCTTTACACTGGAGTCCCATGATTATCCTCGTCAAAGTATGTCACTTCCATGCCCATCAATTGGAAATCCCATTGAGAAGGCTGTAAGTTCACTAAGTAGTATTGGTCCATTGGGCAACCTACATCCTTTCCTTTCATTTTTTTCCTGAATTACAGCTTCCGATAACCTCTGACAGGTGAAAAACCACTCATAGGATTCTCTTACTCTTTCTTTTTAACGAGTAGATGTTTTCAATTTAACATGTATCATACTTAAATGCCAAATCCTGAATGTAGCACATGATGCAATAGAGCATAGATTATCCTAACTGCTCTACTAAGTGCCATTAAAAAAAGTCCGTGGATAATTCTCATAATTTGGCTCACTTACAACACAGGTATATCTTTTTCCTGACATAGAAAATGTATTTTTTTCCTCAAATGATTAGTGTTTCCCTTGCATATTTCTCATTAATATCCTTAAATATTATACAAGTAGTTCTGAGAACTACAGTTTTTATAGAAGCCGAAAGTTACATGGGGTTTTAAAGCCAAACTCTCTCAGCAGAAAATAAAATATTGGAGCTTTAGTACAACATAGGTGCTTTTTCTATTACCACTTTAAAACTATACTGGCAAAAATGAAGGAGAAACTGAGATTGCACTTCTATGCTTATTGAATTCGTATAAGTTTTCTATTCCAGGTGCTTCAAAAGTTCACTATTCTGGTCAATAAAGGTATTTTTTTCTTTTTTGGCATAAAACCCACACACTTCCTAATGTTATGTAAGTATCCCAATAATAAAAAATAAGCACAGGAGAAAAGGAACTAAAATTTAGCAGCACAAAAAGTCAACTGGGGAAAAGGCATGAAGAAGAGTATAATGAGGGAGGCAACAAAAAGACACAGATCATGATATGGAAGTTTCTGGAGAAATCTCTGTATGCAGTGCACACACATGGGTACTGATCTATTTCAGGCCTCACACCAGTACTACCAGCAGGTAGCACAGGGTGGTAACTGACAGCTGGATGTTGGTGCCACATGCCTCGATTCAAATCCTAGTTCCACTTGAGTCATCTTAGATAAGTTGTTTGTGCTCTGTGCCTCAGTTTACCTGTCAGTGAAATGGATACAAGAATGGTATGTATAGGGTTGGGTTAAGAGGATTAAATGTGATATTGCAAGTAAATAACTTAGATTCTGATTCTGATTAATTGTTAACAAATTTTAACTATAAAAGCCATAGCTATAGCTTAGTAATTTCTTTTCGAGCATTCACAGCAGAATCTTCCAAAACATGCAAACAAAATCATAATTCTCAGCCATAGCTTTGGGAAAGAACTCGAAAGAATTATATGGATTCATATGAAATCAGACTATAAGCTCACTGGATCATAAAATGATTGAACAGCGATTACAACTTCATTAGATGTGCCCCCAGAGATGTGGTACGCTATAGTGGAAAGACAGCAGCAAGCTTGTAACGAGGTTACCAATTTCAAGTACTTAATAGTGGTGTCTACTGTATTGTTTACCTCAATTTATAGAGCATAAAATGTCAGTACAGAAAGTTCTATTAGCCATTGCTGCCTTGAAATCTAAGTAATCATCTAAGTTAAGGCAGCTAACACATGGTAGAACCAGGACTCAAATCTAGGTGACATAACTCTTAAACTTGTCCTCTTCAGTCCTCATGGCCAAGGCCAGAACCAAGATTTCCCAATATCCACATCAATGCTCTTTCCATTGTCTACTTTTCTTCTTTAGAAGATCATTACCCCAGTGGATTATATGCTTCATGGTGACATAGCACTGATATTCATGAAACCAGAATTTTCCTGCAGGCATTCATGTATGCCTTCATGATTCTGGTACATCTACATACAGACTCTACCAACACTTAATTTTTAAAATTTACTCACATTTTTGTTTAAATCTATTTAGTTAAAAATTATATTACTATAGTGAATGGTTGATGGTCATTATTTGCCTTACATTTATAAAAATAAATGCAGTAAAACAAAATGTTTTCTTATATTTTATCCAAATGCTAAGAGATTTTTATTTCTATATATGGAGGATTGTGTGTTATATAGGTGCTAGATATATACTGGTACAAAACAAATACTTTTACTTGTCCTAATCCCAATTATTGAGAAAGAATCAAAGGAATACATTTCTCACAATGTGATATGATGTTATTCACTGCTACATCTGTAGAGCCACCTAAATCTCCTCTATGACCAGTAGTTTGTGTTGCACCTTTAGGAACTCTGCACCAATCATTTTGGGAAAAACCAAAACAGCATATAATAAAAAATATAACCCTGTGCAAAAACTGTATCACACAGACAATGGGTAATCTAGAAAGGAGGTGACTCTTAAGGAATATCTTCATGAAAGGATGTATAAATGGGCTATAAAAGTAGAATAAAGTGGGTAAGAGTATTTTAGTCAAGTAGTCTACTCATACACAGTAAAGTAGGAAGGCACAAGGTATTTGGGAACAATAAGATTATTAGAATGACTAGCATCACTGGGACACTATGGGGAATTTTGGGACATGTAGTTAAGTAAGGTTGAGGAGGCTTGCTTTGGAAAATTTTGATGCTAGATTAACACAAACTGAGAAGAAGTGAAATCAGTTTAGAGGAGTAGCTTCGAATTACACACAGAAGGCTCAGAATTGGAGCTACGATATTAATAACCATTATGGAAATGAAGAGCAAAGATGAGTTGGATCACTTCAGAGAACCAGAATATTCCAGACTTTATCAACCATGAACTGAAATCCAGTCCACTTTGCATGACTATCCCAATATCCCTCCACAAACCAAATCCCTTTCATTTGACTTAACAAAATCAAGTCTTCAAAAAGAAACTCGTTGCCCAAATATATTTCTAGTCCTCAGAGATCTTCTTTGTCATCACCTACCCCGCTAGCCCCAAGGCTGTATGCCCAGATCAGGGGCTGGATGTGGGAGCAATTCACAACCACTGCTGACTGGAGGATGGAGGCTTGACAATCCAGCCACCACCTTTTCATTTTCACAGCTGATCCCCTGTGTGGTGGAGAACAGAATGCACTTCAAACTGTGCTACACTCCCACAGGCCTGTTTTTAAGAACCAGACTAGCTGAAATGGCTGTGGATCCACACTGCTTGAGTTCAAATCTCAGGGTAACTTTTTCTGACTTAAAATAGATTATTAATAATATCTACTAGTGTGTCTGTTATTATTAACTAAAATAAGTCATATAATATATATGTATATACCATCTGATTTAATTTATGTTTGTTGTCTCACTATTATTAACCCCAAATTATTATAGCTTTAACTCACTCATACACACAAGCAAGCAAGCACACACACAAGCAAGCACACACATACACACACACACACACACACACGCACATGCATGCACACACACATCCATACTGTCCAGAAAGCTCACATCCCAGTGGGGTAACTGGTTTGGCATGTTTCCCAGTATTAGCCACGTTATTTACCTAAATATATCACCACCCATCACCACCCTCTGATATCTGAGCCTTGGTGCCGGCTTGCTAAGGCAGACAGACTCCTTCACCCAATTGCTTCCTCATTCCCAGACACACTCTGCTTATGTAGATTATCCTTTGCCTTCAATGTGTCCAGCTCTTTTCTATCTAAAGTCTTTGTACATGTTAAACCTTCTTCCTTCAATGATACTCTCTGCACTCTGCCTAATTTTTATTCAACCTTCAAGTCATTGAGAAGCCTTCCCTCAGCTTCTATTTAAATGAGCCACTTATTTATTCAGATGTATGTATGTGTGTATATATACATATCCTATCTTTGTGAAGTCCAACTTAAACTCATAGACATTTGTATAAACAAAGCTTTGCACTGGAACAAAGCCAAATCAATTCTGTTCCCCAATGACTGAAGACAGAAGTGGTCGTGTACAGTCATTTTAATCTTAGTCATTTTGTTTTCATTTTTCTTACTTCTCTAGTGCTTGCTATGTTTGTGCTTAATTTTGAGGTATTTTATGAGCATTATTAATCTCATTATGTCCAATGAATATATAAGCAGTGAGAATGATGAAAACTACTAATTAGTGGCATAAGATGATGATGGAAACAAAGTGAAACCTAACATTAATTGATGTGCATACTCATATGTTCATCACTCATATAGCATCATTTTGGACTTGGGGAAAAAATAGACTTATGAATATAGTTTTGGAAATTTAACTCATCTGTACCCAGAGGAGTTTCTTTGTTTGGTTTTCTGGTTATATTTTAATTTTTTTCCATGAGGCTAAGGAAACAATGTTTTTGTTCAACCTGGCATTGCAGAGTACCCCTGAGTTTACATAATGATTTCTAACACTAGCTACCTAGAGTTAAGTCAGACTTCTCAGTTGAAGGTCACAGTCCTCTATAAGACTGTCCTCAAGTTCAGGAGACCCCAGGCCACCCTCATTTCTGACCTGTGGCTATAATTCAAAATTTCATATTACCTCATCAGATTTGATAATTTGTTAGAACAACTCACAGAACTCAGGAAGGCACTGTACTTAGTGATTATAGTTTTATTAGAATAAAAGTGTACAAATCAGAACCAGCCAAAAGGAGAGGCACATAGGATATTGTCCGAGAAGTTCCCAAACATGAAGCTTCCTTGTCCCAGGATGCACATCGCCTGCTTAGCACACTGATGTGTGCCAGTACATAGAGTGTCTGCCAACAAAGGAAGTGCACCTGAACTTCAGCTTTTGTTTAATATTATGGTGGAAGCCTAAAATTACTGTCCCTGCTCATAGAAGAATGGCCATATCTACGTGTGTAGATAGTTGCATGGTAGGTATAAATGAGTGTGTTAAAAAGCCTAATAGATTTGTTGAACCAAGTGACATTAATATTAGGGTTCAGGTGTGGCCTTTATGATTGTTTTGATGTCAGGTGAAGCAATCACCATTGAATGGCAATTAGGCAATTAGGTGATCACTAATCAGTCGATTTGTTGAAGGATGTAAAATGCTCAGGAATATGATAATTGGGATGACAATCAGTAATTCTATTAACATAGGGGTAATGAAAGAGAATAGATTTTCATTCATTTTGTTTCTCAAGTTTTTATCAGGGTTTTATTATGTAGGCCAAGCTTGTCCAACCTGCTAGCCACACACAGGACGGCTTTGAATACGGCCCGACACAAATTAATAAACTTTCTTAAAACATTATGAGATTTTTTTGCCACTTTTTTTTTTAGCTCATCAGCTATCATTAGTGTTAGTGTATTTTATGGGTGCCCCAAGACAATTTTTCTTCTCCCAATATGGCTCAGGGAGGCCAAAAGTTTGGACCCTCCTGATGTTGGCAGAATTGGTTGAATCATTGCCCGTGTAACTCAATCTCCAGCCCCACCCTGCTTCCCAGAGGTCAGGCTTATTATGGGCTCAGAACCCCGAAGTCTAATTGTATGGTTGGACTTTCTAGCATGGCCCCATCCAGACTCATCTCATTAACATAAATTATCTAGGGACCCACCACGAGTCTCTTTGTTAGCATAAACTTTCATGTGTGATCTGAAGGATGCACCATGGATAAAAAAAATACACCTATCACTTGGGAAATTTTAAGGGTTTAGAGGTTACTTTCCAGGAACCAGAGACAAAGGCCAATACATTCTTTATTACACAGTGATACACAGTAGGTGCAATAAATGTTTGTTTGAGTAAATGACCCACTGAAGAGTTAGGTCAGGTTAAACTGGATTTTGCTATGATTATGTCAAGAAGAAATATAAAACATGTGATTTAATCTAGCAATTTAGTGATTGTATTCAAAGCAGTTTCAGATATTAATTGATTAAAGAATAAATGGGAATCCAACTATTATAGATAATTTTATTAAGATGTTTGCTGGTGACCAACTAGAAAGTGAGAGATATAGGATACAGTGACATGGGCATGTTTGTAGTATGATGGAAAGAAGCCAGTGGACTAAAAGATAAAGGGGGTAAGAACTGGCAAGTATGAGGTGGCCTTCCAGGTGACTGAGTTTCCAAGCACAGCTAGTGGCCAAACACAAGTCTCAGGAATGAGGCAGAGGTGATTCACTCAACAACGTGGCAACAAATGTCCCTTTTAAACCCCAAAGTCCATGATTCAGCTTTGTGGAAATATTGTTGTTCAGAGAAGTTTGTTCCTTTAGGTAAGTGGTTCTTAATCTGGGGTGATTTTGTCCTCTACGGGATGCTTGGCAAAGTCTGGAGACATTCAACCCCACAATTCTACTTTTGTCTACATACCCGAAAGAATTAAAAGCAAACACTGAGACAGATTTGTGTATACCTATGTTCACAGCAGTGTTAGTCATAATAGCCAAAAGATGGAACCAACTCCAGTGTCCGTTGAAAGATGAGTGGATAAACAAATGTGGTATATCCATGCAATGAAATAGTATTCAGCCTTAAAAAAGGAAGGATTTTCTGACACATGCTACAATATAAACTTTGAAGATATTACACTAAGTGAAATAAACTGGTCACAAAAGGACACGTATTGTATGATTCCATTTATATGAAGTACATAGAGTAGTCAAATTCACAGAGATAGAAAGTAGAATGGAGGTTACTAGGGATATGGGGGAGAGGGAAAGGCAATTTATTGTTTAATAGGTATAAAGTTTCAGTTAGGGAAAATGAAAACATTCTGGAGATGGCTGCACAACAACGTGAATGTACTTCATTCCCCTGAAGTGGGTACATAAAAATGATTAAAATGGTAAATTTTATGTAATATTTATTTTAGCACAATTTTTAAAAATGAGGCTAAATTGCTAGTAGATAGAAACCAGGGATGCTGCTAAACATCCCACAACACACAGGCCAGCTTCTGCAACAAAAATTTTCCAACCTGAACGTCAAGAGTGCTGAGGTTGAAAAATCTTGTTTTCACAAAATAGTGAAAGAACAATAGTAGCAGACTGTGTAGTGATACTGGCCTTTCACTTTTACATTGCTTTTCCACACTCAAGCTAACTTTCCTGATTTCATCAGATTTCACAGGCCAAATCAAGCTAAAAAGAAGCAGAAGTATTAGAAAAGAAAAAATGAAAAGAAAGAAGAAAAACAATCTCTTAAACCTCAAAACAGAACTTTGGAATTCTCAATTTCTGAGATACCTGTATATCTATCTCTCTATCTGTCTGTCTGTCTATCATCTATTATCTATAAAATAATTTGACCAATAAAATCTGATACTATGTAAGATGCCCAAGCTTGAATTCTTCATATTTTGTTGTATTTCCAAGTCTATTTTATGCATGCTCAAGAAAATGAAAATAAATTACCTTAACAGTGACATATTATTTTAGTATATATCACATCTACATATATGTAATCGGATTTAAATCTTTGGGAAAATTATGAGTCTTCTATAGATGTGTTTTGTACAGAAAAGAAGGCATCCTGGTTCAAAAACTGTCTTCATTTCTTCTGTTTAAAATTACAGAGAACTCTCAATGGCAAAGAATCATTTTGTCCACTTTGTGCATCATTTTGTAAAAGAGAACAATGTCTCCTGTTAAATAACTAAAACAAATTAAAACTTGAATGAACCACGACAATAAGGAAAAATGATCTTTTACATTTTCTATCCATGGGGCCCCTGGATCAGTGGCCTTTCAATTCAGTTACACAAACCTCTGATCCAGTCGATCAATCAGTGAGTTTTAACTATTTTCAAGAAACTGAGCAGTTTCTTTAATTGAAAATGATCGGAGTAAGTGTGTGTGTGTGTGTGTGTGTGTGTTGGGCCACCATATTTGATACAGATTAAATACAAGTGAAAAAAAAAACTATGGTTTGAGAAACAATGGCCCTGAAATTTTTTTTAATATTTTAGTTGGTTTATTATATGTTTATTCCTTCAGCTTATTTAAAAAAAAGGACTTAAGGTAGGTCTCAGTACTTTTATAATCTGTAGGCTCTTGTTGGATGTTTGTGAGTATTTGATAGACTGGGTACTAAATACTAAATTATTAAAGATCATTTTTAAAAAGGAAGGGAGGGAGGGAGGGAGGAAGGAGATTAATATCTTCTAACTCCCACTAAATTACTTTATCTTAAAGACAATTTCAATAACTGTATTCAAAGACACCATTAGCAAACAAGACATACCTTTTATTTACAATTAACTTGTATTCAAAGGTACTATAACTAAATAATTTATTTATTCAAGTAGAATGAAATGTGGTGTCTGAGAGGACTCATTGTTTTTTCCCTGTCATCTATTTGCCATTCTGAAAAATACTCCCATGTCTTGATGGCTGTGTTGCAGTCTTGGTGGGGATGACAAATCCAGGGGTCTGGCCTTCCTACTAGAGGATCACAGCAGCCACTGGGTGCTCTTGATACCAAATCATTTCTGCATTATTTAGCTACAGGCAGGAGTCTCATAGTCTCAGCTCGGTCTGTGGATGTACTTATTCTCCAGGACTGTGACTATCAAGCAAGGAGAGAGGAATGAAGACGCATTTGGAGTTGCATCATCCTGATGGCTGTACCACGGCCACACTGTTAATATTGTAAGTTACTTCTCTAGTTTCTGGTTCTGGGCTCTCTGCATCTTCACTCCCGATTCCTGCTTCCTGCCTAAATGTTGCAGTTACCATGGTTGTGTTACAATCCAGTTTAATGGTTTGAAACCACAATAACAACATCTATCTTGCTCAAGGCAACAGTCTAGGCAGACCTCAGCAAGGACAGCTAGTTTTTCTTCTACTCCTTTTTGCCTGGGTGGCATAAAGGCAGGGCTGGAAGGCTTGCTTACATGTCTGGCGCCTGGTCAGGGAAGATTGGAACAGCTGGGGACCTGGACAGATGGGGCTCCTTGGGCATCTCTCGAAATCTTTATGTGCTCTCTCCTTCATAGTGGCTTAGGGTGAACGGACTTCTTACATGGCAGCTCAGGGATCCAAAGGTCCGCGCCTCCAGAAAGACCCAGGCAGAAGCCCTGTCTCTTTTTATGTGCTAACCACCAAAGTCATGCGGCGTCACTTCCGTGGCACTCTTGATTGAAACATGTTAAAGTCCACCCATGTTCAAGGGGAGAGAGCATAGATCCTCCCACTTCTCAACAGGCTACAGTCAGCATCACATCGAAGAAGAACATGTGGAATAGAATATACACTGGTGCAATTATTTTCGGAAAATTTAATCCCTCACGCAAGTCCTTCCGATGGATATAATCCTGTTACTTTTCAATAAACGTCCTGTTGCTGATCTTAGCCAGGGTCAGACTCTATTACTTAGAACTAAAGAATCCCTATCTAATAGAGTAAAGATCTGTTTTATGAATCCCTTGGCAATTAAGTGCCACTTTAATGTTGGCTATTTAATTAATATCACCATCAAGAGGTTGGTCCTTATTCATTACTTAATTACTGGAAACACCTGCATGACTCAGAAGAAGACATTGCTTCACTGGTGAACAGCTCCAACTACTTCATCAAGCTTCACTCCATTGCTGCAAAATGGATACGATTCTAAGAAAATAGCTGAGCCAGAGAAAGGTTATTTGGTTTATCACAGACGGCAATGGGGAGTGCAACGCTTCCAGAGACAGACCCAGAAGTTTTCATTCCCTTGGTCAGGCTGGAACTATTAAATCGCATAGAAATACCAGGAAAAGATAAGCTGCATGCATCAGTGATTGCTGGTGCTCAACACTCTAGTGAGTTCAAAGAGCCCTTAGGACTTGCTGTTTATTTGGAAAACCAGGGAAAAAAAAGTAGTGAGAGAATGGCAGAATAGATGCCTAGCTATATATTAGCTTACATTTTTTTCTTAACCAGTCTTGTTTGAAGAATTTACATATTTGGGGGTGCGTGAGTTTTGAGTACTTTTTTTAAAAAAAGCTTCAGGGCATGTGTACACATTTTAAATAAAAATGTATGTTCCAATAAATATTATTAGTCAGTCATTAAAATATCTCCCTAAAAAGAAATGCATTTTAATGTAACAGCACATGAATGTCAGAAAAGCAAGTTAGAAAAATATCAAATGACATTATTAATACAGTAGACTGTCATTTAACCAGCACCATGTCAGATAAATGTATCATTTCTTCAATTTTTTGCCAGTTGCTTGAGAGCGCCAGTTGCTTAAGTTCCAGTTAATAAAGAGTCTACTGTATGTGGAATTTGGTGTTGCTTTAGGAAAGATGAAAACCTTTAAATAAATAATTAAGGAAGGCAGTAGTTGGGTTGTTTCTAAGAATATTCTTTCCTCCTTTTGAAACTTAGTAGCTAATTTCACTAAGACACCAGAAGGTTCTAGAAAACATTTTTTGACATAATTGTGTGATGGACCATCTATACTTTCAAACTGCTTGATTAATAAAGTTGTAGGAGCTAAAAGGGAGGGGAAAATATATGCCTGTGATTCCAGCCACTGACATTTTTCAGGGTTTAATTTTTACCTTCAGTGTTCAAATACTTGGTTTTCATCTACTCTTAGTCACATGCTGTCTCTCTCTCTCTCTCTCTCTCTCTCTCTCTCTCTCTCTCTCTCTCTCTCTCTCTCTCTCTCTCTCTCTCTCTCTCTCTCTCTCTCTCTCTCTCACACACACACACACACACACACACACACACACACATACACACACTCCATGTCCACCTCTTTCCTCTTTTGGTTGTCTTTCAGAGGCTGCTCTTTTCCGTGACAGACATCTCCCCAGGCTGTTCTTTGTGACCACCGGCTGAGTTGTGAGAACTGTTTTGGTCTTGCTTGTCTTCATGCCTGTCAAAGGCCACAGAGCACTGGAGTCTGAAAACACAGCCTGAATCAGCATGGACTCCCGGGAGACTTTCAGCACATCTCAATAAAACCTTCACTGATCTTCATTTTACACACAGCACATCAGCTGAGGATGACATCCTTCATCTGATGAAAATTATATTGAATAGCATCTTGAATGAAAAGGTTTGTTCAAAAAAGATGATGCAGAGAATTGCATCTAAAAGTTAGGTTATTTTATTCTCCATTATGAAAAAAAAACAATACTAAAGCCCAAGAAAAACCACACACACTCTTTTAGAAGTGCAATATTCTAAAACCTTTACCCCTGGCCCAATCATTTAAAACATCCTGCAGAAAATTTTATGTATGTAAAAACACCCATTAGGACTATTTTCCCAAAGAAATGATTATTAAAAGACATGAGTGAAACACCTTTTTACTAATTAAACCTCTTTTAAAGCTATTGCTTCCCTCTTTTTATTTTGTATGTGTTTATCTTATTTTATTAACAACTTATTGCTAGAGTCTGATGTATTAATTCTTTGCAACAGCAAAGGATTTTTGTTACATTGCAGTATGATATAATTTTTTAAATGTTACATTTCACCTCTATGTAAGTACAGTATTGTGGAACTAAACAGTACGCATCCTTCTCAATCTATCATCTGCATTGCATTCCCTTTGCATTAGGTGTACCACTGGCACGAAAATCAGAGCCCCGGCTCCAATTTTTCCAGCTGTCTCCGTCGCCCTGTGATCTTTGGGTACAAATTTTCTAGCCTGTTTGAAAAGGCTGGCTTCTACCCCCTCTTTGATTGTCCTTGGGCATTTTGCCAGCCTGAGACATGGATTAATATGAACAGAATCGCAGCCTTTTCTGAATATGTCATTTACGTGTGTTTAGTGGCATATACCAAGCAAGAAAAAGGCGGACCACAGTTGCCTTTGTAGAGTCTGGGTAGGTTTTGATTTCACTCAGAGTCAAGAACAAAGCAACCTCTGACTTTTCCTCAAACTCAGCCCATGTGGAATGACTTCTAATGACTGCATGAACTGCTAGCCTTCAGATGACTAGAGCATTTTGCACTTTTTAAGTTTTCTCCTTCTATGACATTTTATGATTATACCTATGGTGCAATTCTATTTTTGTTCTTCATGATTTTCTGAGTGCTTAAAGTGTAGAGGGAAAAATGTTTTAAATCATTTGGCCACCATCAAATGTGCTTTTCAGTTTGGGGATAATGTGGAGAGAGACTTTAAGTACCGTGCCAACAGCAAACATGGCATTCCCTATTGAATGAGCCAATTCCATCCCCTGAGTCTGAATAATTTAGAGGAGACGTGATGTCATTGTCTACTCAGAGATAAATGGAAAGGAGTCTGGGTGTAGACTTTTGGAGTAGTCTTTGTAATAATAGTAATTAAAAAGAGCATTACCTCATATATTTAAACTTTTTATACATACCATGTGCTTTTCTCATTTTTTACCCAATATTACTCCTAAAGAGCTAGTAGTTCTGTTTCATTATTTTTGAAGTACCATTTGATGACACTGGTTTAACAGTTTCTTACTGTTCACTGCTACAGTTTTCATCAAATTATATGTCTAGCAACACTAGGCACTTTCATCACCAATTTCCATATGCCTGCAAAGACACGCAAGGACACATTTGCCAAAAGAAAATTTAGTTACCAGATACTAGTTACTGTTGAACACATTTTTCTCTTAGTATATAGCCTTTTCTAAAAGGAAAATCTTAGAATCCCCCCGGCCAACTCCTTGACACCCAAACACACTCATGTTTGTTTAACTAGATTAGCCTGTGTGTATGGTGAAGTTTGAGGATTACCACAGACTATTTAATTCTGATGTGCAAGTCTTGTGATAAAATAAACACCGGCCACGTACACTTCCATATACTTTATATCCCAGCTGGTGGAAAAGCAGCAGCCATACAATTTTCCAAAGAACTGCCAAGTTCCAAACATTTCTCAAATCCTTTCTTCCTTAAATTCTACAATTTACCTATGTTATTGCCATCACATCTTGAGCTTCCTGTTGCCAAATGAATGCTATGGATTACGGCCCATTATATATGCTTGACAGCTCTGGAGTATGCAAATAAGTGTTTTATCAACGACTGATGTATCAATTAGTCATCATTTCTCAACAAACTATCAACTTACTTGTTTTGCTTATGAATTTAAATATCATAAATAACCAAAAACTAACTACAGCTAGCCAAATATGAAATATTTAATTTGCTTTTTAGAATATGCCTTGAAAAGGGTGGGGAATATTAATAAACTGACAGTAAACTGAATGAAAATTTTGGGGCCTTTCAAAGATCAATTCAATCAATTCCATAAACATGAATATCGGAAGACTTTCCTTTCTGTTTAAGGACTACTGAAATCTTAAGGGAGCCTCCTTTAAAGTAATTTCTGTGCTTGTACTATGCGTGTAGTGTCTTTAAATGGAATGTGGACTGTGGGGTATTCTGAACTTATAACATGCATAGCACTTCCTTTAATGAAAGCTGTAGTCTATGGAGCCACAGTACATATTTAATGACATGAAAAGATGCTCATAGCATTCTACTCATTTGAAAGAATTTACCTGGGAGATGAGGCATAAGGGAGAAAAAAGGAAGCTCTCATACTTCTGTGTTTAATTTATTTACAATGAGTGTACACTAAATTTGTATTAAAAAGATTAAGAAGTGGATTACAACACTGTATAATAATTGTTTTATATGTGTCAGGCATTATTCTTAGCTCTTTTAAAAATATTAACTCAATTAATCTTGGTAACAACTTAATGAAGTAGGTATATACAGTATCTCTTTTTTCATAAATGAGGAAACCGAGGCACAGAGGATTTAAGCAACTTACCCAAAGTCACACAGGTAGTAAGAGGCAGAGATAAGATTCGAGCCCTGCTTTTCTCTTAGCTACTACCCTTTACATTTAACTGCATTCCCCATTTTATTGCATTTTTGTAAAATACATTTGACTGGAAAAACTAACCAAATGTTAACAGCGGATATTTCTGAATGATGAAATGACAGCTAATTTTTAATTTTTTCCTTTTGCTTACCTGTAGTTTTCTAATTTTTGCAAAAATTGTGACTACAAAAAGAACACTCATTGAAAAGAAAAATAATAAAAATGTTAAATTTCTGTCTGTACTAAATGTGAAATAGTGATTTTGATATAGCACTGTGATTTTTTTCATTTAATCTTTTTTTCACTTCAGTATCTAGTAAAACCATGGGCCCTCACTCTTGGCTATTTTACTGTTCTCTTGTGTGCAGATTTTACTTTGTTTATAGACAGTCACTATGGGGAATCATAAAAATACAAGAAGAAACCGATGGAACCTTCAAAACATGGAAATGCCAAACAAGGGGTAAAGTTAGAAAACATAATTGCCATTATGGAAGTCCTAAAATGTTTGTGTATATTTCCATGGCATCTTTTCTTGGCAGTCTGAGTTGCTAAGCAGGGTCATGGTAGCTTCGCTTGTACCAGTTAGCAACACAGCAACCAGAATATCTTCTTTACAATGGGTTTGTGAAGACTCATTGGTTCCCCATGGAATAATCCTGCACCAAAAGAACAATATTCTTGCTTGTAGTCAGCGTCTCTGTGTTTTCTCTGAGAACACATCTATTTCTTCGAAGATTTCACTTAAAAACCAACCAGTGGTAAGAATCCCTTAGACCGTTGTGTGGCATATTAAATGCAGGTGAACTAGTTCTGATGAGGAAAGACATGAAATTGATACAGCACCAAAAATCTTTAAAGGAAAACAGAAATACATTTACCTTCTGGATTTATATTTCAGATGAAAAAAGAACAAATCTATATCTGGGCCAAAAATAAGTGTAGGGCATTGAATCGGGGATAAAGTTTTAAAATATGTATATTTGAAAATATATGTTAGATTCCTTATTTTTATTTATTTATTTATTTTTGCCAGGGTTGTATTCAATGCTGCAATTCTTCATGGCAAGATGCCATTCCAAAAGGTGAGTATAGACTAGAATGGAGATAGCTTGGACACATGGGGAGGCTGGCCTGTAAGTGGACTGTGGGGATTAAAGAAGGGAGTCATTTTGTAAGTATGACTCTTCGCCTCTCTGGCCGGTACTACCATACTTCAGCCGGTGTTTCAAGATTCTGGTCATCTTTGTATTTTTTGTTTTGTTTTGTTTTCGTTTTTAATTCATTTTTATTGTTAGACTTATTGGGGTGACATCTGTTAGCAAGGATTACATAGGTTTCAGGCATACAATTCTACAGTGCATTGTCAACTTGATGTATAATAAGTTCACCGCCTAATGTGACTTCTCTTTCCATCTTTGTTTTTATTATATAAAATTTATTTAAATCTTGAATCCATTCATCTCTCTCCATGTCTCATCTCCTCCAAACTGTCTTTCCGAAGGCTCCCACCCCCTCAAACCCCATTGCAGTCATTTGCAATAGCTCCTAAATGGCCTCCCAGTGTTCGCTCTGGCCCCCTAAAATCCATTCTCCATGCTGGGGAAGAGTGACCTTTTCAAAACACAGATCTAATCATATTAGCCTTTCCACTTAAGATCCTTAAACAGCTTCCCATTGCCTTCAGGATAAAGTCAAACATCTTGAACAGGGCCTTTGTTGTGACCTTCAAACATCTCTAACTTGGCCCTTCAGTTCCAGCTTTTGTCTGCAGATCCCCATCCAGACCCTTTTTCACACACACCCTGCAACACCTCACTCTGCAGCCCACCATGTTGCTGCTTTTTTCCCATATTGTCCTTGTGTTCCTTTCCTCCATCTGCGCTCACCACCCTTCAGAGGAGAAGTCTCCCTGTTGCGTGCTTTCTTTCCACCAGGTGCCTCTCCTTTTAGTAAATACAATTTTTACTCATTTGTGTGATCATTTAAAGTCAGTCTCTCCCTATGTTCATGAGATTACAAACTTCATAATGTGGAGGAAATCTCTGCTTTTTGTATCATTATGCCATCAGCATGGTTTAAGTACTCTGCCCAGTAGAGAGCAGAGCTTAAAAACTAATTGTTGAATAATAGAACCTTTACATTAAAAAATATAAAGAAAAGTGACTTTTAGATTTTCTCAAACTCATTTTTTAAAAAAAGTTATTTATTTATTCCGAAAAGGAAAATTACATTATATATTGCTTACTCAAAATATTAATATACATTTTATACTAGCTTGCCAAATTAAATTCTTAAACTTGAAAACTCACACATGCATTTTCTTTAATCAGGTCATTATGGGTTTTCCACATTGCGCATCTTTCAAAAGAGATTACTTTGGCTTTTACTACAATGAGCATGTTTTCCCACCATGACAAGCTTGTCCCAAGTACCACTAAATTCTAGCACTTTTGCAGAATTGGAACCATGATATAGGGAAAAACTCAGCCAATATTAATTGATAACAGACATCATGCAAATCTTTTAGGATGGAAAATATACTAGCACATTCTTAGCACCTCTTTTACATTTTAAAAATTAATTATTAAAATTATTGCATGAATAATACTTGTCTGACTTTTTTATACCTATTGGATATTGGTTAGTAAGTATGGTAAGAAATAATGAGTATTTTGCATAATTTTGAGATTTTTTACTTCCTTCATGTTTATTTTTTAAGTTGTGGCAAAGCTGGCTTAGAGGTAGTCTTTCTAAGACAATGCCTTATATAATAAACTTTATGAAATAAAATATTATCAGTTTTAGTGCTTCCTCAAGCTTTCTTAACCATAAACATTGTATTGATTAACCAAAAGAAAGTTTTAATACAAAAGACAACAACATGGTCTATGCAGTTATTTTGAGGACTTCAAAAAGGATCAGGGAATCACATAAGTAATTTTTTTTTGAGACAGTATCTTGGTACTTTATTCCTGTAAATTTTAAGATATACATTTTACTCCAGAATTTCTTTGCATACTACTGTATTTGAAAAGAAGAAGGCCTTTAAATGGATGAGATACATAACAATCTTCAATTTCTCAATGAGAAAATCAACTTCTGCAACAGTCTTAGGTATTATTTTGGGTTTCTAAAGGCATTAGCAACTCCCCTTAAAGGTGCTATCTGAACTCCATGGAAAGTCCTTAGCTCTTATCCTCAGACACTGGTCTCATGACATTACTTCTGTTCCTGCATAGCCGGTATGGATTTTCCTTCATTGCGTATTTGCCTCATTCACTCATGCCTTCTCTTACTCACTGTCTCATTTATTGACCCACATAATTTTTAACAAATACTTCCAAGGCTCTACACATAAGAATGACAGATACAAAGGAATATAGGGTGTAGTTCTTAAACTTGAAGGGGTTACAAAGAAAACATTTTTTTTAGAAGTTATAAGGGATTTTTTTTTAATTGTTAGACTTACTGGGGTGACATTGGTTAACAAGAATTACATAGGTTCCAAGTGTACAATTCTACAGAGCATCGTCTAAGTGTCAAAAACATTTGCAACAAGTAAAAATATGTAAAAACCAGGTATTTAGAATAAAGGTGTTTGTTGGCTCAGATTATTTTCTGCTTAGCATCATAATAATAGTTCCATTAACAGGCTCTGATTTTGCATAGTATGTATCTTAGCCTTTGCTGGGAAATGATAAAAATGCAAACAATTTAAAGAAAAAGAAGGTAAAATAGTTGCTGTTTGTTCCGAGAGTTAGATTGGGGTACATAATTTCAATGAAATTATTCAGTGAAATGCAATAGTTTCAATGAACATTTTTTTTGAAGAACCACTGATTGAACCAAGTTTTAAGTTATACACAACCATCTCTGAAGTATTGAAAAACCTGTTATAGGGAGAATGGAACCCAACTCCAAATAAAGAATGAAGCTTTCAGAGGACACAGCATTCACTTTATAAGCTTCCACCTAAAGTTCTCCAACATTTGCCTCTCTCATTTCCTTCCCAAAACATGCATGCTGAAAAGGTATTTAAAAAAATACTGCAGTGGGCTTTTCAGGAAGCATACTTGGCTCTGCGGTGCAATCACTGGAGAAAAGAAGTCTAGATTTACATTCCATTAAAGAAAAAAATTTATACTATTTGCATAAAGGTAATCATAAACTTGGCATTTGATTGTTATCCTTCGTTTCCTTTCCATAGACACAATAAAAATTGAATTCACCAACAATAACAAAAAATGGAGCTTATAGACTCACTTATCTTAAAAAAAAAAATCCCAACCGATAGCATTTAAAATTTGGTTATAATGAGGCTCAATGTTTCAAAGCTGATGTCAGGGGACAGACATGGTTTACATCCAATCATTTTAAAACAAGCTTTTAGTGAAGGTAGCTATATTGGTAGCGAATACGATTTAACAAAATGTAGTATGTTCAAATCCAGGTAATGAGAATTCTTTGAAAAGTGAATTCCTTTTGTTCCTAATTTATCACTTAAATCCACTTACATTTCCCTGGCTTCTTTCTTTTGGTAACCGAATGGAAATAAAATTCCAGAACCCTTACTTTTTTTTTTTTTATACAGCTTGGTCACTGCCTCTCTCAGTGTGTCATTGATCAGCAGGGATACCGTAGAAGCTGACTTCTTCTTTCAGTACAAGTTACAATTTTAAGCTTGTTTTCCTCAATTTTTCCCCAGTCAGCAAAATGGTAGACAAATTTTCATCAACTTTACAAAGGACCACTCACTTCATATTTATAGCATTACCTGTTCTGCAGAATGTGCCACTGAAAGAAAAGGCAGCATTATTTATTGTCTGTGTGCACACAGATTCAGAATCACGTACAGACTAGTTGGGCTGTTTTGATTGACGACCAGTTAGTTTGGAAAACAAGAAAGAAAAAGAAAATCGCAGAAGTTATTTGATTGGTGTGAAAATTTTGGGGCAGAGAGGACTGATGAAATCATCCCAAATTAGTCTAAAATTTCAAATCATTTAGACAAAAGGCGTGCCCTGCTAATTCATAGAATAAGGCAAACAAAACCAAGCATTTCTTCAAACACAGGACTCTAGTCAGTGTTTGCTGCTGGGTTAGAAAACAAAAACAAAATAAAATGATGCTCCCTCCCCCTCCTTGGCGTTCTTTGATGTCAAAGCCACTTGCTGTGATTTGTGCTGGGCAAGGGTAGTCACTGTCCCTTGATCCCAGCCCACTTGACAAGTACCAGCACTCTGGGCAGACTGTACAACAAAATAAATACATTAGCAAAACCATTTCCCCCTTCATTTCAGCCCAGGCATGAGAGATAGGTTACTTAAAATTCAAGTGCCAGGAAAGCCTATTGTAAAAGGGAAACATTTTCTCGTGAATTCTGTTTGATCTCTTTTTATAGGGGCTCCTACTAGCCTCTCTCCCTTCCTCTCCAGACCCTGGAAACCAATTAGTCTCAGCACTGAGGCCACAGATCAGGTTGAAATGGCTCCTTTTTATTTTTAGGGGATATAATTTCAGCCTGGATGTCTAGTCCGTCGTCACACGGCATACTCAGCCCACTTCTCACTCACATACGTCCATTGGATTTTCCTTTGGAGAATGCCTAGATCTTTGAGGCTGACTCCTGGAGAGGAATTGGATCTGGTTGCCATCCAAAGCCTTCAGCTCTGACAATGGCATAACATCACGGGGCACCTCATCTTTCACAGGAAGCCTCGCCAACCAAGTTTTCTAAAAGCCTTCTCTTCCTGGTCTTCTGTCTTCTAGCATCTCAGTGGCCTTCCCTTTTCTTATGTCGTTTGCATACGATTCTGAAAACCTTCCTCCCTCCCCATTATCTAAAGTAGCAGAGAAAAGGGGACTTTGGTTTTCAAAATGTGTTAGAAGGACTTATTTTTTAGGGAAAATGTGCCTCAAAGACAAAATGAAAATAATTAAGAGTCTGCCTCTCTTCACCTCCCTGTCCTGAACCTGCTTTAATTCATGGAGGTGAAAAAATTATCAGCTGGGTTGGCCTTTTCTTTCTCAGAAACATTTCAGAGAGAAAGGAAAGGGGTGTGTGTGTGTGTGTGTGTGTGTGTGTGTGTATCTGGTGAGTTGAAAGGCTTAAGGAAAGGGAGCTAAGCTCTCCCCCAGGAAAGCCTAAGCTTAGCAGATGGAAGGGGACCAGGGTCGCCTTCTTTGGTTAGAGCTGAGTGCCCCAGCCCCTTGCCTTGCCCCAGCGGCGAGCTCTGCACCCTGGAGCCGTGCCAGGACCCCAGACAGCGCCTGACAGGTCGGTGGGTGGGGGGGACCTGGGTGTTCTCTTTGAAGAAGACGACCATTTGGAGGGAAAACTCCTTTTATTGTCCTGGGGCTCCGTAGCACCCCCTCCCCGGTCCCCTATCATTTTTACGCTGATCACACTCATGACGATGAACTTGCAGCTCAGCTTCCTGCCGCCTGTTTGACCCGGGAGCACCAGCAGGCTGCCGGCCTCGCCCTCAGTTCCCTCCTCCTCTTGCAACCCCGGGGCCTCTGGGCGCCGGCAGGGGTTCCAGTGGGCCAGGGCTGCAGGAGGGACGCGCCAGGGCGTGGGGTCCTGCTGGGGAGCGCGCACGAAGCGGCGCTTCGGCCGCCCTGCTTCCTGGAGCTGTGCTCCTTTGACCCCAGTGGCAGTCCCTGTCACTGCACCGCTCGCGCTCCCTCCGGCTCGCCGCGCCCTCGCTCCCTCTCCTCGCCCCCTCGCTCGCTCTCTCCACAGATCGAGGCTGCTCTCGTCTTTTCTCCCCCCGCCTACCCTCTCGCGCCGCGCCCCCCGGCCCCCCGCCCTAACCCGCGCGGGACCTCCGAGGTCGAAGGTTCTGGCCCGCCAGCGCCCCTCGCCACCCCCGCGCGCCCCCCGCGCGCCTCCCGCCGGCTCCGCGATGGATCGCCTGCTCGCCGGGCGCTGAAGGCATCCCCGGGACTCGGAGCGCAGCCCGGGAAAGGTAATCCGCCCCGGGAAGGGAGGGAAGGGCGGGGGAGGGGGAGGAGGCGGCCGGGCGCCCGGTGCCGAGCGCGAGAGGAAGGGAAAAAAATGCACACACAAAGCGGAGCCCGGGTGAGAGGTGCCTTGTCAGAGGCGCGTGCGGGGGGCTCCGAGGCTGCAGATCGCTGCTGCCCCTGTGCCCCTGACATTGGCACGAACAGGCGCTTCTCGGGCAATTCGGAACCCGAGGAGGGCTGATTTTCGCTGGGGGACACCCGAGCGAAAGCTGATTCTCTTTTAGGAGCTGTCTTCTTCCCACTCCCCATCTTGCCCCTCTACTCTTTTCCCCTCCCCCCAGTCCTCGGCCCCCGACCTCTCGAGGTCTCCACGTCCCCGCCCCCTCCTCCGCCGGGATTTCTTAGGGGAGGAGAGGGTGTCGGCCGGGGGCAGCGGCGAGAGCCGAGCGGCGGCGATGGGGGTGGGGACGAGGGCACCGCGAGCTGTTTACTAGAAAGTCTCGGGGTTACGTGTTCGAGCCGCCCCGGCCTAGGCCCGGGTGCATTGTGTTGGCCCGAGCCCCGGGCGCCCGCGGCGGCCGGAGCGAGGTGCGGTGGCCGGGAAGGCGCCGCTCAGCTTTGTGCTCCGGCTGCGCTCCGCGGCCGCCCCGGGGCCGCCCGCGCGCCGCTCTCGCGCGGGGCTTTTCTCGCCCTGTCCCCGCGCCCAGACCTCGGGCTCCGCTGCGGTCGCGGGTCTTGACGATCGCAGCCTGCGGAGCGAGCTAGTGACTCGGGCTGGGCGGCGGGGTGCGAGCAACGACAAAAAGTAACCTTCGCCGCCGGGTTTCTTCTGGAGAGAGGCAGGAGTTCTTTGCTATTTGTGTGTAACAGGGTTATCGTTGTGAAGCCTTTGAATTCCGGGGTTTTGCGGCCTAGGAGGTGAGGGGGCATTTCCCCCCCTGGCGATTGGGAAGGGGGGTTAGAATCCACCAGCAAGAAAAGAAATTAAGGATGCCCCAGTGGGGGTAGATTAGCAGCACATTTACCTCCCTTTCAACAAACGCCAAATTAAGTGCAAACGCAGGTCACGAAAAATGTGCAATTGATATGAGATGCTGCAAACACACACAAACGGGTCAGGGTGGAAAATACAAACAAAACTTTAAGTGAAAGAAAAGATTTCCAAGGAAGGTAGGTCCTTGGCCTCCACACCCCCTTCCAACGCTCGCTCGCTGGCTCCCTCCCCTCCTTTCTCTGCCGATTCAGGGAAGCAGCCCGGTGGCTCCGGGGTGGAGAGCAGGGAGGCGGCGGCGGCGGCGGCTCCGCGCGCGGGCTCAGCTCTGAGTGTTCGGAGATGCCAACGTGCCCGCGAGGCTGACGTCGGGGCGTGGAGGCTACGATGCCTCCGCGAGGATGGCGCGGTGTCAGAGCCATTGGCCGCCGGTGGTCATCCATCAATCTGGGGCTGGGGGAGAGGGCGAGAAAGAAAGACAGGCGCCCGGCGGAGCCCGGGGCCGCCAGCTCCAGCGCCAGTAGTGCCCGCAGCGGCGGCGGTGGCAGCGGCGGCGACGGTAGTGGCAACGCGGGACTGAGCGAGTAAGGCGAGCTGGTGCTCCAAGAAGGAAGGGGGAGCTGTAGCTCGGACAAGACGACCTGAGCCGGGAGGGCAGGGCGGGCGAGGGCGCGCGGCGCGCGCGGGGGGTATGTGTGCGCGTGTGCGTGTGTGTGTGTGTGTGTGCGCGTGTGCGTGTGTGTGTGTGTGTGCGTGCGTGTGTGTGAGTTGGTGAAGCTCCCCCCCACCCATTTAAGACAAACACACCAATCCAAAGTAGAGAATTCCGCGCCCCCCGCCCCACCATATATAGATTCTACGCGTAGCCGGAGGCGCGGGAGAAAAGTCTTGCCCTGCGTCTCCGAAAGAATGTGCCAGCCGGGTGTCCGCAGTGCTGGAGACAAGTTCAGGTGTAAGTGCGACGGGAGGGAGGGCGCTCTGTGCACCGAGGCACGTGGAACTTTGTGCATCCCTCCAAAAACCTCTGGCAGAGAAGACTTGTGAGCATCGCTCCGGGATGCGGGGATGAGTTACTGGACGTGGACAGAGAAGAGTAGGGGCGGGAGCTGACACATCACTCGATCTGGGCGGCGGAGGGAGGCGAGCGGAATTCGGCGGAGTTGGAAGCGGCGAGTTCCAAACTCTGGCCAGGCGGTCTGGCGGTCTTAGGGCAAGTGAAGAAAATGAGCATCCGTGTTTAAACGGTGAAATCATGGGCTCCTTTCCCATAGGCTACGCCTTGCGGTGCTCTGCTAGAGAGGTCAAGAGTGGTTGCTTTGAAACTTTTGGTAAATTGTACTTCTGGTGTCTAGGAGGTGGAGATAGTTACTTAATTCCTCGGCTTTTAATTCTTCCATTGCCAACAGACTTTAAAAGGTTTTCCAACTAGATTCCTTGTGTGTGTGTTGGCGGGGGTGGGGGTGGGGGGGGTGGGGGAGGGACGGGGAGGGGAAAGACATTGCAAGTTGCACAGCTCAAGGGACCGGAGAAGTGATTGCTGTCTAGGAAATGCAAAATATGCTCCCCTGATTTTTTTTTTAAAGAGAAAATCAAACTAGCACCCGTATGAATGTTTGGCAGTGTCACTCCCTTAGATTTTTTGTTAGGATTCCTGGCATTTAGTTCTAGATTCCTTTGTTTTGTGGAGCAAATGTGTTGAAGTATAAAATGAAAATTAAAAAAAAAAAAAGAATACTAGTCACTTTTCATATTATATGTAAAAAGTAATGTAAGTGTGATGAAGGCGAAATGCTCCCAAATCAGATCATTTGGAAGGTATTACTGCCTAAACATGTGAAGCAAGGTGATGCAGCTTCTTGATATTAATCGTTTTAGGCCAGCGGTTGTCAACCTGTGGGTCACGACCCCTTTGGGGGTCGAACGACCCTTTCACAGGGGTCGCCTAAGACCATTGGAAACACATGTCAGATATTTACATTACTATTCATAACAGTAGCAAAATTACACTTATGAAGTAGCAATGAAAATAATTTTATGGGGGTCACCACAACATGAGGAGCTGTATTAGGAAGGTTGAGAACCACCGTTCTAGGCAGTGTATCATTCTGTTTGTTTCACGTTTTTTTCCCCCAGATTTTACAGGTTAGAGGAGGGGGACCATTGTCTCCTGTCTCTGAGAGTTAACCCTCACTCCCGTCAAAAAAAAAAAAGAAAAAGGTCTTAACCATGTTGGTGTTTAATATTCTTGGGATATGTTCATTTTGTGATGTGAGTGGGGGAGAACATAGCATTTTGAAAAATAAGACTTTTCTTGACTTGTCTGTAAAGGTTCCTGTGAAAGTTTTGAAGCTCTCTGCCTCAGTCTGACATTTTCTTCAAAGGACTGCAGATTAAAGAAGATAGACACCGCAGGTGCACTGTTTTGATAAAACATTTGAAAGAGAACATGGGAAAGATGAATTCAGATGAGGTGCCAGCCACCCATTTAGCCCTTCAGAGTTACAGGGGCCCGTGCTTGCTGATGAGATGTTCCATTTGTCGTGCTGGGGCAAAGGTGCCACGAGGCACAGATGTTCACTTGATAGAAAAGGCAGTCCTATGTTGACTTCAGGATCTAATGGACCACTTAGGAGTGTGAATTGATCACCTTCTAAGTTTTGTGTCTTCCAGGCTTCCGAGAGGAGGGTCTAATGCGAACTCTTGTAAGTCACTGCATAGTTATTTATATAATAGGCATACATACACACACACACACACACACGCACATACACACTGTATTTCTAGCCCATTTTGCTTAGTTTATTTAGCGAGTTTGCTCCAGGAACATTTAAACTATCCCTGGCACCGGGTGCAGAGATTGTTTCTGAGAGGTTATGATGGTGTAGACATGAATTTTGTTTCCTTCGCTTTGTAATGGTCTATATTTCACACAATAGACAGTGATGGCAGGAACATAAGAATTGCCATGTAATTTTTACACCACTCTCTAATTTGTGCAAACACTAAGTTCTCGCAGTCTGAAAATGTGTGTTTTATTCCTCTGTGCTTTGATGGCTAACATTCTTTTTAATGACAGTCATTTCTATAACAGGAAGATGTTTTCATTTGTATTTACTTTTCAGCGTGGCGCAATTATGCAGTTCTGCGCTTCAGTAGTGTCCTGGTACTTTGTGTCTCAAAGGAGAATTACAGTACTTAGAACAGGACTGCAATTTGAAGCAGGTGTTGTGTTTTACTGTTATGCAAAATAACAGTAAAATATAATTGTGGGGAAATTAAGGAAACAGCTGCAAACTTGGTATGAAAACTGCTACATTATGATTTGTAAGCAGTTCTTATAGATATCTTACATCAGAGGAGCAGGGAAAGATTTTAATTTAGTTAATCCTACTGGCCTGGTTGTCCATCAACGGGTGCTTAAAGGAAGGACTCATACCTCCCATGAAGTCAGGAAGAAGAAAGGGAACCCAAAGTGACACTTTGTTTAAAATGCCAGTGCACCAGGGATTCATTTCTTGGCAGTGCCTTTGTACATTAGGAATGCAGGCAAGGTGGGTGTTGTGTAGTTCACTTTGCTAAAATGAAGAAGGCAGTGATTTGAGTAGAACGCTGTGGAATTTCTTAGCCCAGCTAGCATATGGAGGACTGCACAAGCCTGGGGTTGTAAAATAATAAAATAAATGGCCTATGGCAGGCCATCTGCCTTTTGCTTGATATTTAAGGTGTTTCATGCCAAATTTAAATCTAATCTTATTATTCTAAATATTTTTATTTGAGATAGTAGCTAAGACTCCGGAGCTTAATGGGGCACACGGCAAATGTATTCTGATGCGGGAGCACTTAAAGCAAGAGCGTGGGTTCCCCACGGGTTACCTAAGGACTGTGCTTACCCACGGTGGCTTCCACACCGCGCTGTTCCATTGCAACAGGCTTGATGCAGGGACGTGCTTTTCTCAGTCTTTGCACACCTGCTATAAAAATAAACATCTCCATTTTGGAGCTCAGTGCAGCAAATCATATATTGATATTAAAAAAAAAAAGATTAAGAACAAATGGCAACTTAAAATACATCTGACTCCAATTGCACCCCAGCAAGCAAGAGTGAGGAAGTGGCTGTAATGGCCACTCTCCTGTACTGCTCCCTCCCAGCTCAGAGAGAGACAGTAATAAATGCATCGGGAGTGGTGGGCCAAGCCTAGATGTGTGTGACGTCCCCCTGAGTGACTGTAGTCCTTAAAGAAATTAAATGACATTTAGCAAGAAGGATTTGCCTTACCATAAAGTTCTTGGCCAGAGTGGAATGCCTATGTATTCCAGGCATTATGTACCTATGTATTTTGGGAACTGCTTGTAAAAGAAAAAATGTGTGCAATGTGTGCATATAGGATGTATGTAGTATAGGTACACACAGGCATTGTCATCAGCAGAACATTTTAAATTTCTATTTGTCATTGCATTATGTGTCTGTGTTAAGCATTGAGATGTCAAATCATTGTATGACACCAACTTTGTACAGACCAAATATTCCAATTAGCAGGGGAGGTTTGGAAGAGTCTCCACTTTGAGCACAAACCATTTATAGCTGGACACCATGGCAACTGTGGATATGGCCCTTCTGTAATTCACGTTAAGTGCCATAATTATAATTAAAGAGGAAATCTTAGTTTGAACGCCATTGAAATGATTTGCTAGCAGCCAGCAGTGTCATGTGGAGTGCAGTGTCCACTCTGAAGGGCTTGCAGGGTAGAGAGTTGGAAAAGGTTGTATCCATGAGGCAACAACCCAAATGAAAGATTTTTTTTCGTGAACCAGTGTCATGTCCAGGTGACACAGTTGCTATCTCTGAGAACACCCTGTTTTCCTTTGTTCTCATTTTATAATTTTTTCCCCCCAGAAACATACAACGGTATTGATGAGTAGCTCCTTGGGTTCAGAGTTCGGCTGAGACGCACCATGCCTGCTCCCATCCTTTGCTCCGGAAAGTGGTGAATTGCTCATGCCTATAGGGAGGAAGGATGGCACATGGGATCCCTTCGCAAGGCAAAGTCACCATAACTGTGGATGAGTACAGCTCCAACCCCACCCAGGCGTTCACGCACTACAACATCAACCAGAGCAGATTCCAGCCGCCACACGTACACATGTAAGTATCGCTCGTGAACTGACCCGAACCGGCGATCGATGACATAGAAACAAAATAAGGAAGTCACTAATGACGTCTGCCAGGGAGAATAAAAAGTATATGATTTGCAGAATAGATGGGTATCTGTGGTTCCAACTACAGCCCAGGGGGATGCCCTACATCTGCGTGACACGTCAGATTTTCAGAGTCCTTTCAACCGCGATTTAACATGAGATCTTCAGAGCCTCTGAAGGGTGGTGGGAGGTTGTCCACATTTTATGGATGAACAACAGAGAGGCTAAGGTATTAGCCTAATGTCACACAGTGAATTTTGGCAGTGCCTCCTGACCCCTGGTTCAATTTGCTTGACATTGTATTGTTTGATGAACTATTTCTTGAAAATCTCTGTGATGTTTTTTCTCCTTTACCTCACCCCACTACCCCTTTACATTCAGCTGGGAAATAGGCCTAATTGGGACTAATTGTTCAGCCACTGTTCAGTCCATTGTCTTGCCTGTTGCTAGTGAAACGTGTGCTGCATGCTGCTCGACTCAAACAATATGGGGAACAAAGGATGGAGGGACAGTGGAGCACTTGGTTCCAGGAATTGTACTTTTCTCTCACTCTCTAATACTATTAAGTCATGCTGCGGTTTAAACTGTTTAAGGTACAAGTGTGGGAGAAATCAAGAGGCAAGATTTTGCAGCACCTGGGTGCACACCAGCTTTATTTCTGCTCTCTGCCACAGGATGTCCTGGGCTCTCGGGAGACAGGGCAAAAGGTCACCATCTCCCTTGTTTATTCCAGGCCTGGTGCTCATTCTCTGTTAGACCTTCTAGTGCCTAACAGGAGGCTTTCATAGTAGGACTGAACCTCTTTGAAAACTATTGTATAGTCAAGAGAGAAAAGGAGGTTAGAGCTCTGTTGAATGTTTTTGCCAGTGCTAGCAACATTAAACTCAGGGCATGCCCAAGTCACAAGCCCTATTTTTTCTTCTTCAGTAATTGTTTTATTTGGACATTTGAAAAAAACAGTAGGACTGCCTCCTCCCCCACCCCCCCAATTTACAAACTCTAAGGAGATCTTGACTGCCTAGGTATTAGTGCAAAAACTAGGATATTACTTTGCAAGTATATTTGATAGCTACTCAGTTACCTATGATATGATTTCTGGCAAAAAAAAAAAAGGAGCGAGAGAGAGAAAGAGAGAGAGAAATCCTTGCAAGTGGTTTGTGCTGAACTATTTCTAAGAATTTTATATTTCTTCAATTCAGGCTATATTCATGATCATGGAAGATTGCTAATGTGATTTTTTTTTAGGAAAAGTTTTTAAAGTGAATGAGAGTTTTCTTTGTTAAAATGGCTGTTCTCAACAGTAAACATGTATTTATTTCAAATATTTCTTTTATTCTTCTGCTTCTAATAATTTTTATTCTTGAACTACGTTATAGAATTAGTGCAGGTGGACTTAGGCTACCTTGAACTCTGTTTTGCTGGACTGACATTCGGTAGTAAAGAATCACCGAGAATTTTCTGGATTCTGTTTCCTTTCAGGCAGAAGAAAGTTTGTTTTGCCCCAGATTTCTTGGAAAATGATAGGGAATCTCAGCTTAGTCTTCACTTGTTCATGGCCATAAGATTCCACCTGTGGACTGTGAATGCACAGAGGTATTTTAAAAACTATGTAACCTTAGAACTGATCTGCTTCGTTCTAACCATGAAAAGCTGGAAGGATCAAATTATACCTTTTTTAAACAAAGCTTTGGAGACTAGGGTTTGCATGGGCAGCCTAGACAGCTGTGCAGCCGTTTGACCAGACATCCCCCTTACCTTGGGGTAGAGGAATCTTTCCTGGTCTGGGTCCAGCCTGCCCTTTCACCTTTGTCACCCACTGAGGACTTTCTACCTGAACTCTTGGCTCCAGCTACACAGGTTGGCTCACCATCTCTGAGCATTCTGGTGCACTGTTTTACTGTTTCCCATGGAGGAGACATTCACATTTCTGCTCTGTTCAACAGATGCCCCAGAGCCAGTGCAGATTCCTCTATGTCTGAGAAGCCCCCCTTTTATTTCTCCCAGTCCAAGCAGATTGTGCCCCCCACCCCCGCAATGCGATGCCCCTAGTCACTTGGCCTTTCCTTCCAACCATGCCACCTCTTTCCTCTCTCCTACATCATTCCTTTCGATTGATGGATGGATTAATGGACCCATCCACTGATTTGATTGTGCATTGAGATGAGAAATTACGTTTGAGATTTGGAGATCATCACTGGAATTTTTCTGAGTTGCTTTAATCTTTTGAGTGTTTGTGTGAAGGTGTGTGTGTATCCTCAGATGCTGGCCCACCCTTTTCTTGCTTTTACTTTTCCATGCTTGATGCCCTGGCACACTAACTGGTCCATACTAAGCATTCAAGTATCTTGGTGAAATGGAATTGTGTTATATTTCTGCTGTATACATATATATATCCTTTAGTCTAAATAGAAACTTAAATTAGTTGGAAAATATCCATAAAAGATTTTGTCTAAAATTTCTTGTTTTTTTCTGAAATTTTCAACATGTCATGCAGAGCTTTGCTCCTGTCCTTGAAGATATCATGTCTTTTCCACTTGAATAGTTGCTCATTTATTTTGCATGGGATCCTTAAAACATATGTTTTCCTTTTTCACTTAAACTGAGGTCTGTGAAGACCTGGGACAGATCACCTGGATTGGAGTTAAAATCCTGCTCCCTTAAATGATCCATTGTTTTCTTTCATACAGCCTAGTTGGGGCTTTGTCACCTTAATTAGGGAATAGCTCACTTGTCATTTAATTCGGTTAGTCTCACCTCAGGTTTATGATTCACCTTGGGCAATTTACTTCCCTTCTCCAGGCCTCAGCTACTCATCTGTAAACATTTACACCAAATGATAGTCATGGATCTTTTAGCGCTGACATACTAAGATTAAGATTGCAACTGAGAGAGTATTAATCTGCAAGGTGGTAGGGGCAGAACATGAATACGTAAGACCTGGTTTCCATCTTTGTGAAGCTCATCACTGATTTCATAGCTGTCCTTCGACAGGCTTTGAGAGGTTTACTGCTTTCTCTTGCTTTGGTTTCACTGGTGAGTTCTGACAAGGCTACCACAAAGCTTGCTGAGAACCACTGGTCTGGATCTCTGCCTGTGACATAGGAAAGATGTTCTTTTTTAAAAGAAAGCAATCTTATATGACATTGGGAAAGAAAAAGGAAGCACAACTGGAGTTGGCAGGGCAGAATTTAACCTAGAATTTGTGTGCCCCCTCCCCCAGCTCTGGAACACACTAATAGATGTGGTGATTGAAAACCAGCAATTAACAGGGCTTCCGTTTTCTACAACCCTTTCATCTTTCCCGAGAAGACTGTTGAGAAAATTATTTAGTGTATTAATTTAATGATGGTAGGAGGAGGCGCTGAAGGAGCCAATGTAGGTTTGAAAAACACTATAAAAAGCTTCTCTGTTTTTAATTATCTGAGGCCCTAATAAAACATTATACAACCTTTTTAGAAGGGTAACCAACCATCTCAGTTTTTGCACTGAAAGTCTCACTAATCAGGATGTTTCGTCACCCTACTGCAGTTTAATGCCTCATATTTTCCTTTAAGGGTTGGTTGTTAAGAAGCTCAAATCACATTTTATTTTCAGTTTTAGCCACTTTGCTTGTCTGTATCTTTGGTCGTCAGCATCATTGGACTCCTCCTTAGCTCTAGTTCCTTTACACCTGTTTTGGGGTGAACAGTACCGCATGGTAGCCAACATTTCCAATGGAATCAGATGGTTGGATTTAAAACCTGGTTGTGCCACTTACTAGCTGTGTAACCAACCATGGAGAACAGTATTAACTTCTCTGTGTCTTCTTTATTCCATTCATAAAACATGGGTGATAAAAGTAGTAGTACCTATCTCAAAAGGTTGTTAAGGTTAAAAACAGAATTGCTTGTAAAGTTCTTAGAGGAGCACTTAGTACGTGATCTATTCTACCCAGTAAGTGTTAGATGTTATCATTGATGATTGCTTTATTGATTCTGTATGTTTTTTTTTATTCTGAGCAGTCTCAATTCATTTTGAAAATCAGTAGAGTATAAATAAATGAATACATAAGAAAATTCACTCACTGGTAAGTCTTGTCCGGCAAACATTGCTGGATGGCATTTTTGGCTGTCAGCCTTGGCACGCGTCCTGACTTTGTAGTGTCTGTCAAGATCATATACAGCTTAGGAGTATCTCCCCTGTCTCCAGTGACTCCATGGGAGTGACAGTCCTGGGGGAAGGGATCCCCTGCACCAAAAATTGCTTGGTTATTCTCTGGGGTATCACAGTGACTTTCCTCCACTTGGGCTGGTTGAAGGTCCTTGTACCTTCACCCTTGTTTTAGGGTCCCCAGCTGTCTGTGTTTAAAACAGAAGTACCAAGAGTTAATTGTAATTAACCAGGATTGAGTGCACAGGGCACAGCTTGGGCTGGGGAATGAGGACAGTATTCACATGGTAGCTGAGAATGTGGTCTGAAATCAGGTATCTCTATACACATGCTGATCCCACCAATTACTGGCATGGCTAGGTGATGATGGACAAATTACTGAACCTCAGTCTTCTCTTCTGTAAATGGGCTTAATTACCCTTTAAAATGGTTGTGACCATTAAATGAGATGATGTATATGACATAGTGGCTGAAAGGTAGCAATTGATGAATAGATGTTGGGATAATATTTATGGTCTTGTCTGTTTGCTGGTGAGTGTGAGATAAATGTTCACATCTTCCTTTCTGAACTGCTTGGTGGCATAGAACCTGATGAGTCCAACTTGTGTCCTTGTTGCATTGTATAGCGTCTGTCAGTATTTGTGTGGGCATTGCTAATCAGAAATGATTTGAAGTGTCTAGGGTATCAGCGTGATCATTCTGTGCCAAATTCTTATAGATTTTTTTTGTCTGATTTGGAGTTTCATTCTTATGTGGTAGGAAGTGAATGTTTATTTCAGGGCTGTATTAGCTATCCTTAGGTGTAAAAACAAAGTTACAGAAGAGAGTTAAAGAACGGTGCCATTTGGTTAAATTTCATATACATATATGTGCGTGTGTGTGTGTGTGTGTGTGTGTGTGGTGTGTGTCTGGAAAGATAATACCAATGTTACTGGTGATTATTTAGGGAGTAAATTTGGAAATAAATTTGGGGAAAGTAGTGTTGGCTAAAGACTTTGTAATTTTTATATTATACGCATATACTTTATCTTATGTAATACTTTTATGTTCTATTGTATGTTTATATTTATGTAATACTTTTATGATGAAAACACATTTTTAAAAAAACGATAAAAATATCATTTGTCTCCAAGTCCTTCTGCCTTGTAGGCAAGATTTGCATTAAGGCTCACTCTGCTGCAAATCTACTTCCTTTGGGTCGAGCTTCCTCGGGTGACACCTTCTTCTATTTAATGTCATAATCAAATGTTTATGACATCAATCATAATAGACCAAAGGCTATTTGTTGGTTCAATAGAATTCAACTTGCTCATGTGTGGAAAGATGACAGCAGTGCCAAGGATGCTGCCTACTTCTTAGACCTACACCTGTCGTTTTTAAGAAGTACCTTCAAATTCCTTTTGGGAAGCCCACAGATGATACAACATCAGTAAATCAGTGGCGTGGCAGGGGAGACTGTTCGACAACATTTTCAGGGAACTCGGATTCTAGTCCTGGCGTGGTCGCTAATTAGGCCCATGATCCTCAGCAAGTTGGGCCTCTCTGAATTTCAAGGTTCTCCTCAGCGACTAGACTTGATGTTCTTTGGCTATCCTTCCTCCTCACTGGCAGGCTAGGATCTCTTTTTCTTAGCTTTTCTTTTGTCTATTTGAAATTAAGACTACAAATCCCTCATCATTAGTGATGTTCGGTAGGGAAAGAATGTAATAGGGACACATCATGGGGATAGTGTGGCGAGAAAATGACGTCCAAGTCTCACACAGAGGAAAAGTAATATCAATGAATGAATGAGTGTCTGGGGCTCTGTAAAACTGCACTTCACTGACAAGATAGAAATTCATCCTTCGCTACAGAGCTAGCCTGCATTAGCTGTTTGGAAAAAAAAATTCTAAACATTTTTCTCCTCGTAAGCCACTTTCTCATTCTCATTACAAATTTATCACTGGCCTGCACATTAGCATGGCCATAATTTTTGTTAATGTTTTCAGTCTGAAATTTGTCATGGAGATGCTGACTGACCCTTTTTAGTTTGCACTCATATATAAACACAGAGTATTTTTCTTTTCCTCTCTCATTTCTTTTTTAAAGTAAGTTCTTTTTCCTCTACACACTCCCTGAGGGTACTGATCCTGTGGTCCGTGACAGTTCGACTTCATTTTAGAGCTGACTTTTTTCCTATTCTGTAGATGTCTTTGTTTGCATTCAAGCATTAAAAAGGCAACCTAAAATTATATATATATATATATATATCTCCATATGAATTTGTTCTTAGAATCCTAACTGTATGTTGCCTAACTGGGTAATTATTGGCGGGTGGGTTGGTTGGTTACTTAACTCTCTGGGAGGGTAAAGAGAATGGAGAGATAAAGCAGATCCTCTGTAGTGTGGTATGCCTGGATTTCAAACTCTGAAATACTTACGTTTGTAGGGATAAAGATTCATAGGGAAAGGGTGGCCACAGTCAGTGGCCGTACAGACTCGTATCCTGAAACCATCGGATCGCCTCTCTATATGGATTGAATCTATCTCTTGCTCTAAATACAGTTGTTTTTTTCTTTAAATACCTTTCATGGAAATATTCTGATAAAAATACACCAAATGGCAAGGCAAGTTAAACAGGAAGAAATAGAACAGAGAGTCTGTATTTGAGAAATATTTAATTCTGAGATTTCAGAGCTTATAAAGATGCAGATTTTAAGACATAAAAACAAAGCTAGTGCCCCTGAGTCTGCCAGGTCTTGTATCGCACAGTCTGTAGGTAGTTCTGAACTGCTTTCAGAAAGGAGGAAAAAAGCTCACTGAGTCTCTCCATCAGCTTCTTTTTATTCCTCTGCAGTGTTCCCTTCCTTAGCTCTCGCCTTCCCATGGCTTTTTCAAAAACCTTTTAGGTTTTCATAGCACACTGAAAACTAGACATTTCAGTAGCTGTCCTGGCGTGATCAGGCTGTGATTTCAATGTCAGTACGGACAAAACTACCACACTTTTGTAGACCACCATGTTAGTCTGCTCGTTCTTTATTTTTATTTTATGTAAGAAGTACACTTGGAGGCTTTGTCTGTGTAGAAACACTAACTCTGCTAAGAGGAAACTCTTGGATTTTATTGGCCCTTGTTGTATTTGGGTCTGCATATTTTTATATTTTGCTTTGAAGATTTTTTTATTTTAATTTCTGCCCCTGTAGAAGTGTAAACTATATGCAAATAAGAAAATGCATTTTTGTCAGCTTTTCATGTTTTTCCTTCTTTACCACAAATCAAGAATATAAGCTCCTCTACTTGGTTAAAATAGAAAATTAAAAGATTTACTGTTGATAATAAATAGCAAAGCCCTTGACAAAAATAGTTGACAAAAATAAAGTAAAAGGAAAAACTAATGCCAGTTAATAAAGGTAAATAGGTACATTTTCAGTACTGGATATTACTGCACTTTAAAATTCCAAGTGAGAATTAAACCACTCTTAAAGTTCCTCTGTTGGTCCTGACTTCCTTGAGATTGCAGGGCCCTACCCTATAACGTGACCTTTACTCCAACCCTTTTACTTCTTTGTGCAGACAGTTTCTGAAACCTTCCAGTTCAAAGATTCGATAATTCTAGAATTGGAAAGAGTATCTTTTCCCATCTTGTGGTGGGCTATTTCGGCACATATGCTGATTGGCTAAGGAAAGTGGCTCACTTGCGCTATTTGGTTTTAGATATGTAGGACACAGACCAAGTTTCAAACCGTTTACATATTGTACACTTAGTTTAAAATGTGTTTTGCACAAAGTCTTATAACTGAAATCAAGAAAAAAATTAAGTCTCCCACCAGCTAAGCAACCTCAGCATGTTTCTCTAATTTCCTGAAAGATTAGCCTTTTGCTATAACATAGACATTCTACCAGCTCTATTTTGGTCCTGACTTTTGGAAAAATTTTCTCTCTTTTGTTTCATTTTGCTTTGCCGGAAGACTTCAAAGATAACTACAGAACCTCTCAGACTGTATTCGACCCTGTTTAAAAATCACAAATATACCCATTGCTCTTGATTCTACCTTGTATTTAATGTGGTCAGTTTTTAAAAAGGATTATGAACTTTTACATACTGATCCTGCTTGGATAGGCAGGGCATAGAAAGAGGAGATGTATGTTTTATAGAGAAAAAGAGGGAAAATGAGGGTATGTATGAGGAGGGAGAGAGAGGGGGAAGGGATAGGCTTAGCAGATATACGAGGGCTGTCTGGGAAGTCTCCAGCCATGTAATATGAAAAATAGAGGCATTTATGGCTGGGGTTTTTCCCCAGACAGGCCTCGTATTTGTTAGATCACAATTCTCTTTCTTGGAATTATGACGTCCCTGGCCTTGGGCTTGACTTTAACACCAGGAGGGTGTCAGCATCCCTAAACATCGGTCTCCGGGGAGATAAGGTAAACTGCCCCTTCACTTTCTGGGGCACGCTTCCCCATTCTGGATACCAGTGAATCCAGCATTTGAAACGATCGAAATAGCCATTTTTTTCATACGTTGACCTGTTTTGATCTCTGAGAAGGAACAATTTGTTAGACCTTTTAAGGTAATTCAGAACTTCCGGTTTGCATTCCAGTATTCAGAAAAAGAAATCCATTTGACCAATAGTGAACTATGAACTGGCTTTTGGGAAACGTAAGACTATCTGAAACTGCGATTTCCCGAGGTTCGCCATCTGTTAGTATCTAGGAGACTTACCATATGTTGTGCTCAGATTCTGACTTTTACAGGTTAACTTGTTTTCACTTTGTTCTTAACCCTCGCATTTTGGGCACAGCTGGTAACACTGAAACCTATTTTGACTCAAAGGTAGAGAAAAGAAGAATAGGGAGGGGCAGATCTTTGGGAAGAGCAGACAGAGTACGAAAGGGGTGTTAACTCCTAAAGGGTATTAGTCCCTGATTCTTCCATAGCACAGTTCAAAGAAGAATCTCATGTTTTCCCCACGTGGAATATAAAGGCTTGAGAGTCCTGTTCAGTACACTGGAGTGAGCCCCGTGCCACCCTCTCGCCCACGGGCCCTCTGGAGGATTCAGAGGGGAATAATAACGCCGTGGGAGGCTGTTGGCTCTGCACCGTTCCCCCCGGTGGCCCAGGGCTGGTCTGTTTTGCGTCTCCCTCTCGACCCCTCCACAGCATTAACGGCAGCCGGCACGCTCCACTGTTTATCTTGGAATTTGATACCATCATCTTGGCAACCAAACTGGGACCTTTACTACTCAGATTGTTTGTCATTTGTTGTTAATTATCTGTTACCATAAATTCTGCACTTGGAGAAAAAAAGGGATGTTTTGAAATATTTCCTCCAACTTGTAAGTGGAGCTTCATTTGCTGTGGACCAAAGTGTGAGCGGGGGGTGGGGTGGGGTGGGAGGGGAATCAGCCCCTTTGGGAATTGGTTTCAGGGAACTCAAATGCCCTGGTGTTTCAGACAGACTCGGTTAGGTCCCCCTAATGCAGCCAGAATTTGCACTGAAAGAACCTTTGCAATTCAGCCATGGTCTGTATTTCTGACAGGTACCCCGTTTCGAGGGAAAAAAATAGTTTAACTTTACCTGAGGGGGTTTGCAATCTCTTTCTGCCATAATCGTGTTTTGTGTGTGTGAGAGCCTGCTCCCTACCGTGGGTTCCTCCCTTTCAAAGGTTATTAAGACAAAGCCATCCAGAGTGAAAAGTAGCTTCTGCTTACCTGCCTTTACGAGGTGTTTATTTTGTCAAGTGTAGAATTAAAATGAGCTTTCTGGCCATTAGTAGATTTTAATCATGCCCCCACACTCTGCAGGGAAGGTTGTCACCTTATAAACAAACAGCGCTGTTTTGCGAGGTGCCGTATTCCGTGGGCTGTGAGAGCCCACGGCTGGACTTAATACCTTCGTAAAGCTGTAAACAGGAGATGGTGAGAGAGAGGAAGGACGAATGCATGTACTTTGGAGGGCAGGCTTTCGGGAAGTGGAGTGGTTGGTGGTTGTTGCTAAGCAGAAATTAGGCACATTTGAAAACATAAAAAAAGGAATCATTTGGAAAATTCCCTCCCGCAAAAGTATATCCAGAATCCAGTCTCTCGCTCCACCCCCGTGCCTCTAGCATGTGTTCATTTGTATTCTCTGTGAGCGTCTTGTCTTACCGTGGAGATCATAACAATATATGCTTCAGTAGTTAATAGTGAAGGTTATATTAAATGATGCCTAGTGCTTAGGAAAGACCTGAGCACAATATCTCGATGCTCACTGCATAGTAGCTATTATTATTAATTATAATAATTAATAATAATTGCCATGAAGTTTGGTGTGCCTGTTGTCTTCTGTTGTCTTCTTGTTGAGAAGTTTTTGTATTTGCTCTTGTCCTCCTGCTTTTGAAGTTTTTAAGGTTGTGCTGTCTCCCAAGTGATTCCCACACGGAGAGGGCAGGATTGAGTGTATGTTCACCGACTGCGAGCCAGGGCACAGACTTACTAAAGGCCGTCTCAGCTCCCTGCCTGCTGCCGGGGGCGGGGGAATGCTCAGAGACGTGCCTTTTACTGGGGCTGTGGAATCTGCTTTGGTCTGCTGCCTTTGGCTTCCACAGAAACAGAAAATGCTCTTTCCAGGCTCATAAGGACTCCTCATAGTATTGTCCCTGAAACTCTGCACCATGTCTATGTATTTCCACTTCCATTATTCTTTTATTTTCCCACTCTGTTTTTTAAAGGAAGTGCGGTAGGTGCATGTGCACTGTTTTAGAACACACATTACAATGAGACTTTCGGATTAAGAACTGGTTATTAAATTAGTGTCTTAGACTTAGTAACAGTTTGAGCATGAGAATAAAAGACTAGAGAAGAGGAGAGTGGAGGTTGGAAAAAAGCACCCTTGGACGGCTCTGGGGGAGGCTGGGAAAAGGATTTAACACTTTGGTTTTCTTAGAAGCCATTAAAACTCGGATGGGATCAGATTACCTGACTGCACACATCTGAAACATGAAACTCTTGCCCTAAACCGTGCAATTGAGTTAAGCTCCAAATTCAAGGCCTCCCCCTAAGGCTGGCCTCTGGGTAAGCCTCATTGTGGATTGCAAAATGATTTCCTTTGAGAGGAGCAAGACTACAGTGAGGTTTTTATGGCCAATTGAGCCTGTCCCTTGGTGCCAGCCAGACATTTGGCAGCAGTTAGTGCCAACTTTGGTGATCTGTCCACCGAATTTTTCCCAAGGTCTTCCATCCCATCTGGATTCGGAGCTGACTCGGAGGGGAAGATGCATTGTAAATCCAGCTCTCTAGGCATGCCTCCTGAATTTTGTATTTTTAATTTTTCTGAGTGGAGAGGTCCTGAGAGGAGCGCTGCGGGCTGGTCACTGTTCTAAGCTTTCAGGCACACAGTGATGTCAAACAGCCCTCTTCCTAAATACCATTTCTTCCCGCCCCCTCCATCACTTTAATAGGGGTACTCCTACCCATCTACTGGATTAGATGAACCTTTTATATGTACTCAGAGTACCAGCAAGTAATGCTTCCCCTAGGTCACAATGATCATGAATGCATTTTTTAAGTGTGAGATGACAACTCTATCTTTTTATTTTATTTTTTGCCTGCCTTTAGCTACAGCAGCTATCACAGGGCTAGGTGCATGCTATACGCATTCCAAATACCTGTTGAATGAGTGAGTGAAAGTTGAGTTTGCAAGGATTCAGTATTGCTGTGGGCTTCCCCAAGAAGTTTGTGTTTTCTCGGAAGCGTCCATTCGCTTTGAGAGCATGTATTTAGACTTGATGGTACGTTGGCTTTTAAAAGGGTAACTTATAAAGTCTCCCATGGTTTTTTCAGATGGAGCTGGACGAAGCGCAGAGTGAGTATTTCTGATACTCCTACACTAATGCTATACTCTATCCTGCCATCGGGTGACTTTTACACGGACAGTAGTAGTAAACTGATTTCTAACGTAGGAAAAACATCAAAGTTTCACTTTCAACTGGATCCTAAAAATTGTTCCTACAGCCTTCTCTAACTTAAAAACCAAGGCAGTAGGAAGTGTAGTGTTTAAACTTCTTGTAAAATGCTCATTTATTGATACTGTTTAGAGTCACCAATTATTAGTGAGAAGCATGAAATTAATCGGGATACATTTCAGCCCAATTACCCGGAGTCGGACTGACAACGACCCCTAATACGTAGAGTTGCCCTGACATGAAGACCATGAAAATGGGTCATCTGTATCGTAAGAATCATGCATTTTGCATAAGCCAAACCAATTTTATTGTGGACTCGTATGCTTTTTAAACAACTTTACTTTTTTTTCCCCTTTTGAAACAGTGAATTCTTACAAAATAACTATTTTGACAGAAATCTGTGCTTTGTGTTAAGTACAGATAATGCTGTCATAACACTGGTATCATATAATGATTGAAAATGTTTAAATATTTTTTTATTTAAAGGTAAAATAAATGAAATTTAAACTAAGTATGTAATGAAGTTCCAGTTACGGGTGACTAAGCTATACACCTCTTGAAAACCAAATGATAAAAAAACCCAAACCTGTTTAAAGGGCCAAGCTTAAGAAAGAATTTTACATAAAGCAGAACTTAAAAGCGGGGAGATAATAAGAAAGAAAGGTTGGCATCGTGAGCACTTTGGGGCAGGAAGTTTTTAATCTAGGTGGCTGACTTCAGGTTTTCCCCCTAACTGTCCTTGTGACTGTGTCTACTAAGGACAGTGTTGCGTAATTAGGCTTTCTGGAGATGCCCTTTGGCTGAGGACCTAATTGAGTTTCTGAACTTGAACGTTGGACTGAACTGGGAGAGCTTTTTGCCCTGTAGGTAGAAGCCCTTTGATAGACTTCCCTCTTTGATAAGAACTGGTAGTGACTGGCAGTGACGTTGTTTAGGTAAAGTATGGTTTAGTAATTGAGGAGTCAGTACCCCTTACTGTATGAAAATCTTTCTTTAAAATAGGAAAGACACCCAAATCCACATGTGCAATTTAAATGAGCTTGTATTCTGCATTATAAATATGCACCGGATGCCAAGTAGAAAACCGGAACACTCTCTCAGGATGCTGTTAGGGCCAAGCGGAATCTCATTAGGGACAGCTTCAAAGATCAGTTCCTCGTGTCCATAAAAACAAGTGTAAATTATCTGGTGTGCGCCTGCTGTTAGCAGTTGCAGTGTTGCATTATGCATGATTCCAGACTGCACAGAGGAGGCACACGCTGCACGGAGTTCTGAAATGGATGTGGGCACTTCTCTCTCTCTCTCTCTCTCTCTCTCTCTACACACACACACACACACACACACACACACACATATACATATATGTGTGTGTGTGTGTGTGTGTGTGTATATATATATATAGATATATAGATATATCTATATATATATATATATTTTTTTTTTTTTTTTTGGTGCTGAGTCCTACATTTTCAGAACGTATTGATTTGTGTGTTTCAGTTAGTAGAGGGTGCCATATACAACCTGGTCCTACATTTTGGATGGATTGGAGTCAGTTCAGGGAGGTGTGATAAGGCTTTGAATTGTTTATTTGAACAAGCAATCTACTCAGATTTATGCCTCTTGTTGGCTCACATATGGAGTCAGATTAGGGGGCCATGAGTACATTTGGTGCACATAGAATTGCGTGCATTTGTTTTCACTATTCTCTCTCTGTTTTTGGTCTCTTGGTTCGATTTTAAAAACAAGTGTTAACAATTACTAAATTAAGAAAACGTAGTCGACATTAACATAGTTTTGGAATAAATGCCTAAGGGTCTGGAATATATTATTTGGCTTCCCTGTGTGAGAAGATAGAGAAACAGTGGAGTGTAGGCTTAAGAACATGCACACTAGAAGCAGAGTCCCGAGGTGTGAGTCCCAGTCTACCTCTTATTAGCCGTGCGGCTTTGGGCGAGTGACTTACCCTCTCTGTGTTCTCATCTATAAACTGGGGGGAACCTACCTCAGAGCTGGTGTGAGTGTTAAGTCAGTTGATGTATGCATAGTACCTAGAACATTTCCTGGCACATAGTAAGTCTTATCAGAGTGTTTGTTCATATTGGTGTTATCATTGTTATTGGAGGTAGTACAGCTGGGGATGCCAAGGTATGGCACGCCCAAAGCCTGAGTTCATGAGTATATGTGTGCTTGAATGGACATGTCCGTGATCCTGAGGGCAGGTGAGGTCAGGAATGATTACTCAGAGTGAATTGTGAAAAACCACTGAAGGTATAAAATACTTAGTAGATGTGTATCTTCCTGTTCTCTATAACTCAGAGAAATAACCATGAGATCTTGGGGAAAGGGTAAAAAATAGCAAGAGAGATGCAGGTTTCCTCTGGCCAGAGTTGAAGAAAGTGTCAGTAACATCGTCTTTCCCTGGTTGCACCTCAGAGTTTCGTCCCAGAGCTTCGTCCCAGAACAATGCTTCCTATGGAGAAAGGTCAAAAGAGCAGCCTTAACCTGGAGCAGGTGACTGAAGTCCACACCTGTTCCATTTTAAATTTACATTTGCAATTGTGAAGGGAAAGCCAAGGAGTCAGGATTCCCTTCCTGGACTGGATGCTCTGTCAGGGCAGAGCCGATGCCTGTTGAGTCTGAACCTTCTGCAGTGCCCACGGGCTCAGTAATTAAATACGTGTTCGACAAATCAATAAACAGTCTCCCCTGTGTATTTCTTCTGTCATTTTGTCCTCATGGCAAACTCTCTCTGAACTTAAAATCTTCCCATCCTCTTTAGGCATCCCTGCTATTATTATGCTCACCCAAGACTCGTTACTGCCAGCATGGCTTGTTTCAGTGTTCCTCCTTCCAGTTGGCTAAAAATACCCTGCCACCGCCTGTCACTCACTCATCAATATGTGCAGGTTGGTTTGTTGTCAGTTCTCTTATTTTGTCATTAAGTGATTGAGGCCACTAACACAGGGGTCTCCAACCCCCAGGCCACAAACTGGCATCAGTTTATTAGGAACTGGGCAGAACAGCAGGAGGTGAGTGACAGTTGAGCAAGCAAAGCTTCATCTGTATTTACAGCCGCTCCCCATCGCTCACATCACTGCCTGAGCTCCACCTCCTGTCAGATCAGCAGCGGCATTAGATTCTCATAGGAGCGCGAACCCTAATTGTGAACTGCTCATGAGAAGGATCTAGGTGTGTGCTCCTTATGAGAATCTCATGCCTGATGGTCTGAGGTGGAGCTGAGGAGGTGATGCTAATGCTGGGGAGCGGCTGCAAATACAGATTAACATTACCAGGGAGGTTTGGCTGCACAGAGATTTTAAATTTACATTTCAATTGTTTACAGACTCATATCAAAACCCTATCAGTGAGTGGCAGGTGACAATTAAGCTGCATCTGGTGGCAGCCTTCATAGTGGCAAGTGAGTTGTAGAATTATTTCATTCTATATTACAATGTAATAATAATAAGAGATATAAACTACCCAATAAATGTAATGTGCTGGAATCATCCTGAAGTTACTCCCCGCCCATCCCAGCCCACGGAAAAATTATCTTTCATGAAACTGGTCCCTGGTGGCAAAAAGTTTGGGGACCGCTCCTCTTAACATCTTTACTGGGCAATGAGGACTTCTGACATAAGTGAATAAGGGAAAGAGTTATTTGGCTTGATGGAAATCTTGGAAACCTTCTACAGGATGGCAAGGAAATGAGGAAGATGAGCAGGAGGTCTGGGGGAGGTTGACTGTCATTGAAAAGGTTTCAATCAATGAATCAATAAGTATTTACTGAAAAGAGAGGGGCAGAGATCATGGCTATTTCACCCATCATTTTATCCCTAGGACATAGCACAGTGACTACAACAATAAATAAATAGTTACCAATAAAGAAATGAATAAATAAATATCTTCTTGGGTCTAGTAATCAGAATAATGTAGAACTATAAACCATGTAGACTTGTCTGCTAAGGATGTTTTGCCTATTTATGGAGACAACCAAATGCTCATGAATTAAATAATATTGGCTAAAAGGATCGTGTATACATTATTATTAATAGAATATCAAGCTGTATTTTTGCATAGTTGTGTGCTGGTGTTCGCTGGGAGGGAAACACATGTAGAGGATTTTATATACCAGGGTGCCAAAAAGAAAAGTGTATGCATTTTAAGAGATGTTATCTATTTATTTCTTTTCAAAGTTGAATTGAATTACAGTAGCAATGTGTAGTATGATGTTCGCTCAAAAGATGACATTCATCAAATGAATGCTAGTGTCACCATGCGACGGGCAGGACATTAAAAGAAAATGGCAGAAACACGGTTGTCGTTTGAGGAGTACAAGACCATTTTGAAGTGGTGTTTGAAATTCGAGAATATTGTTTTTGTTTTCCCCACATTCTTTTGACTTAGCACCCCTTGACATCTATCTATGGGGGACTTAAAAGATGTGATGTACCATAGAAAACCGGCTTGACCGGCGGTACTTTGGGAAGAAATTGAAATGGTAGGTGCAGTGATACAAGTGGACACTTTGGTCAGCGTTGCTCAAGCAGTAGTTTGCTGTAATCAGAAGTGTCTGGGCACTGATGGTAACCACTTTGAGGACCTCTTGTAATTGCATAAGTCAACCATGACTTGTGTTCATCTTTTGTTATCAGTATATATTGAGTATTAGAATTTTCATACAGTTTTTTTTCCTTTCTTAAAATATGTATATCTATTTTTGGCACCCTCTGTATGTCCAGTTGACCAGCCAGAGACCTGATCAAGGTCTCACAGGACTGCTGGTTTGCGGTACAGTGTGTGTTTCTTTTTGACCCTTACTGAGCAGAAAGTAGAGTTTGGGGCAGATAATAAATCCTAACTGAGTAGGAGAAACAAAGGAGAATTTCTTCAAGCACATGCCTGAAATACGACTTTTTCTGGTATCTGACTTAATTCCTTTAAATTGCTTTCCAAAGTTATTTTCTAGTTTTTGTCTGCAGACATAATCACAGTGTCTTCAGGTCTGATTCTCCCCCCAAACAGGAAAGAAGGTAGGCTCTCCGTAGGAAGCACTCTGCGATGGAAAGCACTATAAATTAAACAGGAGCAGCTATTTTCTGCCCTGGAGGATCACACTTTGCTTTCATTTCACAATATTTCCTCCTGTTTCTACCACTCTGTGTCCCTTGGTTCCTGTCAAGTCTGACAGCAGCTTCTGGACCCCAGGGCTCCAGAAACCACTGCCATTCCCTATTCCAAGACTATGTGCACACTTGGACAGCAATTGCATTTTTGCTGGGATGTGGGAGGTGAGAAGTGTGCAACCATATGCCGTGGGCTTGGATAATGGCTCACATTCCAAACAAGTGAAATGGTTTCTGGCCTACTGCTTGCACTGTGTAGGAATGAGCAAACCTGCACTATGCTTCTAGGTCATTTCCATTTGGGGACATGAAGAGAGAAGGTTGGGTGCTTCAACACAATAAATTTTACCAAGTTCAACTTGATTACAGTTCTGAGACCTGACTTTTGGTTGAATATCAAAGACCAAGGGTAACTTCAAAGGCATCTCTGTTTTTGAACAGTTCTTAGAGGTTGCTATCTGGGAATGATGTTTCTGACCAAAAAGAAGTGGTGTCATTGCACAGAAAATTGCTTCTGTGACTCGTAATTAGTGTTGACATCACTTGGTGGGCCATTGAAGTGTGTCTTCTTTATTAAGATTGAGAAACCCTAGGGCCACAAGTTACTCCACCAGGAGCATTTCCAGCCACATGCAATTTTCCTCTTGGAAAATGCTCTGTGGAAGGTGTGAGGTATCACATTAAATTCCTTTATTGTTAAAACTGCCACTGGGCCCAGGTTGGCTTTGGCCATGATCCTTTGCCTAGGCTGCTGCAGATCTAGCTGTCAGTAAGATGCTAGCCAAATGCCTAGGGCAATGGCTGGCAGCTGGGTATTTGTTCAGTTGCTGATCATGAGGCAGAAGTATCTGTTAGATCTTTAAAAACTGAGCAACACAGAAAGTAGGAGCATTGTTTTCCTGCTTTGTTTTTCTGGGGAGTTCAGAGATGGCATTGCGGAACAACTTTCACACGGAGTTCTAACTACTGACTTCAAATAGAAAAACTAATAGTTTTTGGTGATGATTAAAATTAGTAGTTCTGGAATGCTCATGACCCCAACTTACTTCACAGAGAAGTTTATAGAATATGATTGTGAGGAGTCCAGCTAGTGAATATATTGGTTGGAGCAGTCTACATTTCAGTGTAGAAATCATACGTCTCTGTTGTCTACACACAAACATGTCTGTGTACACATACACACACTCTTACAGATAAATGAAGATATAAATTAAACAGAGATTCAGGTGCTTACTGAACAATTCTTATGACCATCTAAAAACAAATAAAACATTGGACACTGTTTACATGCGGGTTCAACACCTCAGCTAACATTACTCACACAGTTGACCTTGTTTTCTATTGAGGGCACCGAGAAGCCACATGATTAAGCATATTGGGTCAACCCGCAGTTCACGTTAACATCATTTTTCTTTCTGTGAAGATGAAAAGGTCTTCAGCCAGATTTTCTTTTTGTTTCACACCCAGAGGAGGGGAGGTAGCATGGTGTTGTGTGAATATGGGCCTGCTCTATAAATAAGCAGATTCAGTCTTTTGTTTTAAATGTAATCAGCAAGATTGCATTTGCATTGCTTGTAAGTGAATCACATAAGTGAAATTACATTGCCTGCATCTCATTTGCTATCATAAAATGTTATGGGATGCAGGCTGTTTTTCTCCAACTAAAGTGTCTTGAGTTAGTGTTAGGATGCCTGCTTTCATTTTCCTTTGTGACCAAATTTGTTGCATTCTACAGAGCTGGTGCTCATATTTTCACTTACGTTAGTTGCTGGAGGAATACTCGTTTGGTTCTCTAGAATGAGCTAAGATATTGGTTCAGTAGGGGGTAAATGGGAGTTTTAAGACTGTCTCATGTCGTATAGCAAGTGATTGCTAATCACTTTCTTTCGTTTGTGACAACTTTTGCTTAGTAAGGGTAAATGCCAGTCACTGATGGTTGGAAGTATAAAGCTTTTTAGGCAGTTGGCTACAGAAAATGGTTTACATAAAACAAAAATAAAAAAACTTCAGCTGCTCACAATGTTTTTAGTGACCAGTATAGCATACGTATCTTAATTGGCTTTTTAAAAGGTTTCCTTAGGGAAAGATACCTTACAGGGCATTTTGAGATTCCCTTGCTCTTTCCTTGAAAATAAATAATTTAACACTACAATAATAATTGCTGACTTCCAAAGTCAGTAATTTCAGTGACAAATGAGAATGCCCTCTTTCACAGATCACCTCCTCCCTCCACTGAGGTTTTCTTAATTCATGAATTTTTAAGATGGAAGTCGAAGGCAAGGTACGAGCTCTTAGATAACCCATAACACAGTGTGGTTATCCACAAAACCTCGGTTTATTAACTACATTATTGATAAAATCCCACAAGGCAGCAGGCAGCTATAGTGCTGATTATGTCCTTTGGTAGATGAGAAGATGGCTTTCAGAAAGAGAAAGCTTGCCAGTTACAGAGATGCACCACCAGTGTGGAGGGGCTCGATAACCAATGATCTTTGAGCGTTTGGAAAGGTATTAGTGGAGAGAAAGGGGAGGAATTTAATGTGAAGAATGGGAAATTAAAATATAAGAAGGTAGATTTTTTTTTCTATCAAAAGAGATGACTTAAGGATACTAAACCCAAAAGGAAACCTTAACATTCCTAAATAGCTTAGTTTTTTTTTTCAATAAGACTTTGAAGGAGATGTGCAATTTTGTGTGATCATACTTTTCAATGAAAAGAGTATCTAGGAGAAGCATTTCCTATGGAAGTAAAAGACTGAGTGTAACTCCTCTTAAATTAGTCAACTTTTAATTGAAGCATAGCATACACACAAGAGAAGTATGCAAATGAATTGTATTTGGCGAATTGAATATTCACAACAGGAACATACTTGTGTGACTAGTATGGGATGCAGTTTTGAAGATCGTTTGTTTCGGGCTGCAAAATAATATTCGAAAGTCATAGAATTTAAATATTATTGCAATCTGCAGTAAACTGTTATTAATAAAAAATTATAGAGACCTTTGTTACTGTTCCTGTGTGGTTTACAAAGATAATTTTAAGCATTGGGATCCCAGTGGCCTCCCTAGGAGTCCTCTGTAGCTGGATGTTGCAGGGTTTAGAGTTGCATGTGTGACGACTGTGACTTTTATTTCAACTGGTCTCCAAAGCACACTTTTCATTCGGAGTCACTTAAGATTTTCCAAAAGCTCCTTTCTGTGATTTGAAAATTCTCTGGATAATCTTTCCCAATTGATGACCTTCTTGAGTTAAAAATCATTTTTTTCTTTAGTCTAGCTTTAAAGATTTCTTTATTTTCTATTCCATTCATCACCGTTTTCTCATTGGAAAAATTAACCATGCCTATCCCACTTCAAATGAGCAGCTGCACTTTGAAACTAGATCCTTCTTTTGGCTGTAATTGTCCAAATGAGGAGGACCAGGTTTGCTAACTATTTGAAAAGAATTGGTTGTGACTGTAAAGCATTTTTATGCATTCAGTTTTTTTCTCTTCACATTGTGCTGTGTCCCCAGCTAGGAAAAATGAAAAGAAGAAGAAGAAAGGAAGCAAGGGAGAAGGAAGGAAGAAAGAAAGAAGGAAACAAAAGAAAGAGAAAAAAGCGAGGGGGCAGTGAAGCAGTTTATAGTGCACCTATGAGAAAGGCACCTCTTACCCAGGTGTAGCTTAACTTTAGCTTTGGAGGAAAGAGAAAGATAAAGGATGATCCCAAATGTTCTACCTGAGAAAGCCTCTCAGGCTTAAAGTGGGACCATAAACTACTGATGCAGATTTCTTATTTCTTTTTAATAAATTCACCAGAATAAATACAATAATAACAAAATACATACATGCATGCATACATATGTGTATTTATTGTTTGGTGTTATCACCTATCCTTGTAATACCTACGCTGCTGAGAATAGTTCTGAAACCGTTTCCTTAGAAGTTGTCTTTGGAGCTAGTTCACAAGCACATAAGGGAAGAGTTCTTTATATTTCCAGCTACAGAGCTCATCGCCACTCATATTCATTCTCACCTTCCTAGAGAGGCCCTTATAGTGCCAGTTGAACATGCCCGAGGAATAAAACTCATTAGTGAGTTCTCACCCTTCACTTTCTCACTCTGGCTACAAGGCTTTCTAGACTTGCCAGGCTAAATGTCTTTGGTTGGATCACCCTCATGGTCATTGCCACAAATGCATAGATCATCATGTGTACTTTGACTTATATACATAGTGCTACATCACTTTTCTACTTGTCCAGGTATTGGGCTGACTACTGGAAAGTCAATACAACAGTTGATTTAAAAAATCTTATATAAATGAGAAATACGGTGTGTCAGCTTAGAGACTGAAATAATTGAACATTCTATTGTTTAAATGACTAAGAATGGTTGATTAGAGATGGTCACTGACTGGTTACTTAACAAGTACTCATATTTTTTTCTTTCAGGAAATGAGCAATCATAATAGATTATCTAGCTGTGCATGTCTGTTAAATCTCCCAATAACTAAGGAAAAATATTTTCAAAACATGAATTATAGCTCTGTTTTTATACTGTTGTAAAAGCAAATAATTTGTCTTGATATAATAGTTGCTTTGGGGCTATCAGGAGTCACAAATAAATGAAAATATGCATAAATTTCCAAAAATATATTTAATATTTTATATTTTGATTATACAGAATTATACGTTGTCTCCAACAAAATGTTTGGATTGATACCTCTGGCTAAGATAGAAATATTTTAAAACTTCCTTAGCCTTATAAATAGAATAGCAAATACAACTGTTTCAGAATTCTGGTATGTATTTGCTTATTTGGAATGGTCATTTTTATTCATTCACTAATTCAAATATTTACTGAATTCTTGCTTTGTTCCAGGTAAGCAAACTACCTGTGTGTGGGAGTGTTTAATAGATTGAAATGACAATGCCATAAACTTATTATAGGGAAAGGGTTCGATACAATGCCCTCTAATGGTCTGTATCAGCCTTGATACGAAGTTTGTCATACATAGCCTAGAGTATAAAACTAATCTTTACCATTTTGATTATTTTCCCATTCTGATGGCATTTTCCTCATTTTATTGTCTTACCTTGGTTAAACACTACTTTGGAGGAACCCCTTTTCTCTCTTCTTTAGAGCATCTTGGGTCTCCTGGACTACAGGACATAGAGCCTAAGTTAGATCAAAGAAGCCAAGTAAAGAAAGGCAAGCCAGACAGAACAAGGCCAAATCCGCAGAGGTAGTGATAATAAAATCATAGCTACCATCCTGGAGTGCTTGTGATGTACCCAACCAAGTGCTAACTGCTTTAGTATGTTACTGTGTTTTATTCTCATCATAACCCTTGGAAGTAGGTGATGTGATTCCTATTTTGCAGATAAGAAAACCAAGGCTCAAAGAGGTTGCCCAGAGTGATCTGGGTTTCCCAGTTGGTCAATGAAACGTAAGTTCACCTGAGTCTGTGGGTCATGCCAGTGTGTCAAAGTGGCAGTGACAGTCCCATGGATTAAAGATTTGGGCTTTGGCTGTTTTTCCCAAAACAGTGCTCATGCATGGTAAAACCATGTGGAACTGAAATCAATGCAAAGATATCCACTAGAGGTCTGATACCTGTTGTCGTTATCTTCTTATAGGATCCCCCTGACTTGTACTTGCCTGTGCTTAGGCCCTACACCACATGCCAGCTTCCCTGATGTTGGTTCACTAGGACACAGCTCTATACAGCGATGAAAGAAGTAAATACAATCCAGATCCATAAACATATTTTTGGAACAGTTCTAGTCATTGAGTCTCTATAGAAAAGGATGGCCTAGAAACACAAATATGGAGGGATTCATTGTTAGGAGGCTGGGGGAATCCGTGAAAAGCATATTGGATTGAGAATCAATAGGTGTAGGTCTCAATTCCCTCATCTGTGAAAAGGGAATGAAGAGTGGTTACAACAGATGGTCTCCAAGGATCCTTGTGCTTCAAGCATTCTAAGATTTTAGGCCGGACTGACTCAGAATTTTTGATGTTAGTTCCTGGACTTTCCATTCCAAGGCTGCTGGGATTGGATGATAATTCAAGAAAGAGTTACACCTGGAAACCTCACACTCACAGATCGTGGAATTCCAGAGGGAGCACTCAAGAATGTTATCCCCTTCAGCTAAACACCCAGAAGCTGAATGTAAAAATTTAGAAAGACAAAGATTTTCTCTACTCAAGGTACATTTGAGGGCTTGTGGAAGCAATTTCCTCAAAGAACACATTAATACAGAAGTATGAAATAAAGATGTGGAGACCAGGCTCTGTACTGGATGGATGAATTTTGGATTGCAAAGAGGCGTGATAGGATTTCTTTCTTTCACTAGTTCGCGCACATATTCATTTAAGAATACGACTCACACTTTGATGTTGGACAAGTCTCTCAGGATCTGAGCCTCATCTTTTTTTTATCTGTAAGATATAAAGTAGGTTCCTTCAAACTGCTAAAAATCTGTGAATCAGTGTATCTGTTGATATTACTAAAGCAAGAAGGTGACAATATTGAGGTGGTGTTTGGAGTGATCAGGCTCCCAAGCGACGTGCGTTATGGCTAAATGACCAATTCAGAGGATCGAGACTGAGGTTTTTCCCATGGGGAGGAAGAAGTCAAGTTCAACCTTTAAAAAATAATTTACAGGTGAGTGAGAATAGTTTGTTCTCTAGGATGAGTTAAATAGGTGATGATAATTCTACTGTCATACACGATGGCGTCTAGCAAATGGTGGAGGAGACCAGATCTTTCAGTCCAGGATTCCTGTGCCATTCCAGAGACTGTCTACATTTGGGGTTGGTGTGTGTCGCAGGTCTTGAGAAGATGGTCACGTGGCTGTGTGGAGCTGTGTACTAGGGAACCAACATCAGGGAGGCTGGCATGGTATCAGATGTAGGCTGACTAGATGTCCTGTTTCAAACAGTACTGTCGTTTTCTGTCCTGTTTCAGAAAACAGGACATCTGGTCAGCCTAGGCTCAAGCACAGGCAAGTATGGGGGATCATCTAACCCAAAGAAGATGTAGTAACAGGCAGCCCCCCTCTAGTGGATATCCTTGAGTTTGGATGCAGAAAATTTAAAATTGAAGTCTAGCCTTAAAGGCATAGGGGAAGGGTCAGTTGATGGCAATGCCTGGAACTGTGGGAAGTTATAAAGGCTTAGAACAGGAAAGGGGCAGAAACCCATTTACTAGAACTGAAATGAAAGGCAACGCAGAGGGAAGTGTCAGAGGCTGGTCCCAGAGCTGCTTGCGGCGTGCCTTAGTGTTTGCTGAATGCTATCTCCAGGGTTGGTTCTGAACCATGGCCTGGACTGTGCTGCATGGGGGACATGCAGCTGCTACGGCTCTGGGTAAGGAACTGACTTGGGAGCAGGGATCTCTGCTCTGCAGTTGCAGGGACATTCACAAAGTGCTGGGAGGACCCAATGTTGGGCAAACTGCCCCATACAAGCCAAGAAGTCTGGGGAGGGTGTGCTTTTCTTCCCTAGTTCTTAGTTAGCTTTATGTGGTTAAAAAAAAAAAAAAAGGCAGGGAGAGAAACAGTTGTCCTCAGTGTCTTCATCTCTAGGTCCTTGATCTTGTATTTATGCTTATTTGCCCTCATAAACTATTAGTGCAATCTGAATGCTGATAGCTCCCTTCTTGCAATATAGACTTTTCTTGCTAATAACTCTGAAATCCTTACAGCATAAGACATAGCAACTCTGTGCCAGAGATGGTGCTTGGAGTTGTAGAAACCATATTTAATACTCAAAGAAACTTCTGAATTGGCTATTTATCCCTCCTTCATGGGATTTGAATTGGACCCCAAGCCTTGCTTTTCTTGTGACAAAGCCCATTCTTTTGCACTAGGCCATCCTGACTTTCAACTTGAAGCAGTAATTTCTTTCCTGTTTCTCAATATTATTTTTTTTTTTAACAGGAGCAATGAAGATGTTCAAAATTCTAGCTACGGGGCCTGAAATTCACACACTTTGTCTTCTGTCTGCTTAAACCTTCACTGCTTAAAGCAGAAATCCACATTTGTTTGTTTGTTTTAACTGTGGGAAATGCAAATATAATTCACAAGTTGTTTCTTGAGACCACACCACCCTTCCTAAATGGAAAGGCCTGCCAACTGAAGTTTGGATCTTAGGATCATACATGAGTAGGTCGAGAGTGAGCAACGATAATTCTATTTTTCTGACTTCAGTGTTAGCGTTCTATGACCATAAGCAAGACCTACATTGTTTTTTCCTACAATAACCTGTGCCCTTCTGCCTCTCACATTTTCTTTTCCTCTTGGGAAATAGTTTACTTACTTTTTTTACTTATTAAATTGAGATGTAAGGGACACAGAACATCGTATTAGTTTTAAGTGCATAACCTAGTGATTTGGTATACGTGTATGGATATACTACAAGATAGTCACCACAGTAAATTTAGTGAACATCATCACCGCACAGTTACACATTTTTTCCTTGAGATGAGAACTACTCAGATCTTTTTTATTTTTCTGGAAGACAGTATGATGAACAGGATACATGACTTTAAAAAGTCGGTTTTATGGCACCCTTGGCGGCAAAGGATGTTCCGTGGTGGCGGAGCAGAGATGTTTGGAAACAGGCGCTGTGGGGGAGGGGGAGGAACACAGATAGTCTGTGCCCTGTGTTTGCATTGGCGCGCTCGCTCTACAGTGGGGAGGCGTCTGTGCTCTCCCCTCCGCTCGCTGTGGGTGGCCAGGGGAGTGGAGAACGTGATTTTATTTGTCTTCGAGGAGTTGCTGTCATTCTGCAACTACTGGCATTTGGGGTTTGCACATCACTGAACTCCTGGTCTGTTGGCATTTAAAGAATAGGACCCCATGGTGTTTCTCACTTAGGGTGAGAAGTTATGTAGCTAGTTCCCAAAATGGCCAAGTTCATGACCACAGGCAGACCCCATTGTTAACGGCTGTGTGTCTAGAAATCTTGTCTGGGCTTGACAGCTTAAAAGCCTTTTGGGGGAGCTCAACAAAGGGAAATGGTTAAGAAAATTATGACAACACTAACCCATGAAATGTCCTGCAGCCAGTGAAACGGTTTATAAAGCGTCTGCAGTAACATTGAAAAAGCTGATGTTATAATGGTTTAAGTGCAGCAAAGAAGAAAATCCCAGAATGTAACATTATGAGTGCAGGATGATTCAAATTATGTTTTAAAAATGCATAGCAGAAAAGACAAAATGGAAAGATACCAAAATGTTACTGGTATCTATCTCTGTCTGGGTAAATGAATATGGGTTCGTCTTCCTTTGCTTTTTGTGCACATACAGGGTCCAGCAGAAGTAATGCCCCTTTTACAGTCCTTATGTTAATGTAGTTATAATACTGTTATGTGATAGAATTTTATGCTTACGATTTTAGTATAGATTACCAGCTCATGAAAAAGGGGTGTTATTTGTGCTGGACCCTGCACTCTTACTAATGTTAGCTATCTGTAATTTTAGGAAGCATGTATTTTATAGTTAGGTAAAAAAGAATTTTTTCACGGTAAAATAATAATTTCTCATGCTTTGGGGGAACTCACCTTTGTGGATCAGGGAAATTGGCTGGCCCTTTATGACTCAGGTGACTTTTATTTGACTGAATTAACACATTACTTTGTGGAAAATAACACGTATTTGACCCAAGTACTTAGGTGAGCTAGAAGACTTGACAGTTTTAATAGTACCCAGTGAATAGTAATTTTAAGAGACGGAGTTGAATTATGAGTTACAAAATCGTATGTTCTTTCCCAATTAGGGTACAGGGTTCTTTACTATCAGTATATAAGAGAATGTTGCAGCACTTCATTAGGGAGAATAGTCAGGTTTTTGTCAACTTAGTGAAATTAAGTCAATCTTGAGAAGCTTTGCAGACCAAAAGAACCACAAAAAGATAATAATTGTGATAGCATTTGGACCTTTACACGATGCTCAGTGTGTTCTCAGTACTCTTTCACAACGTCTCGAGGTGGTAACTATTTTTATCCCTAACATAAACATGCGAAAACTGGAACCTGAGGTTCAGTAACTTGCCCATGTTCTGGAGGTTGTCAGTTTGTAGAGTTGGGATATGAATCCGTGCTCTTTGTCTTGAGAACTTCCTATGCTCATAAAGTTTTCTGGGGACTCTAGTAAATTTTGTGCAGGAATTTATTATATATTGAACATCTGTTTTTCCTTGACGTGAGCTAAGAGATGGGAGCAAATGCTATTTAGACCAGTAAAGTCACCTGACAAAAGATGGCCTTTTAAAGTTTTAGAGTGTTTTCTGTTGGGCGGTATCACAGTGGAGAAACTAATAATTGAAATCTTAAGATCTGGAGAAAACTTAAAATTCTTCAATTCAGCTTTGGATTTGTGTAGGAAAAGGTATTGGACTGGGAGTTGGTGTTGATAGTAAATAAGCCAGAAGTCAAGAGAGACTCTCTTTGTAATTGAGACTTCACCATTTAGCATCGCTGACCTTGAGGAAATGATTTAACCTCATAAACCCAGTATTTCTCATCTGTAAAATGGGATGAATAATATGCATCTGATAGGGTTCTTGGAAGGAATAGATGAGGTAATGTTCATAAGGTGCCTGGCACAGTGCCTGATGTGTGGTAAATAGCATTCCTGATGGTAGCCATTATTTTTATTACGACAAGTTGGGAAGCAGGAAGCTAGGATCCAGCTCCCTTGCCCATGTTGGTCATGAACAAGTCATTCAGCCCATTGGGATCTTAGATTCCAAATGCTAAAATAACAGTGTCCTTTTTACCTATAAGGTGAGGATGAAATCATATCAGATAATATATGAAGCAGATTTGGGGAAAGGTATAAAAGGTTGTTCCAATGTACAAGTTAAAGATGAAGGGAACAGTAAACGGATCAGAAAGGGCAAAGTAGTTGATGAGTTTAAGTTCTAAGTGCAATTTTACTACAGGAATCCAGTTTGTGGAGAACAAGTTGAGTGAGTTATGCTTAATCCTCTGTGAAAAAACACTTTAACCCAGAAACCCAGCAACACTGTTCACAGATTCATCTGATTTATGACTCTCACCAAGAGAGGTCCAGTCTGGAACCAGATGTTGGGGGAGGCCTTACTGTGTCTTTGGTTACGAGGGAACTCCCCAACAGGCCTGGCGGAGGTTTCCCCTTTCACTGGGGAGTCAGAAGGGGAACAAAATAGCCCATTACTTCAGCCTGGCAAGCTGTGGGAGCATCAGGTGTGGATGTGGATGAGCTTGTCTGTACCTCTCGTAGACCAAGTGCTTATCAAAATTATCTATATGCTCCATTGCCACAAGCACTCAGTGAAGTTTTACATTGGCAAATTCCCATCAAACATTTCTGGATAGTCTCACATCCCCTCTGTCAGGCCACAATGAGAATGCTGCCATGCCATGGCTCCTGAAGCAAACATTTAAGAGTCAGGACAAAAAAAAAAGAGAAATTGTATTCTAGTCCTGGTGCATGCATTGAAGTGGGTTCGTGATTCTCACCGTGTTCTCTATTACCGTGCATGCTACAATGTGCTTGAGAAAGACAGGTAACTTCTTTGGAATCAGAAGCTGATTGGTAGTGGGGGTTATATAAATCTTTTCACTGACTTTCTCAGGCAACCATTCACCCTGGATTCCAAAAAATCATGTTATACAGAGCAGCATCAACCCTGATGCAATCAAGTTTAACCTGTCAGCCAGGACTGCTTTCTTACATTGGGCATTTGGAGGCATTGCCTTTTAAAATATCCCCTCCTGAGCATTGCCTTGAAAGTACATTGAAGGCTTGGCAGGGACTACTGTCTTATTATTATTATTGTTGTTGTTGTTGTCGTCATTGGTGTTATTTTAAAAAGCAAGGGATATGGGAATGAGAAGGAGACTTGTCTGAACTTAACATGCCCCCTTGGCCACCCCTCCCTAAAAGATGATTTAAAAACAGGCAGTGAGCCAGAGAATTTTCAAGGCTAACTTTCTCACGTGGAAGAGAAAAATTATTGCAGTGCCCTTTAGCTAAGTACACTCACTTCAGCCTTTATGGATAGCAGTGGTCACGTGTTCACCTCTTCATGAGGAAGAGAGCTTGAAACAATCACACAGCAGAACCCCCTGAGACTGGGGGTGGAATGATATCTGATAGTAGGGGACAGGGAGTACCTGCTTAGGCTTTGGTTTTTTATTGTTGTTGTTTGTTTTTGTTTTTGTTTTTGTTTTTTTTTGAGAAGGTTTTTTAAGGAAGTTATCTTCCTGCCAAAAATCTAATGTGGTCTAACCTTCTTTTCATTTTATCCATCATTGCTCTAGCAGAAAGAAATAGCTGACATGCCTGAGTCTGAGCAGGGCCCTACAATAGGCAGTTTTGCAGAATGCACACTCCAGAAATAGGCCTCTACAGTGTGGCATTCAAATGGGTGTATGCAGGAGTGAAAAAGGCCAAATAGAATTATGCAAACATGTTGGATGAAGATTTTCTAGGAAACTTATAGTCCATATTGACAAAGAACTGGGAATTCTGTAAAGTTTATTCCCCTTATTCAAAGTATCCAGGAAAGTCACTGATTTGAAATAGAATAGAATAATTTTATATGAATTATCTTGAGACAAATAAAAGAATATAGAAATGACATATAACCAGGCACTGAAAAAAATTGGATCTGGCCAGGATAGGAACCAGGGTATAATTGGATTTGTGTGTTATTTTTGTTGGTATATAGGAGAGACAGACAGACAGGCAGAGAGAGAGAGAGAGAGAGAGAGAGACAGACAGAGAGAGTGAGAGAGAGAGAGAAAGAGAGAAAGAAATTGAATCGAATGTCAGCTAATAGTATAAAGTTTAGCTTTTATGAAATGTGGTCTTTGGGCTGTCATTCTTGGCTAAAATTTTTCATTATTTTTATAAAGTTTGGAATAAAATAACTACTTGTTCCTGAAGAGTGCCTGCTCTGGGTGAGTAGTCATGACTGTAGTCATGATGATTTAATGTCCAAATTTTATAAAAATTGATATCTGGAGAAGGTATTCCTACTTGGATTTAGCAATTCTTAACAACTGTGACATAGAGAGGTACAGGCTTCAGCAACTGTGGGAAATTGCAGGCCTTGTAAATACAATGTCCACCAGGGAATTGCCTTCTTGTCATTTGCACTCTGACTCACCTTCCTCACCTTCATAACTCCCTTTTTTTTTTTTTTTTGGATACTGTTCCTTTTTAGGTTGACTGGCATTACCTTAGGTGTCTGCTTGGTGAACTCCTGCTGTCCCTTGAAGGCTCAGATAAAATATATTCACTTTGTGAAAACCTCTTGTCCTTAAATAGAACTAATTCCTTACATCAGTATTCTCATAGAAGCATCTCAATAATGATGGCTAACACTCATTAAACATTTAATATGCAGTAGTTCCTTTATAAGCAATAGTTATTTAATCTTTGTATCAACTTTATGAGGCAACTTCTGTTATCATCCCCAGTTTACAGATGGGATAACTGAAACTTAGAGAAGGTTAGTAACTTGTCCAGGGTCTCAAAGCTAACAGAGGGAGAGCCATGGTCCAAACTCAGGTCTTGATGCTCTAAGTAACATAAATGACCCCTGAAGTAACCTCATAATCATTTTTTTCTCTTACTCCCCCTCCTTCCATTTTTACATAGGTGTATACAATTAATGTTTCCGTTGATTACAGTTTGATATATATGCCCTCCCAGGCAAAAATGTGAGGTTCAAGAAGGGAAAAATGGCATTTTGGTAACCCCTGTAAAAGAATAATTCTTAAAAGTTTTGACTCTCATATAGATAGAAAATGAACACTTGTCAAGTATTTTATTTAACTCATTAATAAATGAGGGAACCAAGATATTTGTTATAACAAATAGGAGAACCTCAAATTTATGTGCAATAAAAAAATGTTGAGATGAATTTCCAAATGGATGCAAAACTGGTTGGGAGTCAGTTGAGCCTCCTGGGACAGAATTTATCTGCATCTATAGTTAACAATTATTTGCATTGCTTTCACTTACCTACAAGTTAGAAGTTGTAAAATACCCCAAAGAATAAGGCCTATGCTCCCATGGGACCAACTAATGCCTGGAGACTTCAGCATTCTATTAGAAGGATGTTTATTCCAGAAGTTTAAAAAATTTCCCCAAACCTCTGAGAAACACTATTGCATAGCTAAGAGCAGAAACTCACTTACTATAGGCTCCAAACACAGAGTCCCAAGCTCATTGGGTGACTAGAAGCAAAATTTGAAGAATACGAAGCACACACACACACACACACACACACACACACACAGAGAGAGAGAGAGAGAGAGAGAGAGAGAGAGAGAGAGAGATCTTGAGAAGATTAAATGTAGCAAATGTAGAGAAAAAGCCCCCCTGTAAAGGTCCAGAGGTAAATGTTACAGGCTTTGTAGGCCATGCCACAACTCTGAAACTCTACTGCTGTAGCTCAAAAGCAGCCGTAGACAATATTTTAACAAATGAATGGTTTAGTGAAATTTTCTTTCTAAAAACATGCAATGGGCTGTAGATTGCTGACCCCTGGAGTCAATGAGTAAGATGGCTAACTCCAAAGTTGGGGTGGATAACTAATTTCTGGTCGTACAATTGGTAGACCTTACCATGTCATTCAGCCCGGAAACGGGGCAGAGTTTGGCCAATGTTAATCAGAAGCTGTAACTTAGTAAAAGCTATTGCTCTTTGTTATTTGTTATTCCAAGTAAACCGACTTGCTGGAATTGCAGTTAGACCTAAATTCTTTTACCAACCACATACTAGCTGGTGGTCACAGGCAAGTCAACCAGGTCTTTATACCTTAGATACATCAACCCAGTGATAATTGTGGGGCAGCATAAACTGCAAAATACTCGACCGTGGAAATAAGTATTCATTCCCATATGTCTTCCTCCGTGGGCTCTTCTATTGTGTGGGAACCATGTTAGTGAGCTAGCTATTTCAGCAAAGGGTAATGATGGAAGGTAAAATGGCTCAAAACCGTGCCCAGAGTCACGTATATTGCATCTGCGAATTATTGTGTTGGATTAATTTTGCAAAATTGTTAGGTGTTGGCATCATGTTAAGTGGCCTTACAAATAAGCATTTGTCTTGAAATATACTTACCTGATTCCCTGTACGTATCTAAAAATGGTCTTCTTGCCTTAGGCATGATTGATTTTTTTAAAAGTCAATGAACTCAACCCAAAGTCGCAGGAAAAAAAATTACAGACCATTAAAACCCAACTGAAATGGCCACGCACTTTAAAGAGGGCCCATTAAATGCCATGCAAATATGAAGTTACCTGCACTTCTGATAAGCACCATTAACTAAAGAGTGAATGCCATTACCAATACTGAACTTGTGAGACATTAAGCGTTAGAAAAAACTTGGCTTGGATGAGATGGAAAGGGAAAGAAAGGCAGTAGAATTCAGTCTCCTTTGACAAAGTTTTACTACAAAAAAGAAATCTTGTTTAATTAAATGAACACCTCCTCATGAATGTCCCTCCAGCATTTAAAAAATTAAATGCCTGTGTGTTTGATGTCCCTTAAAGTTCTTTCTACAGGACTGAGTCAGATGAAGAATGTTTTCAGGCGGACAAATGTGTGAAAATCCCACATTTGGTTCTTGAATTTATAATTGTAACTGTTGACTTAAAACTCTGCATGCCTCATTGTAAGGCAGAATCTGCTTACATCTGGGTGTGTTATGTTGGGCAAGAAGAGGTCGTATAGTTGGAGCGGGCATGCAGAGCAGATGCTGAGCTGAGCCCCCTCCCTGCCCTGTGATTTGCCATCCTGTTTAATCTTTTGGAGTCTCAGTTTTCTCCTTTGTAAAATGGGAGAAAGACAGGGCCCACCAGCTGTTAAAGATTAAATGAAAACGGTCCATGTAAAGAGCATCACACAGTGCCTGGCTTCTAAGGGAAAGCTGTTGCTCTTGCTCCTCATCATCACCATTGTTATTTTCAGCCAGAAAAATTCTATGCTAGTATCCAGATGTCTCAGATAGTTTGGACTGCTACAGCACGTCTCATGGACTGGCTGGTTTAAAACGCAAACATTTATTTCTCAGAGTTCTGTAGGCTGCAAGGTCCACGATCAAGGTGCCGGGCACTTTGGTTCCTGCTGAGAGCCTGCTTCCTGGCTTGTAGATGCCACCTCCCTGCTCTGTCCTCAAGTGACTGAGTCAGAGATCATCTTCCTCCTATCTCTTTTTATAAGGCCACCAATCCCATTTATAAGGGCTCTACCCTCATGACCAGTTACCTTCCAAAGGTTCCACCTCCAAATACTGTCACATTGGGGATTGGGGTTTCAACATAGGAATTTTAGGGAGGGACACAAAGATTCAGTCCCGAGCCCTAGATCAGCGATAAAACTGGGCATGGGATTGAGCTGTAGGAGACTCAGTAGTGTAGTATATTTTCATTCATCTTTTTTTCACACTTTATTTTATTTATTATTAAACTTATCAGGGTGACATTGATTAGTAAAAATTACATAGGTCCTAGGTGTACCATTCTACATTACATCTTCTATGTGTTGTATTTTGTGTTCATCACTCAGAGTCAATTCTCTTTCCATCACCATGTATTTGTGTCCCTGTCCCTTCTCCCTCCCCCCTCCCCTCTTTACCCTCAGGTAGCCACTAAATTATTGACTGTGCCCATGAGTTTTGTTTCTTTATTGCTTTCAATTTTATGTTCTCCATATGAGTGGAATCATATAGTGCTGGGTTTTTTCCTGTCTGGCTTATCTCACTTACCATGATGATTTGCCCATCTTTTACTTGAATTTTTTCTATATTGTTTGTTTATTCTGTTCTTTTAATCATTGTTGATTACTTCTCCATTCCTTATCTCCCGTATCCTCGTAATGATGGTTTCTGTTTGTATTATCACCATCAGGTGTCTACTGCCTTTCCTTCATATCCTCACCTTTCTGTTTCCTTTTGAATGGGCTTGGCTTTATCATATGCCCAGGTTTGTGCCAGCTTCCTTGCCCTTAGTGCCTTCCCACCCTGGCCCAACCACCCCCACATCCTACATGGAGCCACACCTCAGTTTCTCTAAAACCCCCCTTCTTTGTGGCCCTTCACACCTTTCGGTGGTTGAGGGAGGAGGGTGTTTTTCACTGCCCGCAGCCTTGGTGCAGTCCCCACAGGCTGGCTTTGTGTGATCTGGCCCCAGTCCCACCAGCCTTTGAAACCTTCCACTGCCACTCACTGTCACAGAGGCTCTGCTGCAGACACACCTCTACAAGTCCCAGATAGGTTGCGGGCTTCTGGAGCCCTCCTGCTGTCGCACGAACAGCTCTTCTTTTCTGCCTGTTTTTCCAGGCCCTGTGCTTGTTTCAATTCCAATTCCAGTTCCTGCTTCAGGCCTTTCCCATGACTCTTCTTTCTGAGCCTAAGATCTTTTGTCCTGGACATTTGAAAGTGGCACACTCCCTTGTGTTCTGTGCCTGCTGTAATGTCCCCTGTTCTTCCCAGCCCTCAAGCAATGCCAGGCATTTTTTCCTTTATCCCACAGTACCTCACGTATCCTTGATTATAAGGGACCATCTCGGATTTGGTTATAGCTGTCTTCCTAGTACCTAGCTCCATCCGTGGTCCAGAAAATAATAAATGCTTGTCAAATGACTTAGCAGAAACCAAGCATGCCAGTAAGTAAGCATTTGCTGAACAGTGAATTGACAGATCAACTACTAAATCCCTGGAGGAACCACCCTTGTTGCTTCTTTGTCCTCCCAGAACCTACCACGGCACCTGGCACACAGGTAGGTGCTTAAGAAACGGTAGTTGACTGACTAACCATGACTAACAGACACTCACTACCTTCTTGTCTTGCTTTCTCTTCTCAAATACAGGACCAATACTCAGAAATGTAAGCTGATTAACTTGGTTGTTAGGTTAAAAGGGTGTGGAACATTTAACCTTGGACAAGACATTTCTGATAGGATATTTATGACCCAACAGTCTGCCCTCTGAGGCTTCAATGGCTCATAACTAGCCTAACGGGCACCAAAACACCTCAAGTGGGACTGGTACAAGGACCATGAATTCATATTACATGCAATGCTCAAAGAATTAAATTGTTTCCACTTAATATTCATTGAATGTCAGCACTGTACTTTTGTACTTGGAAAAATTAGATGAGACACACTCCGTGCAGTGGGTTTTGTTAGCTATAATTAGTTGGTGATAGAACAGTGTTGATACAGCAGTTCAGCAGTTAAAGGAAAACAGTGCCCTTGGTACAAATGTGAATATATTCATACCTCTGGTTCTGTTCTGCTTGCTAACTGTGTTTCAGTGTCATTTCTGTTCTGGGGCAGGAGGGCTCAGCTCGGAGAGTTTCACCAGCTTATAGTTTTAGGGAAACACGAGACCAGCCCCATTTCTGAAGCAATTAGTTCAATCACATATTTTTAAATTTTTGTCTTATTGTGGTAACTGGAATTCTGGCTTTGGTTTTTCTTTTCTTTTCTTTTATGCCAGAAATACCTGGAAGCTCTATCGACAGTCTTAACATGCAATTTCACTTCTCTTTATATATAAAGTCTCGCTAATCCTGATTGTGTGGGGATGGATCTGGACTGCATTTATTTTTACATTGTCTGGAAAACAGAATATAAAATTGCAAAGAGAAAGAAGCTATGTAAGAGAAGGAATTGTTTCTACCAGCTTGAGCAAGTTAATAGTGGAATAGAAACCGTGCTGCTTGTCACCTGGGGATCATCTGACTCTGCCCCCTCTTCTCAGATGCTTGAACAGAAGAAGGGAAGTGACTTGCCCAGGGTCAAATAACTAATTGAGGACCAGTGCAGTAAGTGTGTGAATGCTTCTGTGCTTCCTTCACAAGCAGGGCTCTCTTTCATGAGGCTTTGTGTTAACTGAAGTCGCCCCTCCGAAGACACCTGCATTCAGGAAAAATTTACAATCAGTTTGCACATGCAACTTGGCATTCTTGAGAATGAGGAACACTCTTTCATCAGTATTCTAAAAATCAAAATTTCTATTGTCCACTCCCTCAAGGAACTGTCAAATGTAGTTTTCTGAGGTTTTTAAGAGACTCCATCTGATTGGATAACACACGTGAGAATTGAGGGGTCAGTGTACAGAGCCCGAAAGCTTAGTTTTGACAGTAAGTAAATGCTTATCATTCTGAGCATTCTCTCTAGATAGTAATGACTACAAAAGTTGAAGTGATTGATTTGATGGCATTTTATAATTTTAACCATTTTTATTCTCTAAGTTTAGGTATATTTTTAGCTTCCAAAATTAAGTGTGTGGAAAGAGCAGTGAACTGGAAGTTAGAAAATCTGAGTTCTACTTCTTTAGCGTGGGCAAAACTTAAACAGAGTTTAATAGTCATATATTGATTTTAGTGTGTAGTTGAAAAACACAACTGGCCTATCCAGTTCACAACTTTCAGATGATATTGTTTAGAGCAAAACTAAAAAAAAGTTTTGTAAAAACTGTAAGACACAACAAAAATGAAGTAATAGTGTATACATGAGTATGTCAAAAACCCGTGATAGTCAAAGAAATAAAACAGAGGATTAGATCATCTCTAGGTCCCTTCCAATATAAAAATTCTGTGATTCTACTAATTTAAGCCTGGTATATCTTTCTTCGTTGTTTTGCTGGCAGGTTTTGCATATTTTTATCAAACAATACATCTAGGGTGGATGATGTAACACCACAGGTTTAGCTGTTCTGCCCTCAAAATTTCCTGGATAAAAATGAAAGCTTTAATGTCACACAGAAAAACTTTTTGGAGATAAAGTCAGTGGAATGCATGAGCATAACATTCATCTTTACAAATAGAAGCGGGAGGGGCATACATTCAGATCTTGCTAAGATGTTTTGTGAGGGTTATGTTCTATTCTGACACTGAATTTTAGGCTAACTATGTACACAAGGCTTTTACTGCACACATTCCCTAAAAAAGAAACCCATGTCATAACAAAGCACACGATAACAGCTTTTTTTGTAGATCTGTCAATGGAACTTGCAATACAGTATGAATTTGTTAATGGAAAAAATAACACATATGGCCAGAAGAGGATTCCATAGTGGCAGCAATAATATTGTCATTTTTTTTTTATGGGCAAAAAACTCTAATGTGCCAAGACTGAATGCATGAGAATGGTTTATTTGTTTGAATGTGCAGCGAAATGGGTAAGCATTTGAAAATCATGTTTCAAGAACAAGATTGGAGGCTTGGGGCAAAACCTGGAGTTGTAATTGGGAAATGGTTGAAGACGACAGCTCGGTCCTCTGGGAGAGCGTGCCCAGCGCAGGCATCCCGTTGCCTGTGCCACATGGCATTTGTCTTCCACGAACAGCTCATGGCTCCACAAATTCTGGCATGACAGTGGGAGGGCTTCTGACCAACCAGGTCATACCTAGGAGATCACCAGCTTCTGAGGGCACTCCAAGTCCTGTCACACAAGGAAAAGCTGAAGACACCATGGATCCTCAACTTGAATAGAGAAGATTTCAGGGATGCTATCATGCACGTCCCCAACTATCTGAAGAACTACAGAAAGGAAAAGGAATTGAATTGTTATTCTCTGTTATTTTATAGTGCAGAACTTGGATTAAGAAGGAAGTCACAGGGAGGAAATAAATGGATTTATCGACTGTGGTTTAGGTGCCCAGCACTGTGCTAGGTGCTGTGTATGTGATTGCTTTTTATTCTTAACTACATCCCTGTGTGGTATCTGTAATTATTTCCTTATAACAGAACGAAAGAAGGAGGTCAGAGAAACTGAAAGATACAGCTAATGATAATAGTAGTAAAAATACTACTAATTAGTGAAGAAAAAAACCTTAACATTCATTGAGTATTTGCTGTGTGTCAGATACTCTTCTATATGCTTTGAGTTACATTATCCCTTTTTATCCTTACAGCAATCTTATGATATAAATATAATTTTTATATCCATTTTATTGATGAGGAAACCAAGGCAAAGGAGTTTAAGCATCTTGCTGGGTGTCACACTCTTAATAAATGTTGAGTGGGATTCAGAGCCAGGTAGCCTGACTGTATAGCTAGCAGTGCTTACTACCCTGATGTCATTCTGCATCTCTACTTTCTGAGCATGTGCTAGGTGCCATACCAAGTACTTGACGATTTATATCCTTGTAGCAATTTAGCAGATTAGGCGTTATTATTCCCCTTTTACAAATGAGAAAAAAATGAAGACCAAAAGAATGAAATAACTTGTCTGATGTGAATAACTCAGCCAAAATTGTTACTCAGTCTCCAGGCTCCTGGCCAAGTCTCTTTGGACCATGGTCAGCTTTCTCAGAGGTACAGACTCTGGATCAGGAAGTTTCTAGCAAGTAGAGCTATCAAAAGCCAGAATTGCTTGCTCTGGGGTGCGAGGTAGGGGGACTCAAGAGCTCCCTTTCTCTGGAAAGCTTGGAAGGAAAATTTATGTTTGCTAGGCACAAAAGGGGTAAAGGGGCCCCCAACTTTATATAAAGCATTGAACCCGATGCCCCCATTTTATGATGCTGTGTTTTCTTCTCCTCTTCCCATGTCATCTTGTTTTCCCCTGGGTGTACTCAGATGTACGTGCAAATCTCACTCTGATATTTGAATCTGGCTCTGGGGGTTAGTAAGAGACTCGCTTGCTAGGGTATTTGACATGAAGCCTTGGGGGAAATGTTAGGTCATTTGAGAAGTCGGCAGCATGAATAGTAAGCAGTAAAGTTGTTAACTCAGAAGGAAAATGTAGCATGGGGGTCTTCACACCATTGGAACAAACAGATAGATCTTCCAATCAAAGTCAAGATCTCACTTCAATGTATTTTTACAGTGAAAATGCTTGTCTCGACTTTTCGAAGTGTTTACCAAATGCCCAATTTGGAAATAATAGTTTCCTTAGGGTGGTCTCAACTTTAATTATATCTACTCACCTTAAATTAGACCTCTTATTTTCAACTCTGTACATTGTTAGCTGGAAATATCTTCTTCCCTATGACCCTCAGATGACATTTGTCGTCCTGCAGTATAGTTCTGACATGCTGCAAGGTCTTACCTTCTTGTACTTAGGCCAGTAGGTAACAAAGTACATCAGTGTCTCTGGATCAGGGGCTATATTTGTGTCTATATGCCTCCCCTTCCCCAATCCTCTGCTTTGACTCATTCTTCCATATCTCTCCCAAATACCTACAAATTGTCTTCGATGACAGTAAGTTGGTGGTGTTGATGCATGAGCCTTCTTAGCTATTGTTTCTGTGGACTTCTGAATTATTATTTCAGCTTATAGCTGAGAAGACACATTTTGTCCCTATTTCATGTCCCCTCTATGTTTCAATTTCTTGGCCTTTATTTCACATTAATTCTGTTAAATATTTAAATATTTTTCTGGAATGAAACTTAATTGTCAGATTTTGGGGATGACGACAGCTCTGATGGCCATTCCAGAAAAAGAATTCCAAAATTGCTTTGAAGGGTGGACTAGGCACTGGCACCAGGGCATAGCTTTCCAAGGGGGGTACTTTGAAGGTGACCGTAGTGATATTCAGCAGTGAGATATGTAGTATTTTTCTAGAATGAGTTTGCAAAATTAGTTGTCTGACTTCATACAATGTGATGATTTGCTTCTTTAGTTGAAGAAATTCATAGAATATGGGCCTGTTCACAGCAAGGGGCTTATATTTGTGCTATTTTATGTTTAATAAATTCAGAATGGTGACTGTGATGTCCCTCTGATAAATTGGGTTGGACTCATAGAGAATTTTGATGCGGTAGTTGTGCCAGTAGCTTAGCTGAGTTAAATAATAGAAAGGAAGAGATGGGTCTGTGTCTACACATTTCTATTAGGATGAGAACTGGAAAATATATATGTGTATATACACACATATATAATATTGAATTTACTCATTTTAAAATCCAGCAGTTGATTTATTAAAATTTCATTCAAATGTTGGTGGGTTAAGTATCAATGGACACAGTCCCATTCCAGTAAGTATCTTAACTTTAGGTATAGGAATAAGAATATTACCTATCATTTTCAGAGGGTGACACAGTGCTGCAGCAGGAGACAATCATTCCTTCTCTGGGAAACCTACTTATAAAAGACAGGACTATTGATACGATTAGACCCACTGAGACTGTGATAGAGTCTCAGAAATATAAAAGATGATACCAAACTTTTCATATATGAATTGTGATTTTAAAAATACAGTGAAGGTTTAAATAAAAAAAATTATTACAGTAAAACACACATTGCCATTAATCCCCCTCAAAATACTCTCCCTTGATTCAAACACACTTATCCCATAGTTCTTGCCACTTTCTGAAGCAGTTCTGGAAGTCCTCTTTCATGAGTGTCTGAGAAATGGGCAAACAGTTTCATACCCCATCATGACAACACTCTGTGCCACACATTGCTCCTGTGTGGCACAATTTGACACCATTTCTGTCAAATAAAAACATTATAGTGTGTCCTCATTCACCTTATTCACTGGATCTGGCACCATGCAACTGCTGGCTCTTCCCCAAAGTCAAAATGACCATGAGAGATAAATGTTTTGAATCTATTCAGGACATCGAGGCAGCCACAACAACGCAACTAAACACACTTAGGAAAGAAGATTCCAAAATTGCTTCTGAAAGTGGCAGGAACAATGGCTGGTGTGTTGGAAGTGAGGGGGAGTGTTTTCAGGGATATTAGTGACAATGTGTCTTTTACTGCAATAATTTTTTTATTTAAACATTCACTGTATTTTTTTATCCCACCTCATTTTTTTTTTTTAAATCAACATTGGATATACTCCAGATTACTCACGAGATCTCAGTGGATTAGTGAACCTTCTCCATGGGAACAGCATTATTAATTTCTAACCTTTATGCAAAAATCCATCAATTTTTTTCAGAAGGTAAACTTGCCTTTTGGGTTTCCAATTAGGGCCTCTGTGTTAACCACTTCCCCAGTCCCTCCCATCTCTTTCCTCCTTTCTCTGTTCTTCCAGCTCTTCTTCCTTGTTTACTTCCCTTCTTCTCTGTCAGAGATAAAATGAAATTAAGATTAACCATGAAAGAAGTGCAAAACTAGTCAGGATGTATCCTGATGTCTTTATTGCTCTCACTACAATTGCCACTGTTAAAGCAGATCATTTCTTTTTAAAAAGTGGGAAAAGCAAAGAAAAATTAAACAAACTCTGTTGAGGCAATATATACAGGGAACCCTGTGTTGAGCTCTAAGTGTGTTCTCTGCTACACGTTAACTGCCAAGGGCAGAACTGTGTAATATGAAATATTATTCCTTATTTAATGTTTCATGCTGTAATCTACACATTGCATGTTTGTTTCTCTGGTGACCTTCTCTTTGCATTTATAGCTGCTTTCTTTCACCCATAATCCCAAATAAGTGTGCATTCCTACAGAGAAATTAAAGGAAGCTGTCAGTGTAGAGTTAATATAGTTAAAGCATCCTTAACTCTGCTACCAACCCCTTAAATAATTAAAACTGTATGCTTGAAGAGTCAGATTTGCATTTCTTTACCAAGTTTATTTAGCACACTTTGTTACACTCAATTAAGTGAGAATGTTCTGTTTCATTTTCTTTGCTTCGGGTTGATCATTTTGCCTTTTGATTCTTATGCCCTAGTGTAATTTCACAGTGCTTAGGTCTCTAAAACTATACATATATTAATGCATTTGTAGATCTATAGACTCCCATTAAAAGATTTACTATTTGTGAGGAATAGAATGTGTGCCCAAGGCTTATGGGCATTCCAAGCAGCTCTAAGGTGGACTGGGACCGCAGATCATTCCATGTGGTAAAGAAGGACCTTGACAAAGATCTTTTTAATGCCTAACGATTTTTTTTTAAAGCTCTGTTATTTTGGCATCACATTCCCTCTCCACAGTTTGATTTGCAAACTTCTTAGCCGAAACAAGAAGATGCAGGTGTTGAATGGTTCTGGAAAGTTTATGAGATATTAGTACTATCTCTGCCTGTCTACATCTCCATTGGCAAAGCATGTGCAGTGCTTGCCATAAATTAGTTCATTGCTTAACTTACGCATGTTTAAGAAGGAATAAATTAGTTATTCATTTCCTAATGAGTAGTGGGATCAATTGGAGCATGATGACAGAGAAAATTGCATAATTTTGCTTCCCCAGTTGGGGTTCAATATCCCTAAACTTCACCATTAATCACTCTTATCAGTTTCCTGGGTTGCTTCTGACTCTGCATGTAAGATATTCTTTTTAATTTTCGTACCAGGTAAGTGAGACTTCTTGAATTTGCCCACTGGGGTTGTAGATGGCTGATGTTGTAGTTACTGTAGAGGGACAATGGTCCCTCTACCTTTGGGTGCATTCATGGATGACAATCGATGTGTATGTGTGATGACAATTGCAAGGGTTCTAATATGTTTAACTGTTATGGGATCTGTTATGTCTACTTTAGGGTCGACCCCATCCCATATGACACTCCAAAACCAGCGGGCCACACGCGGCTTGTCTGCATCTCAGACACACACTCCAGAACAGATGGTATCCAGATGCCTTATGGGGACATCCTTCTCCACACAGGCGATTTCACCGAGCTGGGACTGCCCTCAGAGGTTAAGAAGTTTAATGACTGGTTAGGTAAGGAATGATTGCGTTCTGGCGCCCCCAATTAACCTTTCCCGTCCGAGTGTCACTCACTGCGTCCTAATTGAATTAGAGCGCTTGGAAGCCAGCTCAGCCATTTCTCGTATGATATGCGGCAGTGTCTAGCTTTAATCCAATTCTGTTAATTAAAGATGAATTTTTAGATATTTAATTTTACTGTGCATCCTTTCAGTGTCTGGTCTCGCCAGCTCTGGGGCAGAGGGAGGGAAAGCTTCAAAACCCACCTCATCTGGCTCGTTCTGCTTTAGTGAGGGCATTCATTGGCACACCCACAACCTAGAATCATATTTTTAATTCATTGGTTCTGCAGTCTCGCCCAGATATTATGAGCAAAGATGTACAAATGGCCTAATAGTAAGAGAACATTCCTAAGAAATGGAGCGTGTTGAAGTCCTTCTATGAAGGGAAGGTTCTAGCACTGAGAGCAGCTTTTCTAAGTGAACCAGAAGGGTGTCCTAAGACTCCTGAAAATATAAGATGTCCTGGTGTAAAGCTCCAAAAACTTGGAATTTGAAACCATCCCATACACTGTGAAAAGTTGCATGGCAACTTGGTAGTTATGTAGAGGCACCCACAGGTTGGGGGAGGGAGGTGGGTTATTTGAAAAATCTTGACTCCTGGATCAGGCCTTGCCAAATACTAGCATGACAAGGCAATCGTGGGGTTAGTCATAGTTAGATTAGATGGCAGATCATTTAAGAATCCTCTTAGGTGAGCATAAGAAGTGCAAAGATACTGAGATTTTAGTCTCTCTAAAGATACCACAGAATTTTATAGCAGATAACAGAAATTACTCTGGAAGAATAATGTCATAAATAATACGTCAGCCAACAAAAATTACTTAGGAGATTTAGGCAGAAATTTAAAACTGACATAGGGTTTGAGAAATTTTTAAATAATTGATCTAATGTATGTATTAATGAAAAATTATATTCATTAAAAAATAGTTAAATTATTTTTTTAAAAAAACCGTAAGCCTAACTAATAGCATAACTATTTTGAGTTTTCCTGTGATCTTATGCATCGATCCACATTCTATATAGTTGACATTGGAATATGTATTTGCTCTTTTACTTTTGGTTATTTTCATTTATTAGTATTGGTAAGACACTATATGATTTTGCATAATTTTCATAGTTATCATTTTTTTCACTTTTATTTGTTTTTTATTGTTAAATTTATTGGAGTGACATTGGTTAGTAAAAATTACATAGGTTCCAGGTGTACAAATCTACAGTGCCTTGTGTATGTGTTGTGGTATGTGGTTACCACCCAGAGTCAGTTCTCTTTCCATCACCGTATATTTGAGACCCTGTCTCTTCTCTCCCACTCCCCTCCCCCATCCCCTTAGATCACCACTAACCACTAAACTATTGATTGTGTCCCTGAGTGTTTGTTTTTTTGTTGCTTTCAGCTTTGTGTTACACAGATGAGTGAAATCATATGGTTCTTAGTTTTTCCTGCCTGACTAGACATATTTATCATTTTTAATAGCAACATGATATTCATATCATTTTATGCTTTTATTTCATAAGATATCCCTCTAAAAATGAACATTTAAATTGATAATTTTTCCTTTGCTAGCTAGCACTAAAATGTGTATTTTTGCTTGTATATGTCTTTTTGCTTCCATAGACTTATTTCTTAGAGTAAAATACAGTATGAGATAAATTACTAAGTCAAAAGATATGAAGTTCTTTATGGTTCTTGTCTATTGGCATCCTGCTTTCCAAGGGGGTTGTAGTTGTATGCTTCACTTAACAGTGAACAAATATACCAGTTTTACCATGATCTTGGCAGCATGGATATTAGAGCTTTATATTTTGTGTTGTTTTAATAAGTATGCACCCATCTCATTTAAAATAGCAAGATACCTTAAATATCATTCAGCATAATCCTGTGTTTACAGATGACTCAGAGATGCAGAGAAGTTAAGGGACTTTCTTAGAGTTTCCTTGTGGCGGAGCTGGGTCTATAATCCACATCTTTTCATTCCTCTTGCCTCTGTAAAATTAGCTTTCAAATACTATTGTCTCGTCATTTTAGCAACTTTTAAGTATAAATGATTATTAGCAGGCAAAATTATTTTGGGTTGAATTTTGACACTTTTAAACTGTACTGTAACGACTGAATCTCAACACAGAAGTGATCTCGCTGCGCTGACGATGTTGATTGGTAAAGAAAAGGAGTAATGCTGTGGGAAATGCTTACAGAAACACAAGACAGGAGAGGTCCTGGTTACGATCTTGTTTAGCCACTGATCTTGGGCCACTGAGTTAACCTCTCTCTTCCCCTTGGTTTCCCTGTGCAGAACGAAGGATTCATACTGTCTTTCTGGGTTGTTGTGCAGATTAATCAGTAAATGATTGCTGCTAGTAAGTTTTTGTGGGCCATTAATAACTGAATGGGAAGTGTGGTGAATGAACCATCAACAGATATCCAAAGGGTAAAAACAAGAAGAGGTCAGACGAATTATTTAGTAGATTAGAGGTAAACACTGGGAGATTTTATAAGGGAAAGTACTCCATAAATAGAAATGTGCCGTAACTAAGGGAATACAATGATAAGGAAGTAAAATGCTAAGGTCCAGCTTCTTCTCTTCCCATTTCCTCTCTGACCTTCTGAATCAGGAAGAAGAGGTCTCAGCCAGAGCAGAGGGTCAGAAGGGAGCCCATGGCATGTGGATTGAGAAGTTGGGGTTCCATAGGGGAGGCCCAGAATAGCTCAGTTACCCCAGAAGCCTCATCGTGTTCTGAGGGCCAGATGGGGTGTGTGATTACACTCTAGCACTTGGCTCATTCGGGAACCTCTCACCTGAAAAACGTGCTTCCGGCGACAGCTGCCAGGCAGCCTAGCAGAGAGGAAGGAGCCAAGGATCAGATCAGTCAAGGGCGCTGGCTGTAGCAGGGCGTCCAGCTCTCACCAGCATGGCTCTTCGCAGCTGCGGCTGGCACTCAGCGTCTAAGGAACTTCTGATTTTTACTCTAGTGCAGACGACCCTGACTCCTGGAAACAGCCTGACCGTCCCCCAAGCTCCTTAACTCTCGGGGCAGACTAGCCTGTTTCTACTATGGACAGGCACTCCTTGTAACCGCTAGAACGCCTCTCTAAGGTTGCTAATGTTACCCCCATTTTGTAGATGAGGAACTTGAAGCTCAGTTGGGCTTAGTGGACAGGAAACTCATCTACCCAAGTGCCCCGGGCTAGTGAAGTTGGGGTTGTCATACCCCAACGCTATGGGTGAGCTTATGGCAGCCGGGAAGCTCGCAGGTGTTAGGCTGGAACTAGCTTCCTGCGGAAGTTGAGTAGCCATTTGACCCTGTGCTGGCATTTGAAAGGTGTATGTAAGCCCTGCCTGTCTTGATTCTCACCCTGACCTCTGAGCTGCAAGGCTTGAGAATCCCTTCATGAGTTTCCTGTTGGTTCAGAGATGACAGGTTCTGGTTAATATGGACATATGTCACGTGGCAGTTGTAGCATATGAAGTTATTAATACAAAGTAATAAGATAAGCTAGCACAGCACAGGATCAGAAGATAGAACTCAAAGTAGACACAGTCATAAAATAGATGGAAAGGTAGGGTAGCATAATAATTAGGAGCAGTTGGGAATAGCCAGCTTTAAATTTCATACCTTTGATAAATTGCTTAATATCTTAAACCTTGATTTCGTTTATAAAATAGGCATTGTCTTAATAATAATACACCCCCTGGTTATTGTGAGGATATATTCTGCGATAAAGCTTGTATCATTCTTAACACAACCTTTGGCCTGACTTTCACCAAATAGTGTGGAAGGAGACAACAGAGCCAGTATCATAGAATCCAAAAGGCAGAAACTAGAAGATTATGGAATCTTAGACTCAAAGAGAGATTTAGAGTGTAAGAGGGAGCAGCAAAAGGTAGAATAACAGGATCTAGAAAGAAGCCTCCCTCTGAAAAATTACACTAACCAGACAGAATATTAGGACTATACAAGGCCTTGGAGGTCCCACTTCTGAATTCATTAGAAGGGGAAACTGAGGCCAGAGAGATTAATGAATTGCCCAGGGCCATTCAGATAATGAATGGCCAAGTTGGACTGCAAGTTGGATGGGGAAGGGCCATTGAACTGAAGTGTTTTGTCTATGAGTGGTAAGGTCTAGACATTGTAGACTTCTGCCCTCCAATTACAGGTATTGTTGCATGCAGCCCTCACAATAACTTGTGAAGTAGGTATAGCTTCTAAGTTTTACTTATGAGGAAACTGAGCCTTGGTGAACTTAACTTACCTCAGGCTATACAACTAGGAGGCGACCTCAGGATTTGAACTGAGTCCATAGACTCTACTTCCTAAGTGTGTTCTCCTATCTTTATTTTCAGTCTGGGGCCTGGGATCCCTGCTGAATGGACCAAATCCTGAGTTACATGGTGATTCTTTGAGTAACTGCCTCTTTTAACACAGACATTTATATACACGAGAGTTTAGGGTCTAAGGTAGATTTATCTCATCCTAAAACTTTTTTGCGGCACAGCGTCTGGTTATGAGTTGGTCGATGGGAGTGCGTTATGAGGTCATGGAGCTGACTTACCATTTGGTGTGGACCATTCCAATGGTGGTGAATTGCAACAAAGGCAATTTCCATGAAGAACACTGAAAACACTCCCAGTCACATAAGCTCCAAGGGACAGTCTGAATTATGTTGTGACATTAGCATTTCATTGCACTCATTTCCACCCTGGAATAGTCACTGATGAGAGCCTGACAATCTTGTTTTCAGTAGGCCAGTCTCCCCCATTTGTGAACATGTGAGTTACAGATTATCAGACCCGTTTTGTGTGACACTGGGCTGTGTGCCATCTTTCACTCTGTCTCCCTGTTCTTCTGACCTGTGCCCCTGTGACACCCTTAACTGTTCACTCGTCTTCATCTCTGCTGTCCTCTCATCTTCAGAATGCTTTTGGTAGCACATTGCATATATGTCCATGAGTGCTGCACACACAGCATTAGGAAATCTTATTTGATTCAACATCCACCTTCTTATTTCCACCTTTCCTCTCCGCCTACTCCAAAGTACTTCCCCTTCCCTAAATGCCTACGCCCTTTCACACCTCCCTCTCTTTGCAAACCTGGTTCCTGGCATGATCCTCTCCTCCAGGAGAGCACCTTCCTCTGGGCCCAAGGCTCTTTCAGGGTGGGAGGCTTCCCTTAAGGCCTTGGTCAGGCGTCTGCGCCGCCCTTCTCGCGGTGGCTGTGCTGTTGTTTACTTGTCTCCGTCCCACTGGGCAATACTGGGTGCCCAGTGAGTGCTCCTGTACACCCACTGCCAAGTGAAGGGCCTGGGCCGTGGTCAGCGAGCACACACGGTCGTTCCAATCTCTGACTAAATGAATGAACACAAGGAACGAGCAGTTGTTTCTACCTGTGCTTTTGGCCCAAACTTTAAAAGGATGCCTCGCTGCGTGTGGAATGTCTCATCCTCCCTCCCTTTCCTTTCCCCACCTTTTCCTTCCCTCCTCTTCCTCTTCCTTTTCTCCTCAGAGTAGTTACCCATGGCTGCCTTGGCAGTTCCTCTGTACTGAGCAGAAATACCTAAAAAGGATTTGCTGTTGTTGTCTTTCCTGTATCGTCATTAGAAAGACAAGGCTCTTGGGTGGCTTTTCTTTCAGTGGGAAGTTTTCATATCACAGTCTAGTCGGTCAGAATCCCTTTTAACGTAGCACCCACGCCATGAACTTTTGATTATGGCTTTTCTTGGGTATCAGTTATCACTTAATAGCTCTGAGCTTCAGTTTCTCCAGGCCCTAGAAGAAAGAAAGAAAATACTTTCCAGGAAAATCTCAAGAAAGGGGTTATTCATATTTGTAGGAGCATTGTATTAGACATGGGTATAATGGGGTGTGACTGTAACAAACGTCCCAGATTGTAGATGTACAAATCAATTTTGCCCTTTTCACAACAGTCATGTTAAGAGACTGTTTCTTTCCAGTGATCTTGCTGTTGGCCCCAAATTTTAGAGCTGATCTTTAGGAAGTGCTTTCACAGCCTGAGCTATTTATTTTACTTTTATAATACATGTTCATTCCTGGTAAGTGAAAGAAGAAAATAAAATTACCATGGTCAGAGATAACCACTGTCAACATTTTAGTGTGACCCTTTATAGAAGTTTTCTGTAGCTACACACATGTACACACATGGGCATTTCACCAAAATAGAGAACTTACAGTAATATCCTTATGGTTTGTAGTTCATCTTAATATACTGTGAACAACTTTCTACATCAATAAATATGGCTAAAACTTTTTCCCCAAAAAGAATATTTTCAATATAAAGAAGATACACATACATTGCAAAAATTCTAATATTTGACATATGAAAAGTATAATAGAAAATAGGCATTCATCTATAATTTGATTTTCACAGTAACTACTGTTTGGTATATTGCATTTGAGAAATTTTTCTCCTTTCTATTTCTATTCTGAATGTCCTCAATAGCAATAATCTTCATGCTTTAAGGGCTTTTTTCTTAATTATTTTTTTAAATTAATAGAGCATGCATATTATCCTATAACTTTTAAAAAATTTATCACAGAGTCTGTGCCAGTCTGGTATTCTGTTGTATGGGTGCACTCTAATTTACTTAACTAGCTAATACTGGACATCTGAGGTATTTTTATTCTTTTATAATTATCTGCACTGGTGTGATACCTTCTTGCTCTGTCTTTGCAAACATCTTTAATTATACTTGTAAGTTATCTTCCTAGAATTGCAACTGTTCCTCCAGATGATATATACTTCTTAACAAAACAGTTTATTATGTGTTGTCAAATTTCCCTCTATCAAGATTGTAATTTCTCTGTAATAGTCTCCATAGTATTTTAGAGTTTGTGCCACATATTTTTGAATATCCTTAGTGGTAGAAAATCTTCACACTGTAAGGGTTTTTTAAAACAACTACAAACTCTTTTACTAATTGTGAAAGCTTACATATTCTTATGAAAAAAAATAATTGTACAGAAAAAGAGGCAAGGTCACCAGTATGTTCTACAATATATCAGTAACTACTGTAACAACTGGTGTGTTTCCTGTCGTGTTGTGCGTGAATGCACGCATGTGTATTGAATAAAAGGACATTATGGTATAAGGTTAAGAGTGTGAGTACTGGACTTAACATATAAATTCTGGTTTCAACGTTGTTAGTTCTGTGACATTCAACTTACTCATCCATAAATGGAGAATTATTACTGTGTAACCTATCTAATCCATAAGGATTGTTGTGAGGTTAAATAAGATTGTCACTATCCAATGCATACAGGTAGTGAGTGAATGGTCAGGTAATGTTATCTGCTGCTAAATTCCATCATCCAAGCATGCCACTGCCACTACTCCTCCTTTGGCCCCATTGGGGAGTTTGTCTTATTCCCTGGGAGGGCAGAATTTCAGGGAAAGTAGCCTTTACACATTTTGTAACTTATGCCAGGGTGGCCAATGGCCTATGGACCACTCTGCCTGTGGAAGAGAGGCAAGGGTGAGCACCACAGTCCTGCCTGGCCACCAGAGACCTGGTACTGTCTCCTTTCCCAGTATCCAGGACCCAACACACACAGACATCTCCTTAGATTCTACTTAACTTCTGAACCACATACCCCAGGACCAGGCATCCCCTCTCCCCAGACCTCTCTTCAATCCTCTGTCATCTCTCTTCTCCCCTGACCGACCTTTCATCTGACTCCCTCACGCTTCCCTGCAGCCTCTCACCTGTCCTTCTGGAACCATCTCTCGCACTGGCTCCTGTCTTACAAACTCAAGCATACCAGGCTTTACTTGGGTTTCAGCTTATATTTTAACTGCTTACACATAATGCTTTGCAGGCATGGTTTGCACCTTTAAGTCCTGATTTTATTTATTTATTTTTGAAACAGTACAGAATTATTAGGAACTGGAACTTGTGAAGTGGCCAAGGGGATCTCATACCATTTTGAGTAAACACACGATGTGACATACAGGCAACTGCTCTCTTCTAGGGTGCCTATCATTCCCCAGAGAGAAGGCTGAGAACTGGTGTGAGTGGGGGAGCCTCACTGGAATGTTTGTAATGACATCACTTTCTGACTACTTAATGGTCGTATCGAATAAAGAGGCAAAGGCATGAGGTTTTAAGAAGGAGCAAACACGATGACTTTTCCCATGACTTAGAGTGGAGGATGTGCCAGAGAGTCTCTTGGAGCCTAGAATTTCCTGATTCTAATTGTCTGGAGTTAATAATCCAAAGAGTTTCTTAATCTTTGGCACTTGCTCATGAAAACAACATCTGACATGCTGTACTTTTTCGTTTTTGATTTATAATTTGATTTTCCCAATTACCATCCTAGAGTTACAATTTCTTTAATAGCTTCTGTTCCTCTTTCAAGCAATTACTTAGGGTGTTTTTGTCTTAGTATGAGATTCTTTAATAGAGTCTCAAAGGGTGTCTATGAGTTGCTTATATTTCTTACCATGTGGATAAAAAAACATCCTGTTTTCTTGTCTGTAATGGTATGAGTGTTTGCTTCGTATAAATAACAGTTCGATTCATGCTTATTATTCACTTCTTCTTTACATTGAAGAATCTTTTATCATAAAATGAATTTCTTCATGGTCTTATTCATATATAAATACTTTTTCTCAATGAGGACAAAATAACTTTAAAGTATAGCTCAATTTTTATAAGGAATTAGGTAAAGTACTTAAAAAAAAAAAAAGAACCCAAGTGCAGAATAGTTGAATATGCTCAAATAAGTGAGATTGGATTTTTTTTTTCATTAAAAGGATCATTAGTGACCTGAAGACGTGATGAGTGGGTCGTTTGTGGTCCATGTGAACCTAATCCTCTTCGTTATGCCTAGCCATTTTCTTAAATTACATTAATTATAATGCTTCTAATTTATATGACATCTTTCCTCCAAAGGACTCAAAGTACCTTTGAGTATATTAGATCATTAGTGCTTATCATGGTGCAGGGAAGTTGATATGGGCAGACAGTGTGATCCCTGTCTGGCTGATAGATGGGCGGGGAGATAGAGAGGTGAAAGGACACAGCGGGGTCATACTCTGAGCCAACACAAGGGCTGGGACAAGAGCTACGGTCACTGCATGTTGTCTCCAGTCTTCCAACCTTTAATTCTAAAGCTTCCTGCTTTGCTGACATCTCCTGAAGAGAAACGGACATGGGATATATAACCATTATTTTATTATCTTAACAGAGAAAGCCAGGTAAACATTTCTCTGAAAAGGGTGAATGTTTTTGCATTTTACTGTATGAACATTGTATCACTATTAAAAATAAATATAAAAAAACAACAATAAATGGAACTCTTTGGAAACAGCAATGTACCCAAGTTTTTCCAACCTTCTGGCCCAAGAGGGAAAATTAAAGTCCCCAAACTATGTAATCCTAACCCCTGGAGCAGGATCCTTGTATTCCAGAGCATTAGAGGGACTTAATCCTTCATAGAGTACTCGCATATGATCTCAGTGTCTTCTAAGGGCCAGATCCTGCTTTGTGGAAGGCACTGAGGATGCAGAAGGAAACAAGAGAGCCATACCGCTGTACTTAGCATCCTGCCTCTGGTTGTCACATTATCTTTTCCATTTTATAAAACAGGCACCTAGAACTGATAAAGTTCCAATGTCTAAGCCAGGTTTGCACAGATTTGTTAGTGGGGGGCCCAGGACTAGGGGCTTTGTCTTCGGCCTGCATGTGATGCCATTTCTCATCCTGTGCTAATTCTGCATGTCAGATCCTGGCAGATGATTTTCATTCTTTGAGGGTTTGTTTATGGAATGGAGTATTGATTTTATCTTAATCTCTCTCTCTTTCTCTCAAGTTATTTGCATCCAACTGGAGACTAGATATTTTGCCATAGACGGTGGAAGGCATACATCTATTTATCTCAAACTTAATTACTAGCTCCTCCAATACTGCTCATCCCCACTTCTAATTTCCATGACCATGAACCCAGGCACCTACCCCTCCTCTGTCTATGACTACGTTTTGTCAGCATTACTCCTTGAATATCTCTCAGACCTCTGTGGTACCTAAAGAAACTGCCAAGGCCCAGCCTGCCATGTTTCCTGGAATTATTTAATAATGAAAACTAACTTACTAAGCACTCACTATTGCCTGACCCTTTACAAGAATTAACTCATTTGATCCTCACAACATTTTGGTTGCTTGATGCAGCTATCACCATTTTTTATAGATGCAGAAAAGGAGGTACAGGACCCTTTGTCCATGGGACATCCCATCAGACTGAGACTTTGTGGAATGCCTTTTAGGAACCATTTATTGATGGAATAAAGTCTGTTGTGACATTCAGTGCTCTTCCTGAGCTGGTCCAATCTACCCAACCTCACTCCCCACCGTACTTCTCTCTGCCCTCTCTCTACTTAGCTCTTTGGGCTTAGGTCTTCTTAGATTCTCCCTTGCTCCTTCTCCTCCAAGCACACCAACATTCAGGTACAAGGTTGTTCCCACCTTGAACCTTTGTACTGATCCATTTCTTTGCTCTGTTGGTCTCAGGTCTGATGCCACCTCCTACTTCTGTGTCTTCTTATTTATTATCAGACTTCCTCCGTTGAGTGTGGGCTCCATGAAGGTCTGGACTTGTGCTATTTAGCACTGTATCTTCTATACTTATAATAGTGCCTGACTCATAGGAGCTGCTCAAACTTTGTGTACTGAGTGAATGGACAGACAAATGAAAGCAAGCTCTGTAAGAACAGTGGGGTGCACCTTTCTCACTCTCTGTTGTTGATGAGGTCACAAGCACCGTGCTGTGTGTGTAGAAAGCACTCAGTTCATTTTCACTGAGTAACTGAATATTTCTCCTGTTGGTCCTACTGTCTGCCTACCAATCTCATTCCCTTTCTTCTGTGAACCCTTGTCCATTCATTATGACCTAATTCAAAGGTTCCTCTCTTAGGAAACTGGGACTGTCTCCCTCATTCATCAATATCCCATTCTCCCCTCCATATGAAATTCAGACCATTAGCAAACATTTCCTTTAGGGCTTCTGGGTCTCCTGTTTTGATGATGAGTCTCCTGAAATGACACTCTCAGTGGAGTCTTCAGCAGATAGGGACTCTGATAAATGTTGAGTTTTCTTCACCTCCCGGTTGTACTTCCATGAACAAAATGTGTTGCTTCCCTGATCTTCAGCCACCTCTCCAACAAGAAGAAATAGTCACAGAGCTGTGAGGGTGAAGTTTGAGGAACATCCTTGGAGGATGTCAAGTGCCATGTAAATGTGAGAGGTGCTCATTTTATTGTTAGCATCACACCCCTCATTGTCTTGCGTGGGCCACCTCCAAATGCATTTCCAGACTCTGCCACAGGTTTCCAGATAAGGACAGTCATTCTTATACCAAAGTAGCCCTTGGGCTGGCTTTTAACTGGCTGATACTGCACAGATCGCTTCCATTTTAGCTCGCCCATATCCTCCTAGCCTTCTTGCATATTATTTCCTGGATTTTTTTTTCCAGTTGTCCCCTGGGATTTTGAATGTCACTTCTCTGGCTCTTCACGCTGCATGGAGAGTCAGTTCTGCTTTGGCTTGACTCACTTATTCTTGATGTTCCCCTTTCCCCTCCACCTTTTGACTGATAAATTTTCATTATTGGTTTTGCGTGAAAGTCTTCAGGGTTCCACTCTGCCTGACCCCTGTGGTCACTTAGTGATTACATGCGCCAGCTGAGGTAATTTATTCACTTTGTTTTGGTGTGAACACATCCCATGGGTCTTGTAACTGCTGTAATCACTTGACCCTAGTGACTGTTAAATGCTTTAAACACAGTTATTTTAAATTTATAATTGTTTTCATTAAAAATCCCTTATTGTAACTTAACTGACCTTGCTGTCAACGTGGCATTATGTGCAGGGGGAAGAAATGAAAATATTATGATGCAAATGATATAGTATTCATCAGAGATATGCAGCAAATCATTAGCTCACCCTACACGTGCTCACTTGGAGTAGTGCAAGGAAGACGGAAGAGAAGAGGACATAATTATAGCACTGTCCATGTAATTCAGAACAGCCATTTCTGCACGCGGAGCAGACTGCTAGCCTAGGGTGCCGAAAGTGGAGTGGAGTCCAAGGTGAAATGCCAGAAGGACTATTAACATGTAGAAGAGAGTACTTACACCAGTGGGCATGCCTAGCTGATTAATCATTTTTTCAATTAACATTTTAATACTTATTTTGAATCTATTTTTCAAGCTTAAGAAAAGTTGCAGGAATAATACAATGAACTGCCTTATACCCTACAACCAGGTTCCCCAATTGTTAATGTTTTGCCACATTTGCTTTATCTCTCTCTTACTCTGTTTCCATTTTTTTTTGAAGTGTTCAAGAGTAAGCTGGAGACATCATGCCCTTTTATTTCACTGTGTCTTTTTTAAGAACATGGATATTCATTTATATTCACCTACTACAGTTTTCAAAATCAAATATAAATTGATGCAATTCTATTATTTAATCTACAGAGTTTATTCAGATTTTGCCAATTGTCCTAATAATGTCCTTTATAGCAATTCTTTTCTATTTCAGATCCAATCATTCATTGCAATCGGTTTAAAAAAAAAATCAAACCAAATCAAACAAAATTAAAACACTGCTTCTCACTTTCTTATCCTTAAGGAGCTAGGGGTTGTAATGGAAACTTGATTCTATTTGCCTATTACACCTACATTTCTCAATAATAATTATACGAAGAATTGTGTATTAGGTGAGGAGGTTGCGGTGGGTGTTTTGTAAGCACATGTGTTACTCGTTCAGTTCTCAAGCAAATACACCAAGAAGTCATTCTTGATCTGAAGCTGCTGGTGCTGCACCTGGCACACCTGGGTCGCATAGCTCTAGGAGGCAGTGCCTGTGCCCTGAGTCGTGAGGTCCCCCGTGACGTAACGGAGGGCGGGGCTCCAGGATCCTAGAGACTCGTGGCAGCGGGGAAATTGAGTGATGTTACACTTCCTTCATTTCTGGGTTTTACATTCATTGTCCTGGCAAGAGCCAATTTGTCACCTCCTGACCTTTTGGTATAGTGATATATGCATTTTTATGTATAGTATTTTGAAATGAGCTATTTAGGGCAATTTGATTTTAACATTTGTAAAAGTCCATAAACACATAATTGTATATAATTATAAAGTTATGTATACATATATTTAAAGTTTTAATGAAATTTATAATATATATGAAGTTTTAATGAAAATGTATCTTTCTCATTTTGAAAATTAGAAGAGATTTTTATAATGTTCTGAAAAAGAATGACATTAGAGGGGAAAAATGACTTTTATTTCTGATTACACTGCCTGTATTTCCTGGCTCTTTTTACATCTGGAATTTGTTTTCAAAACCTATTTGGTACATCCAGAATGAATAATTAAGCAGCTAACTATAACATGCATTATTGATCTACCAAATTTAGGCGTTATTGCAGCAAGTTTTATGTGCATTATGAAACTGAAATAAACTTTTCTTTTCCCCTAGTGTTTCTTAAATTTTGTTGAAATTTCAGGAGCGGGAAATTTTTTCCCCTTCTTACTTCAGGGTAAAGTTGTACAATTAAACTATGTTGTCTCCCAACTCCCTGTCATTTATGTGAGCCTCACTTATTGTCTACGTTGTATTTTTCTTCTTTGTTTGAAAGTAAGGCAGGAAGGTAAATTTTTTATTTCTCTTTAATTTTTTAATTTTTTTTTTTTTTATTTTTTGAGGAGACTAAACTTCCCTGTGAGGACAGACACTGGACTAAAAAATGTACAACCTCTGAGCTTTGATTTCTCTGTAAAGTGTTGAGAACGAGGTTGTGTAGTTCTTTCACATTATACAGTCATCTGCGATTCAGTGCCCCTGGGACATCAATGCATTTATTTCCCTTTATCACCTGAATTTGGAATTGACAATCAAACAACAGCATACACGAATAGTCTTAGTGGTGGTAATGGTGGTGGTAGAGGTCAGGGTAGGACTAGTGCTACTAGTGAGAGTCCTGGTTTAGTTAGCTGTAATTGATGAGGTACTTAAGGGTTTAGGAAACCAAACCAACATTCTCATATTTTCATTGCATATTTTTTGTAGTCTTCATTTTATGAGTCTTTTCTTCATAGAAAGCCCAGATTCAAAAAGTAGTATAACCACAAAGCTCAAAATGACCTGCATGTGAATTGACAAATGCACCTTTAAGTGTGTATATTTTGCACTGTGATGAGGAAACTTGGGATTCTCCTCTAAAAATAGGTGGAAACCCAGAATGCATGTGTGTCTTTGGTAATGCAGGGAGAGCTTTTGCTTCTGGATGTTTTGTTCTTGACAAGGTCACGTCGGGGTTGGTGGTGGTGAAAGGCGCGGCTTTTGCCTTCACGACGACGGCTCGTGCATGTGCAACTCCTACTCCAGCTGAAGCCCCCTAATCCAATGTGACAGGGACTGGAAAGCGCGAAATTAATCAAAAAGTCAGCTAAGGCAGGAAAGCATAACAGAGGTCAACGTGGAGCGAAGTATTTGTATTTTAACTGGGAGCATAGTAATGTGCATGTTTTGGCCAGTCTTCTGAACTAGGGCCCAAGTCCTTCGTTTGTTTACAGTGATTGGAGATCAACCCTCTCTTTCTTGGGTACATCACACATATAATTCATCATCTTTATCTAAAATGTATCATATTTATGACACCTCCATTTTGGTTCATTTATTGGCTAGTCAGAATGTAAAGATGCTTGGAAAATAATTTGAGAGCTGGATCTTCTAGATTTTTGTGACTCTTCTACTTTTTAAAGTGGTGTCATTTACTCCTCATGCAACAGCAAATTGATGCACTCTCGTAGTGCTCATATTTAGCCATTTTAAATAATACATAATTACATGAAATAATTATGATACAAAGTACAGCTGACATAAACTAGTTTGGGGATAAATGCAAATGGCTCTGAGATGCTGTACATGGGAGCAGAAGGCCGTAGATGTCACCAGGAATAATTGTGACTGTCGTTAGTCAGTGTACTGTGGGCAGCGGTTGGTATGTGTCTCAGAGGTACTGCAGAGTGTCAGGTGAAAGAGTGTCTAGGATTGCTAGAAAGATTTAAAACAGAAACTATGAGTGATTTCTGGTAGTTGTTCCGTAGCTCATAATTTGCCATATGCTCGCTTGTACTGTAGTTCTCAGATCTAAGGTTTGACTCTCGTATATGGTCTCTTTGCCTGCCTTGAAAATGTTAAAAAAAATAAGTCATGAATACAGCTCAGGGATAGGAAACATGAATTTGTTCATAAGTCAGTGGCTGTGGGTGTGTCTTTCATTTTTATTATAAATAAACCAAAATGCACCACAGAGTAAGATTCCATAGTCTAAGGAGATTGGGAAGGAGCTTAAGTTTTAAGAAGGGTCATGTCCCTCAGAAATGCTAGATATGTGGCTTTAGTAAGGTAAATTTGGAAACTCCCTCTTCTATGACAGGAGGAAGAAGGATCAGGACACTTAAGGCAGTTCTTGCCATCCTCTTCATCAAGGTTGGAGAAGTTGCAGTCTGAGCTTGCCCACGCCCACAGAGCAAGCTCTTTCCCCTCAAATGAGCACCCTGCTCCATCACCTAGAGAGTGAGAGAGACGTACCAAATGAGCCAGAACACCATACAGGCAGACAGCCTCCTACGCCAGTGGGGTCACTGCCATTCCAGACTTGGGGAGTTCCGCATTTCAGAAGTATGCATCAACTATGCAGTGTGCAGTGTTCTGCACAACGGTTTCTAAAATTTAACAAAGCTCCTTGGTATTGTGGGTTTTAAAAATCTCTTTTACCATATGCATATATTTGAGTCTATCCTTTTTTTTAAAAATGGGTACTTAGAGTATTAAGAAAATGTGCCCAGTGTTCATAGAACTGTGTATACCCTGGTGTGAAACATAGATGCACACCAACTAACAATAGCTATAAAAATGACATCTTGCACAATCTTGACTTTCCAGTCAGCAGGAACAAAGCTTTTGAGGTCGAAAAGAAGCTTTATCATTGGGGGTGTGTGTGCGTAGGGGGCTCACAGCTTAAGAAATAGGGAAGGGGGAGGGCTGCAAATTTTAGTATAATGCATAATGTTGAAAGAAATTCTATCCCATCGTAAAGATTAGCAGGCTGTGTAATTCAATTTAAAACTGGTCGGCGTGTCCTGACTATTAGAAAGCCTTCCTTTTTTGTATGTTTGTTTGTTTTGTTTTGTTTTATCGCCATTTCATTATTTTAGGTCATCAACCAATATGGAATGGAGTATATAGCCAAACCCTACAAAGTCTTTATCTGTGGTTTCACCCATTGGAGAAATTGTTGGTGAATGTAAGAGGTTACCTTAAAATGAGTTAAGAAAATGCTTGCTCATTTGAATGCCTCGTTTTCTTTCTTACCTTTTTTTTTTTTTTAAAACATAAAATGAATTTCTTCTGGGCAAGCAACCATTGAGAGTGAAATTCTTGTAAAACCATTTGCTGGACACAGGCCTTGGTTCTCAATACTCCAACGTTAGCACTTATTTGCAGTATTGTGGGCATTACTGTGCCATTGAAAACCAAGATGCAGTAGCTTATGTTAATGCAAGGCTGACAGACCCACATCTGACGGCAATTACCCATACTGGGGGGTTAATAAATGTTCTTGGAATTGCTGTCTTTATTTTCTTTATTACAAGAAAAATGGGCAGCTTCCTAAGGCATGCCTCCTGCTTCTTGCTACAGTCTCGGTGACTTGCTAATTAACTGTTTTGGTTCCAGTGCCTCATGGGCTCTGCTGAGTTTAATATTCATGTTAGGGAAATGCTGAATCTTTTGGCCAAAGTACTAGGGGGAAAAACAAATTAAATTCAGCAAACATTTATTCAAGTGCCCTTTATGAGCAAGAAATGAGGAGCTATAGAAATAATAATGTCTTGGATGTACTAGAGGAGGGTCTGGGAAATGAAGTCACAATATGTATATTTTTTCCCTGGAATTTTTTCCTTCTCTTGGGAGAGACCTTAATTTTTATCCATGTTCTGAGGGAGTTTCAGCTCTGAAGCATTTTCTTAAGAAGAACTTCCACACCACATCCAGACGTGGTGGGGAAAATGTTATGATTGATGAGCAGTGGGTGCCACGTTGTAGGGTGGGGAGGTGGGTACTCATATACCTTGCATGTGCTGTTCAATTTAGTGTCATTCATCTTTGGTCACATGCACACTCTCTGGCTGTAGTAGACAGAAAATTGCCACAGTGAAAATGAACGCCTGCTTTATTTCAACTTTTTATGGCCAATCCAGACTTTCAAGTATCTGATTTAGAAAGTTCTCGAAATGACTGTGACCTTGGTTGGTGGGATCTTTCAGTTCCTTCACCTTGTAGGCTGTTTCACATCTATTGCAGGAGGTTCTGGGCATATCTGTGAGGCAAGTTGGGGCTAGCATATGAATCAGGCAGTCCAGAAGACAAAAACCTAACACACACATAACTTTATGTCCTGTAGGATTTAGGAAGCAAATTAACTTTAAATCCTCATCTATAAAGAATTAAGGTTATCTAACCACTCTGATAGGAGTTCACTTTAGAAGCATTTTTCCTTCTATGTCCCCTAAATCTTGGGCAGCTCAGTGTTTTCTGGTTCCAAGTTTCTATCTCCTAAATCTGACTCCTTGTCAGAAAGGTGGTTAAAAATTCAGATTCCCGGAATCTAGCTCAGACCTATTAAATCAGGTTCTCAACTGGTGGGTCAGAGTAATTGGATCTTTAATGAGCTCTTCCATGGCTTTCCTGCCAGTTCAATGGACTATTCATGCTTGCGACAGTATAGATGGTCAAATTTAGGGACATGTTCTGCCTGTTTCATAACCATCAGCAAGACCGTTCTTTTCTATCATGACCTCTGCGTACTTCAGTTACCTTATCTGTAAGACAGGATAATTGTTCTTAGTTCATAGAGTTGTTTAAAGTAAGGGTGAAGTAGATTAATGCATTATGGTATTTTTGTTTTGTTTTGTTTTGTTTTGTTTGTTTTTTAGGACAGAGGGTGAATGTTATCTGTGTTGGTTCTAAACCTCATAATTGTCATCATCATTTAATTTTGTTTACAGGGACTCTGAGTATCCTTGAGAGGCAGCAAATAGCTATTCAGGATCTTTTACTAGGTTGTTGTAAGGAGGAGTAGAAGGCATATAAATAGCATTGTTTGAGGGAAACATTATTTTATTTACAAAGCATGTTTAAGTATAAACATAATGCATTAAATCAGGTAGAAGCCATTTGACTGGAAGAAGCAAAATGGCTTCAATAACAAGGGATTCATGATCTCCCATAAAAGGTGGCTGGGACGAGTGAAGCATTTTGGGGGATCTGGTAATTCAGGGGCCCAATGATGACCATCAAGAACCCAAGTTCTTTCAGTATTGTTTTCTCCTGTTCTCCCACATTAACCTTGCCTCTAAGATTGAAGAGTGACTATGGAAGGTCCAGACTTAGCATGAAGACAGGGCAATAGTCAGTAGATAGAGAGGGCCATCCCCTTTCTTTCCTGTCTGTTTGTTCAGTCAGTGACCTTCCCGAGATAGCCCCTCGTGTCTCACTGAGTAGGATGGGGTGACGTGTGTGTCTTCAAACCAGTTACTGGTGGGAGAAATAGAATTAATTCAGATCTACTCACCTGGGTCTAAGAATAGGCACACTTTTCTGAGCACACGGCTTCCCAGGTGGGGATGGATACATGAATGGAACTGCGGGCTCTGCTATGGCGAAAAGCTGGGGTGAGGATTGGAGCAGGCTATCAACAGTGTCTGTTTTATAAGTCTGGTAATGAAGTGTCTTTGCACAGTACCTTGGAGAGAGCAGCCTACTGTTTTCCTCCAATGGAGTTCAGTTGGTATGACTTGCTGTAATTCAAGGGGTAACTACAGTGCTGTGGCTTGGCGAGGCCTGAGACAGCCTTGGGTGACACTTTAAAATAGCCTGCTTATGAACTGTTCCCTGTTTTCATCTTGAAAGTTTTCTTTTTTCTCTTTTCCTTTTCCTCTACAATATTTCTTTTTCTCTTGAACATTTGTAAACATCTGTGTGTGTGTGTGTGTGTGTGTGTGTGTGTGTGTACTCACATGGTGTGTGTGTGCTTCCTGACTCCTTACTTTATTTTATACACAATTAGGGAAGTCTGTTTCTTGCCTTTCTTAACTGATTATTGATAAAGGACTGGGCAGACTGAAAATGTTAACCGGCCTCCCCCTCGAAGACACCTTCCTTGATCACCCTATCTCAGTAGATTTCTTCTGTTACTCTTCTTTCACAGCAGAGTGAATTCCCTTCCTTGCAGTGATTATAATCTGGGTTTTGTTAGTAGGTATTTGCTTCTTTATTGTCTGTTGCTCCCAGCTGAGTATAGGCTTCCTAAGGGCAGAGACCCTTTTCTGTTCTGTGCATTCATTATATTCCTAGCCAGAACCCAGCACACCGCCTGTCTTGCCCTCAGACCCCAGGTAACCATTGTAGGATGTTGTAGGAAGACTGTGGTCATTCCATGTGCATTTGAGACCCTGTTTCATTATCAAGTCGCATTCTGACTTTTGAGGGGGTCAGGGATCTAATGAGACTTAATGGGATCTAATAAGATTTCTTTTTTCCCCAGGCTCCTGGATTAGAAAATTAGGCTGTGACCTGACTTTGCAAGAGCTTTGAAATGAGCTGAAAGGGAAAGGAAATGACAAAGTGGGTGAATCTGAGAAAGTGGAATTGAAAATGAGATGCCACATGACAGAATTAAAAAGTAAGAGCAGTTTAACCCAAAGCATTGAAATCTGGCCAGACCTTCCTAGTAAGGAATCAACTTAACAAGCTTTGGATGGGTTTGAATAGAAGTGGTTAGAGTTCTCAGATGGGGAGAATTCTGTTAAACCCTGCAAATATATGTTCTTTTCCTAATAATATATCTAATCTCCAGTTTCTAGTCAAAACACTCAAAAGGAACTCATTTAAAAAAAATTAAAGTTATCCCTCTTCAAAAAGTTTGACCTTCATTTTCAGCACTTAATCAATGATACTGGCCTTACCTCCCACTCTGAGGAGGATAATCCTAGTGAAAAATGCTGGTATTTCAGAGACAGGCAGAAATGAAATACCATGGTTGAGATGAGCTTAGATGTGTTATAACGAGCTATCAGTCTGAAAAATCTTTTGCTCAGAATGTTGAGAAACCACTGAGGTATTTGATATGAAAAAGGAGTGCTGAGAGTATTGGCTGAGAGTAAACAAACAGTCTTTTAGTTACTGATGGAAAAACCTGAGCAAAATTTGGGATGTTGGTGTCATGGAAGATCTTTACCATTGAATTTTATCAAAGTTGTCTCAGTAATAGAGAAAGGAAAGTTTTGAAGGATAGTGGCTGGATCCAGAGCAGTCATTTCTATTAGGTTACTCTCTGATTTAATCTCACAGTCAAGGTTGCTAAACAGGTTCCTTCTATGGGTCAGATAAAAGAAAATGGCCTTAAATTATAACACAGTAAACTCTCTGTTAACCGGAACTCAAGCAGCCAGCAAAAAAAAAAAAAAAAAAAAAAAAAAAAAAAAAAAAAAAAAAAAAAAAAAAAAAAAAAAAGAAAAAAGAG
>PVJL010000479.1:243182-259641 GCA_004026885.1 Lyroderma lyra | reverse complement strand
ATGGGACTTGTAAGTAGTGGCAGATTGATTTTTAAGAGTCAGGATTCATAATTGCAAGCACAGTCTTCAGAAGAACCTCTCAGTTTCTCAGAACCAAAATTTTCTGCTCTGTAAAGCAAATTATTTAAATCAGGTATGTCCAGACTGCAGCCCAGGACAGCTTTGAACGCGACCCAATACAAATTCTTAAAACATTATGGGAGGTATTTTTTGTGACATTTTTTTTTAATATCGCTCATCAGCTATTCTTAGTATTAGTATATTTTATGTGTGGCCCAAGACCATTCTTCCTGTGTGGCCCAAGGAAGCCAAAAGTTTGGAAAACACTCTCTGACTGTAATTGTACAATGTGGTAACAGGAGGAGAGCTTTGGGCTACAAAAGCAGGAGTTCCACCTTGCCACTAACTCATTGGGAACCTTGGAGGAGTCATAGAGCCATGCTGCATCTTTGTTTGCCAGTCCATAGAAAGAATGATCTGGTCTCTTAGGACTCTCCTAGTTTGGAATGTCATTGAGCTGGGAATTAGAGGATAAGAGGTCAGGAGCACCCTGCTGCCTCTTGATTTTTCTGTTGGAAGCAAAAGGAAAAATCTGGCCCTGTAAAGATGTTAACATAATTCTTTCATCTGAAACAGTGACTCAGGGGCCTGAGAAGAGGCACACACATGCCCTGTTTGGCCTGGGCAGTAGGCTCATTTGTAAAGAGTGACCTCTGAAAAGCTAGCCGCCAAAATAGCTGTGATTTGCCTGAGAGCCTAGGGGTGAAAACTTTCAGATGCAGAGATACAATGAAGAAATACAGGCCCCCTTCCTCAAATAATGAATGGCTATTCCATTAACTCCACTATTGATTCTCTCCTCTGAGCTACCTAATTCTGGGAACAAAGGCTGTAAAAATATTTAAAAGAGTAATGTTAACCATGCAACCACAGTAATTCCCTTCTCTTTTGAAATTGAAATACATTATTTGTGTGAGGTGTATAGTTCACCTGTTCATTTATTCATTCATTTGTTCGATAGTCAACAAAATTGAGTTCTTATTATTGCAAGCCCATATCTTTGCCTCCATCTCCATTGCCCAACAAAAAATCCAATGTAATTTCTCCATTGCAAATGAATAGTATACCTTGTGATGTATATAATTGGTGCCATCCCAGGATAAAATAAAAGTAGGATTTATAACACTTTAAAGCCATCTGGAATCTAAAAGTGAGGTACTAACTACTCATATCCACATGATACTTAGACAGGATGAAATTATTTCTTCATCATTCATTCATTTGATAAATAATTACTGAAGCCTGCTGGGAATGCAAAGATGAGTAGACTATAGTCTGACCCTCTTGAGGTTCATAGTCAAGTGTCAAGTCGGAGACAGAGCCCTGAAGACAAATTCTCATTCTATGAACTCCAAGCTCTGGGCAAGCTCAGAGCTGCCCAAGATGTGAGTGGAAGAGTGGCTGGTGGAGGCCAGATCCTAAAGGTTGTACACACCACACAGGAAATGAGGCCTTTTGTCTGTAGGCAATAATAGAGGGAAACTATAATAGGAAGATTTGAAAGTGCTGAGTGCGTACAATGTATGTAGGGAATATTACAAGGTCAAATAAACTTAAACGATGTAACGCCCTTTGTATGAGCTGTAATCCATACCAAATCTTTTATTACAAAACCATAAGCATGTAATTCTGTAACATAACAGTATTTTAACTACTCAAAAAGGGTGTCACTTCTGCCAGCCCCTGTATACGATGGGATGTATATTATGATAAGATCTCCTTTGCTTTAGAGTGTAGGATAAATTAAGCAAAGCCTGCCTTCTAGGAGGGTATATTAGTTTACTTGAGCTACCACAGAAAAATACCACAGATTGGGGTGGGCTAAACAACAGAAATTTATTTTCTCACAGCTGAAGGCTAAAAGTCCAAGGTCAAGGTATCAGTTGGTTTGATTTCCCCTTAGACCTTTCTCCTTGGCTTGCAGATGGCTGCCTTTTTGCTGTGTCCTCACATGGTGCTTCCTCTGTGTATACACATTCCTGATTCCTGTCTGTGTGTCCATAAGTTTTCTTCTTATGAGAACACAAGTCAGGTTGGTTTAGAGCTTATCCTTACTGCCTCATTTTAACTTAAGCACCTCTTGAAGGCCCCATCATCAAATATAGTCACCTACTTGAGATACTGGGGATTAGGCTTCAGCATATGAATTTTTGGGGGGACACAATTCAGCCCATAAAAGAAGCAAACCAAAGGTAGGAGAAATCCATACCTTGTTGGAGGGATGAATGTGTACAATAGGGGAGAGATATGGACGTGTATTTCGATGAACAGTTCAAAGCTAAAGCGGTATGTATTCACCTGACCTCAAATGTCTAGGAATAGGGACCCTCACAGAACAAGACCACCTCTATTCTGTTCTTTTTTTTTTTGCTCTCTTGTGGAAATGGTGTTTAGCAGACATGGTATGGTCCTCCAACTGTAGTCTCATTATCTGGATTCCTTAAAATATTTAATTGAATTATTCAATATAGATCTTTACAGAACACCTGATGCTTAAACATACTACTTGTGAGGGAAAAAAAAAATGGATTAGGAAAACACAGTGCAAATTTGTCTCTTCAACTGTAGCTTTAAGATTCTGGGGGCTAGATCCCTGGAAATCTAGACAGCTAGGTCATCTAGAAAACTATAATGTCTTAGTCCATTCAGGTTTCTCTGACAAAATACCACAGACTGGATAGCTTATATATTATACAACAGAAATCTATTTCTCCCAGTTCTGAAGGCTGGGATGTCCAAAGTCCAGGTGCCAGCCAGTATGCTTATGTTCTGGTGAGGGCCGTCTTCTTGCTTTCATAGATGGTACCTTCTTGCTGTGTCTTTACATGGGGGAAGAGGCTAGGGAACTCTGTTTGGTCTCATTTATAAGGGCACTAATCCTGTTCATGGGGGCTCTACCCTCATGACCTAATCACCTCCCAAAGGCCCCACCTCCAAATACCATCACATTGGAGATTAGGATTTCAGCACATGAATTTTAGGGGGACAGAAACATTCAGAACATAACCTATGGGTAAGGAATAATAGACTACCAGCTTTACTTCCTGAAACCTCGGGCCCCAAGGGCTGTGGAACTTTGTAGAAATCCTTTCTTCCTGAGAAATTATACTGCACACTTCTACTGCTCCATTCCAGAGGGGAGGCTCATGGCCTTTGGCCACAAAGATATTCTCAAGGAGAGAGATCAGAGATGGTTGGAACTGTTGTTTCAAAGAAACCAAAACCTTATCAGTAGGAGACTTCATGACATCACATGCGTGCACACGCGCGCGTGCACACACACACACACACACACACACTCGGAAGTCTTTGTAGCTGCTGATTATATGGAGTTCTCATTAGAAAATGTTTTCAGTTGATGGAAAGGGTAGAAGCAAAAATGCAAGAGGAAATGGATGTGATCTCCCTTCCCTCCATCTCATTGCTGTCACTATTGATCAAGATAAACCTCCCTGAGAGATTTTTTTTTTTAAATTTCATTCTTGAACTGCTTCTTTAAAATTTTGAGTTATAAAATGGGAAAAGTCAATTTTATTGGATTCTAAATTTTGCTCTATGTGGCTTCCTGTCCAGGGTGCAAATTATGAAAATTGACATAGGATGTCTGTGCAAGGTAATATCCCCTTTAGTAGCCTTTCCCCTAAATTTCAAGGTATTCTGTAGCGTGGATTAGATTATACAGTGAGTGGGGACTCTGAAAAGAAAATAGAATTGCGAATTGATGCCTTCTGAAATATTATTTGATGGCAATAAAATATTCTCTGAAATTCCCTTCAGAGAGGAGGAAATGGAGTTTGTTTGCAGTAATTGCATTTTCTAGCATTTGCTCTCACACTTTCCAATATAAGCCAATTGGAACCTGTGATTTGGTTTTGCTTATTGGCAAAAGTACCATGTAAATTGATCTGTGATGCATTTAAAGAAGATGCTTTTGAAAGTTTGGAAATTGAGATGGCTTTTTCTTATTAGATTTCAGGAGTATTAGGGTTCATTTCTATATTTTAGTCTAATGTAATATTAGCCAAATATGTTCTTTTTCAATTTAGTTTTAATCAAGTTCTAGAAGACCGTTTTCATCTACCCCCAGCGGCACTGTTAAGGCAGAGATTTTATTTCCTTTGTCAACCCTCTATTGTGGCTTCAGTGGACCAGCCCTTGGAGTCACTGTGCACTGAAGTCCTCCATTCATCCACCCAAACATTGTTTCAGCATGCAAAAATAACTTTAGTTATTACAAAAAGATGTTTTATTATAATTTTCAGGGTTAAAGTGGGGAGAGAATCTAATAGCCTCACAATCATTAAATTTTTTTAAAGATATGGACTTTATACTTGTGTTATTTTTACTTAATTTGATTTTCACTATACTTAATGGTTTAAAATGCAAACAACGTAAGATTTACATTTGTTCCTGTAATTACTTGATAGAATAATTGCCACTTGTTTTATAATTATTGCTGAAAGGAACATCTTTTCTCAGTTGCTTTTTAAAGGTTTTGTAGGGCTAAAACAACAACATATTATTCTTCAACTCACCATAGACTTTGTCAGTTAGCACTACTAGTTTTTTAAAGATGCAAATTTGAATACTCTTTTAAGCGGGGAGGAAGGAGGAGATGGACCCCTTATCCTGAATGAAGTTACAGTGCAAAACGGAGGACAAGATAAAAAATATTAATAATGGTCATCTTGTTATGTGTCTGGTTTGTATTAGGCCCTTTACTGATGCTGTTCAATCCATTTTGTAACATAAGTTGTGCAATTACAGTCTTTTTTTTTCTGGCAAGTTATAGGAAAGTTAGATATCATGTTTTGAGTTGGAGTCTCACAGGTAAGTAATGGAACCAGAAACTTGGTCCCAAATCTGTCTCATTCCAAAGCCCCTGATCTTTTTTCATCACGCCATATATTCCCACATTCCAGATACGTTCGAGTGATACAAACATGCACACAGCAGGTCAATGTCAGACATGATAGTGTTCTGACCAGTCCTTCTTGTGACCACCTGGTGGAAACCGGACTTGGATTCAGTTTTCTGAAGTTTGAGGAAGTGGACTGGAGAGTCTTTAGGTGATAGTCTGATTGTTTGGACTGAATTTGTTGTATGGGATAGAAATCGTACTCAACAAGGCAAGGCCCTCATTTGTAAGGAAGGGTTCAGACAAAATAAACAGAGAGGAGGCTACCTGTGGTTTGTGTTGTCCAGCCCGATGGTGATACTCCAATACCATTGGAATTACGCTGCACTGGACAGTTACTGCCACAGCTTCACACGTAGAGCATAGCATGTTGGTCTGGGTGACGACTCAGAGGTACTCATTTGGGAAGCGGAGAAGGTATTTGTCTTTTAAAATGTGTGAATGAATGTGTGTGTGTGTTTAAGTCACTAAAGTTGTGTTGGAATAAGGTTATGATTCAGACAGGAATGCGCACAAACAAGTTGTGGCTGAGCAGCAATCAAATCCCGGAGCTGTTGCCAGGTCCCTGATAACTATGGGTACTGATGGCTTGCTCTCTCGTGGTTTACACGTCTTGGTTATGTGATGACTCAGATCCAGGAGGGGTCTGCTTTCCTGGGCAGGGGATGGACTTTTGTCTCTTCTGTGTAGATTAAGGCTTATGACATCTCCCAGGGCTCATACCAAGGCCCTGGGAGTCCTGATGCAGGAGACTGAAGGAGCATTTCAGCTGTGGTTTCTCACATGAGCCCTGGTTCTTGCAGCAGACCCCGGGGCTCTCCCCCAGTGTCCCTTGCTTTCTCCTGGGTTTCTGGCTCAGTCCTGACATTATTGTAATATAGTTTTCTGTGTTTAATATTTCTTAGACTTGGTTTCCCATTGCAAGCATGGAAGAAACCCTAATGCATGAGTTTCAGAGGAGAAGGTAGCAGTCTGCACCTGCTGTGTGGCTCCATCAGCAAGTGTGAGTATTAACGTTAGAGCTGTCAGGACTTGTGGAAATTAACGGAGCCTGATGGGGGACAGACTGAGGTCAGAGACAGAGCTTGCCCTGATTGAGTGTTTCCGGGGGGGCTTTGTAGCCCAGGCAAGAGAGTGCAAACCATGGAACTGAGAGGGATTGCTAGAGGTCCATTCATTCATTGAACGAGTAGGCAGGGGGCACCCAGCAAGTACCAAGCATTTTTCTAGGTGCAAGAAGTACAGCAGGGAAAGGTGAGCACTGCCCATGTAGAGCTGAGAGTGTCCTCTCCCTGGACCCAACACTTCTCTGCCGTTCGCCCCCAGTAATCGTCAGCGAAGGGATTCACATGACACATCTCTTTAGTCCATCCTCACAGGCATTGGTTTTACTTTTTTTTCTATTCATCCTCCTGCAAAATTTGCTGCTTGGCCAGTTTTCAAGCCCAAGTTTTCCTTACTCAGTCCTCAGTGGAATATAGGGACGTCAAGAGTCTGATTGTTTTCCTTCTCTGTTAAAGTCACAATATCAAAAGTATAATAATTTTAAACAAACAAACAAACAAAAAGCACTGCCTTCTTTCATCTACCTTGAAGGTATACCAGTTCCCTTTATAACAAACCCCTGGCCCTGTCTCATGCAGACTGAAGTTTTCAGAAATGGGATTGAATTGTAGTGTATCTCTTTTGGTTAGAAACGTCCCATAATTATGGATCCAGCAATATATCTGTTTCGTTCTTTTTAACCTAAGAAAGTTAGTTTGTTTTTCCTACATTGGCAAGGGAAGGTGCGCCCGAAGGCTGTGCCCTGTGAGCTTGACGTTTCTGGGCCTCCGAGAGCCTTCGTGGGGTCCTCCTGTGTCTTGCGATCTCCGTGCTGCTTTGTACTCGCTGCAGAGTGAGCTTTATTTAATGAGTGTTGTCCCACAGACATTTTTGGTTCTCTCGTTTATTTTCAAAGTCTGTAATTTAGGAGTCTGGAGGGGAGTGGGCCTTGGGGTTGGAGATCTTAAAATGTGTCACCTTTCTACAACTAAGTTTTCTTTACCCAGGAGACCTGGCAAGCCATGTTTGCCTTGAGATGCTCTCCTTCACGAAAAACTACTGTTGTACTCTGCATTGTGTTTTGTTTTGTTTTTGTTTCTCTTGGTGTTAGTGGAATAAATAGGAGACAGCAGTCAATCAGCCTTGCTTATCCAGTCCCGTGGTATTTGTCATTAGCCACAACCCAATGGCCATTTGGTGACCCTCATTCCCCATTCATGAAGAGTGACGAGTAGGGTGCAGGACCCATCTTCTAACAGGTAGCAGGAAGATTCCCCAAAAAAGTGACTATTCTGGGATTGACCTTGGATTTGGGTTTGATATGAGCGTGAGTTTTCTAGAGGAATACATTTCATCAATGATGTATAGCAGAAAAATAGGTTGCAGTTGTTATGATACTTAATTTTGAGGGACATTAACTTTTATGGGTGGTGTGGGTGGGGGAGGGTAGGCGGAGCAAGCTAGCAAGGAGTCTTGTTTGGCCAAAGCAGTGCTTATATAGGTTTATTTTAAAATGGTGATGCGAACTAGTCCTCACGACTTTACTTCTTCTACTTAGTCCAATTTACATATTTGCTTTACCTCTCTGGTTCCTGTAGGCATTTGGGTTTATTGCCTTGAACTTGTATTCTCCTGGCAACATCTCCTCTTGGTTCTCATAATATAGCTAACGTGTTTTTAAACTCTGAGACCCTGCCTGAAGTTGGGCAGAGGTGTCTTTTTCCTTCTCCCTCTCAAGCCTGTGACCTTCCCTTCCTTGGGTAGGCTCCCAAATTCTTCTGGGAGCTCGTGGGTAAGAAATGACACTCGCAGCTGCGGCAGCATTTGGGGAATGCCTCTGGGGAGCCAGGACGTGTGTTGTCCTAGTGTGAGGCTGACACTGCTTGATGTCCTGTGGAGGAGAGATCATGACATAACCAGAGAAACATCTAAAATAGGGAACTCTATTTCATGATATAAACAAACAAAAAAAACCAACAAGCCCATAGCTGCCCAGAACTAGAGGCAAGATCACCGTAGATGGAGGAGGGACTCACATAAAAGGTGGTCTTGAGCCAGACTTCATAGGGATGTTAAAAGTTTGGAATCACTTAAGAGGATAACTAGCACAGGAGGCACAAGATCTATTCTTGTCCCAGTTGTGTCGACTCAGCCTTTGCTTAACAAGTGGCAGCACCTCCCTGGCATTCAGTTTCTCCATCACTAAAACAGAATTGGATCCATCCATGGGTTTCTTAAAAATATGTTCTTTTAAGCCAGGGGTAATTTTCTTCACACTTGATCTTAGCCAAAAGACCAAGAAGTGATTGGTTGTTTTCTTCAAATGGAAACGTTGCTCAAATTGTAAACTGAAGGACAGCAGGGCTGCTGTGGTGAGCATGGGAGCAAGGGCTCGCCTCTGCCCTTGTCTCTCCCCTCATGTTGCCCTGCTCCAGCGTGGGAGGCCCCAGAGCACAGCTTTCAAATCACCAGATCAGGCTCTCTCTGAGGATCCCTCTGGCTTCATGTGCTGTTGATTCATGGGAGCCACTGTGAGTGACCCATTAAATGCCCCAAATTTGATAAAGAAGGGAGTCTGACCTTGACACAATCCTTTGTGTGTCTGCTTTAAAGCTGTTATGGATTTATCAGATGTGTGCATACCTACAATTCTTAAACTTTTCTAAATTGTCTACTCCTCTATACACACTCAGAGAAGAACACCTCCATGATATTTTCTGAAGATATGAGGGACATTCCAAGTGAGTAGTCACTCTTGAGAGAAATAGAATCCGGATCTTATGTATCACAGGTTTTACTGCTCATTGTGAATGAGAGAGGCTGATCCCAGCACTTTTGCTTTTTGTTTTGTTTTGTGTTTAAAGAGGAGAGGCACACATGTCGCAAGGTTAGAATGATCTTGCAGGATTTACAGCTTGAAGCTCTCATAGGCCCACCCACCATCATCTCCAGCTCCGATGCCTTAGTGACCTTAATAATACTTTTGTTGACTTGAGGGACATCGTGGACCATGCCAGATTCTGCTTTTGGAAATTTGAAGTTTTCCTTTCCATCTTCAGATGGTTTTCCTTGAGAATAGTGACATTGTGCCATTGTGACCAGGGGGTGATCCAGTTTGCAGATAAACTAGTATTTTCTTGGACAGCAGCTGGGAAGGGTAATCGTTAAAATAATTTTTATAACACAGCTACTGAATGATTATGAAGTCTTAGAAACTATAGATTCTTTGCATGTGGTAACTTGTCCAACATGCACCAAACCTTAGGGGTAGTAAAAATATTTCCCCTCCCTTTACATTTCAGGAAACTACCATTCAAAAGCAGTTTGTTGGAGATTATTTGGCTAGGCTGGATTTGGGGGCAGAGAATAGGACACTTCAGGGGCACAACGTGACACTGGTTTAAACCGTGTCATAGCCCAAGATGACAGGCTCAGTTTCTGGAATTCTCCTCAGAAAGCTCCTGGCAAACCTTGCAGAGGTTCATTCATTCCTCCACTTGCTCAATAAGTACTAATTGTGTGCCTGCCATTTGGAAGGTATGAACCAGGTCCTGCGGGTCAAATAAGGAGCCAAAGCCATGACCCATGCCTTCAAAGACTCACAGTTTAGGGGGAGACAAGTCACATGCAAAATGGGAAAAAAATGGAATAAAAATATAATTAACATGCACTGATTGTTCACTTCAGACCATTCATGTGCTTTAGGAGCCTTTTGTCACTTTATCTTGAGGTGAGTGCAGTGACTACCCCCATTTGCTAGCACACTTTAGAGAAAAGAAGGACTCCATCTAAGGTCAGGCAGCTAACGTGTGGCCCAGCCTGCAAGAGCCTTTGCGCGTAACCCCACGCTGCCTCCATGTGCTAGTTTAAAAATTGAATCATGAAGACTAGAAATGTGAGACATACAGTAAGAAAATATTAAATAATATCCACAGAAGTAAAAATAGAGTGGGGCAGTGTAATGACTCTGCCGCGATGCAAAGGAAGCCGTGGAAGAAGAAAGCAAAAAGCGACCCGAGAGGGAGGAGAACACCGGAGCGTACGTGTCCATCATCCGTGGAATACGGCCTTCAGAATGGATGTCCGCCTGATAGGACACATGAAGATGAGACCTGGGTGAGAGTCTTGGCTTCGGCTTGTGAGGAGGTTACAACCCACATTCCAGGGAGGCTTTTGGAAAGAATAGAAGCAGAAGCCAGATTGTGTGGGGTAAATTCTGAGTAACCATTTGTCTCTGAGTCGCTAATTCTATTAATAGAGCCCCCCGTCAGGCAGCACAGTGGGATGCGGGAGCCAGGGGTGAGAAGGCACAGGACGTGGGGGAGGGGAGGGCCACTGGCACACTGGAGTTCAGCATTGCCCGATCTTTTGATTTTCCCCCAAGAAGCCTGAGAGCAAGATTTTTTTTAATTGTAGTATCTCCTGCTTTCTAAATGTTAGTTGAAAAAAAATTTTTTTTAATAAAACACTGTTGAGAGCTAACTATAACGTATCTGTGAGCTGACTTTGGTCACTTTTAAACTTTTGAAACCCTCTTTCCAGAAGTTTAGAGGTGAAGTGAGGAAGCATCTCAAAGAAGCAAAAGCAGGGATGTTTCAGGCTTGTATGTGAGGCGCACGCGTGCGCGTGTGCGTGTGTGCGGGGTTGCTTGGTTCTGGTTTTTTAAGATGAGTACACATAAACTCACCAAGGAAGAGGCTTAAATTCAGAGAGAGAGACCCAAACTATCAAAGAGCGATGTCTGGAAAAGGAAACGGCCAGTGGGAACGGAGGAATGGGATTAAGAGGCCAGTTATGAAAAGGACGGCACGACGCGAACAGATGGAGTGATAGGGACGTGAGAGGAGGGCGTGAAGAGAGGCCACCTTGATTGACATGACAGGACACATTGCACACCAAGTGGGGACTGCGAGGGAGCCTGGGAGCCAGAGAGAGACCTGGGACAGTTCCATGAGGGCTGCTGAGAGAAGACGCAGCGTCCATGTGGGGCGATGAGAGCTGCAGAGCAGTCTGAGGACCGGCCGGCTCTCACTATCCTTCAGTTTTTGAGTGAGCTTCCATCACGTGACACCACTGGGCCACGCAGACACCGCAGAAGACAGTGCTTAGAGCAAGACGCAATCGCTGCCTCTAAGCGCTTAGATTCTCTCCTAGTATCTGCAGCTCTAACCCGAACTGATGGGCTGGCTTCCCACGTTTCATTCACTCATGTGCTACAGGCACCGTTTTGCCATGTCTATAAATTATCCGTACTAGTGTTTGCTTAATATTTTAAAAATCGCCTCATATACATACACACACACACACACACACATACATATATATACACATACACACATATATATGTATATACACACACATATTTATACACACATATATACTCACACACATATATACACACATATACACACACGTACACATATATACACATATATATACACACATACACACATATATATACACATATATACACACACATACACACATACACACATATATACACATATATACACACACACATATACACACATATATACACATATATATATACACACACACACATATATATACGCACATATATATATATATATATATACAGACACATATGTGTGTATACATATATGAAAAGAGAAATGAAAAATAGAAAAATGCAGCTATATGTCACTACTTTCACGGTTATATTGTATTTTTCCAAATATGTACCTTTAAAACATACAATGCTATTTGAGATTTGGCCAAAACCTCACCTCCATTCCACCTAATATAATTTTGTACATCACCGGTAGAACATGTGTCATATCTTGGGATAGATGGAACTTTAGTTTCTTTAGATCATTCAAAGCAAAGATGTTTCCATGGTAGAATAACTGTATGTGGCCTTGATTTTTTTTTTTTAAATTCAAGCTGGTCAGCTTTTATGGGCTGATCTGAATAAAATGGATAAAAGAAAGCACCTCTTTCACAATGTTTACATGGTGTTATGTAAATAGCAAGAAGTTTAGAGCTTGACTGCAGAGCCTTCCAAATTAATCTAGTCAGGGAAAAAAAACCCTGAAATACCATCAAGTAACAGGAGATTTGTCAGCTGCCCTGCTTATACTTTTCACATGAAATATGAAGGTTGGCAGATGATAAACGAAAGGTCAGTTCAGTCAAAAAGAAAATACATCAGACAGTCTCATAGCATGGGTAACAGAGAATGGAAGCTGAAACTACTATTGGATTCTCAGGAAGACACGAGTTTGTCGGCACTGTGGAAATACCACTACTGTTCTGCGGCTGTTCACTTCGGTGGCTACTTCTTGGTGCCGAGCCTCCAAATTTGATTTAAAAGACACCGAGGAGTCCTGTCTTCCTGAAGATTTACTTTGCAGCAGTTTGACTTTTATTAAGCTGGTCTGAAGGGGCAAAAGGTACTTTCTTTCTCCTGTTTCCTAGTGTTGCCCATGTCATCTCTGAACCAAAGCTCTAAAATGGAAAAAGCAAGAAGCCAAACCCTCTTGCAAGAGCAGTGGTGCTTAAGGAAAGTGTTTACAGCGACTCCGTCGTCATGAATGATTAAGGGAACCGGACAGCTCCAGCGTGACTTACACAGATACAGTTGCTCAAAGAGCCACGCTGATAGGACCTGCCTTGGAACAGACTACGATCCAAGAAAACGTTGCTGGGGCTGTGCTATTAAGTTGATGGGGTCATAGAGCCATGGTGTTAGAGTTGTGGGGCATCTCACAAATTGCCAGCGTGTGCATTGCTGGGAATTTGCCATCTGTGAATACACTTTTCATCTATTATTTTCAGTTCAGGGGATTGTGCAAAATAGCATCATTCTATCCAAGGAGCTTGCAACGTACATCACAGTCTTTATTGCCTTATGCTAGTGCAGATTATAAACTCATGTAAATGTGCATTTGAAAGAGGCTTCGTATTTTCCGTGAGCTGTTCACCATGCAAATAACTGAGGCCAAAGACATGTCACACAGCATTGTGGGCTAGTCGTCAAGGCTAGCCATTGACGTTTGGCCACAGTGTTTTCCGTTTCATCTTCCTGCAGTATTATTTTCTGACCACTAGCATCTCTCTTCAGCCTCCCCATTAACCCACATGCTGCGTATACAGTTTTATTACTGTTAGAAACCTAAAACTGGAAGCTAAAGGAAAATGAGTAGTAGAGCATATTCTGGTCATCTTGAAACATAATTTCAATATTAGCAGATGTGTTTGCAGGGTGGGGCTGGGATTGTGGGCTTCACAGTGTATAATCTCTGTAGTTTGCATTGCTAACATCCAACAAAATTTGCCAACACCCCCAAAATAATAGAATTCCTTTTTCCACTAAGCTTCATTATAATTAAATCATGGACTCTAGCTTGCTGGTATGGACCAGTTCTTACAACAAGTGTATCCAATTTCCTGCTAGCGGTAACTTTCATTCTTCCTGGAATAGTAGGAAACATTAATTTTGCATTGGACCCAGGAGTCTCAGGAAGCTGGAATTACAGGTACCATTGTCCCTCCCTTTTTCCTCTCAAAATAAAATGAAATGAAATAAAATGGAATGAGCAGCAGTCTAGCCATGAGACTTGAGGGATGGGTAACGAAAATGAATGGAAACGGGCATTAATTTCACGATGGGGACAGCTGCCCGGCACTATCTCCCTTTGGATTTTGGTTCTTAGAGCATCACGGTGAGTTATTAATATGTATGATCTGTACTTTATTCAAACATTATAAATCTAAGCAGAAGTCTGGTGTTTGGGTTTTCCTTTATAGCTTTCATTCTTCTTCCCAGAATTATCTCATTTTGATCGGGAAACTTTTGCATAAAGAGCATACACCGAGAACTCAAATTTCCATAACATAAATATTAAAAGGGGGTTAAGCTTTACACTTTCTTCTCCCATCCCCAATGGGTGGAAAGTTTGCCTTCTAAAGCGAGGGAGGGTGGAGGGCATTATTACTGTTCTTTTTATTCATAAACTAAAAGGTAAACCTTAACTTGCCACATGAATTTGTACGATATAGCTCCTTTCGTTTATGTAAATGGTGGAATGCTTGGCTATGCCTCGTGTTTTGTATGAAGGATATACTAAAAATCTAGCAGTTATCTGAGTTAACAATAGTTGGTTGGCTTATTTTTTTTAATTAAAGTATAGTTGACATATAGCATGATATTAGTTTCAGGTATACAACACAGTGATTCTGCATTTGTATGCCTGACGACGGGGTCTGCTTATTTTTGAGAACCAAGCCCAAGTCCAGACCTTTTTGAAGGGTCGTGATGCAAGTGCTTTTAGCTGGATTCAGTGGATCTGTAGTGTACAGAAGGGGCAAATGGAACGAGAAAACTTAATGCTTTTTTTGTTAGCATAAAGGAGTAGTCGTAAATTTTGGTTCCCATGGAAATATAAAGGGATGCATGAGCTATTGCATTTGGGTATACCGTCTGCTAATCACGCAGTCTTGGCTGTTGTGCTTCGTGATGGGAAATGAACGTGCTAATTGGTGCTCTTTTCTTATTTCAGGAAACCTGCCATATGAATATAAAATAGTGATTGCTGGGAATCATGAACTGACATTTGATAAGGAATTCATGGCAGACCTTGTTAAACAGGACTACTACCGTTTCCCCTCTGTGTCCAAATTGAAACCAGAGGATTTTGACAACGTTCAGTCCCTCCTGACCAACAGTATTTACTTACAAGACTCGGAGGTAACGGTGAAGGGATTCAGGATATACGGTGCGCCTTGGTAAGTGCCCTCCCGCGGTCGGCCCCTACCGACTTTCGCCCAGCACCGAACCGAGAAAGCGCGGTGCAGACCTCGGTGCTTTAGGTGGAAAGGCTGCGGCTGGAAGGAAACCTTACTGCTGCTGCTTCCGACATGGCTCGGGCTCTGGCACCGCTGCAAAGCACAGTGCTTGTTCCCACGGTGATGCAGAGGTGCGCAGGCAGGATCAGGGGGTGGCGTGTGGGAGATAGGTGGGGCTGCATGTGTGTGGGGAACACAGAAGGACTGGGGGAAGTTCGCATTATTCCTCTTCACGCAGCGGCGGCTACTCCGAGCATTCCGTTGGTGTTAGGTAACTCATGTCCCCCTCGTGTTAAACTGGAAGCACCCATCAGATACCTTGCTTGGGCTAAGGTTTCTCTCGCTGCGCATCAGGACCCCTGACCACGTGTGAGCCTCGGCCCCCACTCCGGTTGTCCGTCCTGCGGTGGAGCCCGGTGGCCTGTATGTTTCAGAGCTGCCCGGACGAGGCTGATGCGCACCGTTGGGAAGTCGGGGTTGAGAGCTCAGTACGAGAGTCCTCAGCGCCGAGCTCTGGAAAACCTGAAGCAGGTGCATCTCCTTTGGGGCAGACAGGAGGCATTTTGATCTCGACTCTGTCAGTTGTCCGTTGTCTGGTTTGAGTCACAGAGGATGAGCCTCAGATTCGACATCTATAAGAGAGTGAAAATACTACCTACTTTCAGGGCTTATCATGAGGATTAATTTGGGGGACGTTTGTAATGGATGCAGAAGGGTACCTGACAGTTTGCTTAATTATCACGTTTTCTGTCCTTGGCTCTGCCACTAAGTATTTAAATGACCTTGAGCTTCCCAACCCAGCTTTTTCTTCTTTAAAATAGGAGTGTTAAAAGATCGGTATCAAAAAAGTACTGGATTTTTATTTACTTAGTTACTTTTGAGAGCTCTAAGTCCATATGGAGCAGAAGAATTAACTTACACTCACCCAGCCCTGCCCTAGGAACTGCAGATAAAGCTGGAGGAGCACAAACAGAGTAAACCCTGACTGGCCACCCCACTCAACAGGTTGGTTTGGCCTCTGTGGAATGGACAGTTGAGATGTTTTCCGTAAATTATTTTCTAGCTTCATTAGTTAGTATCCAGAAGGACTGATGAGTGGATGCAGGAAGTATATTTGTGTTTAAAAATCAACCTGACAACGATCATGAACTCTTAATTTAAGTCCTTACTATGTGTTAGGCACTATTCTAAGTCCTTCATATCTATTATCTCCTTTTCTTCAAAATGCCTTTAAGAAATGGGCACTATTGGGTGATTCCCTGGTGGTGCAGTGGCTAGGCTTCAGTGCTCTCAATGCTGGGGCCTGGGTTCAATTCCCAGCCAGGGAACCACCAAAAAAAAAAAAAAGAAGAAAAGAAAGAAAGAAAAGAAATGGGCACTATTATGATTTTCATTAGGAAAAACTTGGGCACAGACAGGTTAAGGAGCTCCTCAAGAATCACACAGGTAGCATCCTAATTTGAGTCTGATGACAGAGTTATACAATATGGCTTGGTGGTGGCTGTGGTGGTGGTGGTGGCAGTGGTGGTGGCCATGGTGGCGGTGGTGGTGGTGGTGGTGGTGGTGGCCATGGTGGTGATGTCTGTGGTGGTGGCCGTGGTGGTGGCCATGGTGGTGGTGGTGGTGGTG
>PVJL010000479.1:0-243082 GCA_004026885.1 Lyroderma lyra | reverse complement strand
TGGTTAAGGGCAAAGTGAACAAACAACAGAAATTCGTCTTACCAAACAGGAATCTGAAAATGGATCTCAGGGTAGTGTAGGATGTTGATAGCAGCTTTTCTGGGTAAAGGGCAAGAGAAAGAGAGTGTTTTTCCAACTTTCCAGCCCACTTCTTAGTGACTGTCTAGTAGTTGAGGAATGACTTTTGATTGGCAGAGACGCTCTACATGGAGTTACGATAAATTTTTCCAATAATTTCAGATGATTTTTGAAAAACCTTCAAAGGGCACAGATGATTGGAGCCTATTCCTGAACGGGCAGGACTTTTCGAGGTGCCTGGATTGATAGTTGCAGTAATGACGACACCAAACGCACTTTCTCCACTTTCTGAGCAGATGCAAACTCGCTCAGATCTGGCTTAGCTAAATCAGATTGTGGCTGTGATGAATGACGGAGTAATTTTGCATCCTTGGGCAGATCTTGTAGCATCTCGAGAAATTAAAAATAAACAGTAATTCAAATATGTGATGTGATGGGGGGACAATTAGTTTTGGGTGGTGGTACAAACTTCGGACAAAGTTTATGTCTGAACTGGATTCATAGCATTCCAAAAAAATTTTTTTTTAATTTTAATATTGAAAATGGTGGTAAAGTCAAGAAAATACGCAGCACTAGTCTTCTGAAATGTCATCCTGAAGTTCTTCTTACGCATAATTTGTTGGGATTTACAGAAAGTTTGTTTAAACTCTTGCTTGCCTAGCACGTCTTTACCGTGAGGAAGACCTTTACATGGACTTTGTCTCACCCATTGGAGCTGCTGCTACTTTGTCTTCTGACCAAGAATAGAGAGGTTGATGAGAAGGAAATTTCAGGTTTTTTCCTATATTTCGGAGGCATCAGTAGTTTAGATAGCACTGTGTAGACATTTTTTAAAATGAGTATTCCAGGACTGCTAAAAATCTGAACATAGATGTAGGAGTGCCTATATTAGCTTTTATGGGCAGGGAAGACAGATCTTTCCCAGCTTTCCAGCCCTGGGACGTGGGGCAAGTTTTTGAATATCTTCACACGTCTGTTTTCTCATCTCTAAAGTGGGAGATAGCAACATTACTTCCCTCACACGGTTGTTGGGGGAGCATTAATGAGTTACTGCCATCTGTAGCATGCAGGACACTTCCTGGCATAGAGTAAGCACTTGGTGAGTGTTAGCTCTCACTGATATCATGGGGTGGGTATTTCCAATCTACTTTGTACCTTTGTCCACTTCATGGGAAGACTGTTACACTAGGAGTCAGATGGGGTGGGTTCTAGCCCTAGTTCAGCTTCTACCAATTAGATGGCACGAAGTGAATAACTTAACTTCTCTCAATAGAAAAAACAGGTGCACCGAGGTCTTTCCTAGTCTCTCTCTTATGCCACTCACTTAAGTGGTCATCAAAGTCGGACTCTTCAAAGAACATAAATATTTGCAGGTGTGCTTGTTGATTTGAATATCTTGTACAATTGTTAACCTCTTTTACTATTTAGATTTTGACTAGAAGTCAAGTTACCACTTGTCTCCTTTCAGAAGTTAGGTTCTGAGATTTGTCCATTAAATATTGCAACTCCAAAATAATGTAAACCAATTTAAGTTTGATTTTCATGCTTTTCCAATGACTTTTTGAAAGATAATGTGAGTTCTGATTTGCTGATATTGCTCGTGGTTTTAATTTAAAAACAGAAATCAAAGAAACCTTGATATTAAGATTTCCATCCTGTCATAGATTTCTCAAAAGTAATTGCCATCTCACCAAGAAGGTAGTATAATTCATGCATTTAAAAAAAAAGTGACTTATGACTTGTTCTCACTGTAGAAAAAGAATATTAGTTCATCTTTATTATGTGTTTATAACTTGTAACACGGCTGAAAGCTTCCAAAAGGTCAGGGAGAATTAAAGTAGTATCTCCTAATTTACAATTTAGCAGGGATTTGTTTGTGAAAAATAACTTGCAATGTTCCAGAGCGTTCATATGTGTTTACAATTGGAGCGCACTGTGGTACATCCTAGATCCCCGAGGTAAAGGATTTGGATGTGGTTTGACGGATCTGGGAAAATTCAGTGGGCTACAATAAAGACATTGTAAGTGGGATCCCTTGTCCTGGAAGACAGGTGTCCCTTGGAAGAAGGACAGGAGTTGACATATTTTCTTGGGTACCCCTCCCTCAGGGAAGCCTCATGGCAGGTTCTGTGGTTCCTGGATATATTCCTTCACCATTTCGTTCTTCCGAGAATGTCGAAGAAGAGAATCAGGTGTGATGTGTTGTCATCTTGGGGAGTAGTAATTCAGTCACACCTTTTCTCAGCTTAGCCTATTACGGTTTTCTGTCCCGCTCTGAGGGACGGAAGAAGAGGCTCTTCTGTAGTCAGGCAGTTTGCTCTGTCTAGGACTTTGCTGTCATAACAGGAAGGCTTATGGATTTCTTGTATCCCTCGTGTTGCTACTTGGCCTCCAAGACGGTTCCTCACTTCCTCGTTAGGATGCCTCTGAGTTCTGTAAAGGCTTTTCCAAAGGCTGAGTAAAGTCAGACAGAGGAGACGAAAATTCTAATCTGGCAAATATTAGCCGCTGTGATACCTAACTGCTTGTCTGGCCAGGGTGGAGCGGAGGTGGAATTTTAGAATCACCTTTGCATTTTGGGTTACCCATCTGCAGCCAGCATTTTAGTGCAGGCAGAGTTCAGGAAACTCCCTGGTGGGACCTGGCATGGAAACATCCACGAGCCCCTTCTTTTCCCCCCTGATGTCAACTGCTCTTTTGAATACTAAGATGCTGTGTAGAAAAAAAATTCAGGTACTAATGGATCATCAGCCAAGCTGCAAAAAGTAAGAAGTCTGCGTTGCTCCGGGCTGAGCAGAGCAGTTGCATTGTTCAGCAGTAGCCGGCACTCTTCTCCCCTCCAGCAGAATTGCAGGGCTGATCTCCTGTGGTTTTTAATGAATATGAGTGGGGCTTTCTGATGTCCAGGGATTTGATCTGTACGCTGACCACGGGGTCAGGAACAAAGAGCGCACTTTCTCATGTTAGAGTAGACCCAGGTGTAATTTGTCAGATTTAGTAACTGTGGAGGAAGTGCCGTAAGTTCTGCAGCAGGAAAATTCGGCAGGGCCGAGGCACTGTAATTCTGAAACGGCTGAAAGCGCCAGAGAAAGCCCATGGAGCTGCATTCTCGAAGGAGGTGTGAGCGGGGTAGTTTTGCTTCCCTCTCCTCTTTCCATCATTTCATGTCGGGTCCTCTGCATAGTGAGTTCATTCACTCATTTAGCTGTAGTTTCTTTCAGCATTTTTTACAGTGCGAGTAAGTGGTGACTCTCCTGCCCGCAGCATTTATAATGCACTGGCATGCCAATAGCTACGAGGTTGCTCACGTTTCCTTGTTCTGATCAGTGCACTGGTATTTTATGTTTACCCCATCAGGAAAGCTTCAGATGTTTTTATTTCCAATTATAAGTTTTGTAATGCATCATGTATTTTGCTGACAGTCTTCAAGTTCCTGAAATAGTGAACAAATTAACAGCAGATATTGAGTGAGAGGATTAGAAAACCAATCGACAACACATGATAGAATGCAGAAGGGTGGAATGGGCTCATTTATTTTATTTTCACAGTTATACTTCGTAATTAACTTGGGCCAAAAAAAAAAAAAAAAGACAGAAGATGAAGGAAAAAAGGAAGAAACATCTCCATGTTCAGCAGGAAAGTCCTTTCGCACTAGCGAATCAGAGGTATACAAACAACATTGGTTCTGTACCACATTCTCAGGGATTCCAGCTTTTATTCGGGATGATTCAGACAGGTATAGTCACAGAAAAAGGTCCGTGTGTGTGTGTGTGTGTGTGTGTGTGTGTGTGTGTGTTAAACAAATATGCACTCTGCTTTTACATGATTCTGTTTAAAGGCCTGGGCTAACATTTCATTTTTCTTGGCTCAGGGCCCATAGACTCTCCCATTATGAAACCTATGGCTGCTCTGCCCTGCTCTAGAATTTCAGGCTCTGTTTACATTTTTGCCTGTTTCAGAATGCAGCTGACTGCTCTTAAAGCTACACGGGATCACATTCACTTCTGGTTTAACAACTGCCCTGTTTATTTGAAAAAAAGGAGAAAGCAAAACCCATCACTTGGCTTCCTACCTCCCATTGATAGCCATTACCAATAAATACCATTTCCAAAGCCGGGTTATTGCAGAGCTGGTGATGTTGTATCTAACTAGTACCTTTCCACCACTCGGTCCAAACCTTTAAGCCTGTCATGGTGCCTTTACCTGACGTGTTGTTGGTAGTTATAGAGAAAAAAGTGGCATAGAAATGTTTGTGTGACTAGGTTATGTTTAATGTCAGCCGTTGGCATAACTTAAATGTTTGCCTGCATGTGCTTTCTGAGAGACAAACTCCATCAGCAATAATGAAGTTAGATTTGGATGTTATATTTCACTCAGAGAACTTATGCATGGGTTACTTCATTTGGGCTTCACAACAATTGTACTATTTAAAACTTAAAGAAAAACAATTCTGAACAATTAAAATAAGCGGAGTATGTATTAACAATAATAAAAGCCAGCATTCACAAGTGTATACATGTCAGATGCTACTCAGTATTGCCTCCTTTTGACAGAGGAGACCAAGGTGGAGTTTTTGACAGAGAAGGTGACTTACCCATGATCACAGAATTAGTTTGGGGAGACATAGGACTAGAAGCCAGAGGCTTTTATTTGTTTGTTTGTTTGTTGTTTTTTTCTGAGTTCTTTAGATTAAACCAGGATATCCTACTAACTACAGATGCCCCTCTACTCCTTGACCAGAGGCAACTCAGGAAATGACCACTTAGGAGACTTGGCTGTTTCTGCATAGTCACAAAACAGGCATGCAGACATCCAGGCCAGTGTACTTCAGGAGCTCGCAGGAATCGCCATGAGGTATTTGCAGGGGAGAATAGGACTGTTGAGGGGACAGAACAAAAGAATTATCCAATATCTTCTATAAGATGTGCTCCTGGCTCTCGGGTGTTCAAAATGGAACATTTGCATGTTGGTGAGTTGTGACACGTGGGTTGGTTCCTTCTGGTCCTTCTGCTCCATAGAGACAACTTCCACTTCCTCTGTACACCTGTCAGGGGAGGCAAGTGTCATGTGCATGTGGCCTTTTCCCTCTGAATCATCAAGTAGCAGGTGAGAGAGACAGCAGTCCAGTGTGGATGCACCAAAGTGGACCTGTTGGCCTTGTGCCCCCACTAAAGTCAGTTGTAGCATGGACCCAAGTTATCAGGCTGCCAAGAAGACCTGGATCTTCACCTTGAGACCCAGTTCATGGGGCTGCTGGCTATGTGTTCATTTTCTCATGTTACATTGACCAGCTCCTTTGTAACTGGAGTTACTGCTGGTGGATGCGAGGATACTACCCAGGGGCTGTAAGCTCCCTGAGGGCAGCAGTCCTGTTGGTTTTGTTTTCTATGCATACCTGAGGCCAGCCCAGTGCCTGGCACACAGTGGATGCTCAGTCCATATTGACTGACTGACTGAATGAATGAATGGGGGGTGGGGTGGTAGAGATGTGTCTGCGGTTCATGGACTGAATGGCTACACAGATAAGACACCTGGGTGTAAAAGGAAAGATGGTATTTCCAATGCAAGATCTAGCATAGCCAGAAATCTACAAGGAGGACTAGAGCGTAATGGAACCAACCAAAGTGCTAAATTATGTTCATGAACTTCATGAATGTACCTAGATCTTTCCTGAACATTCAGAAATATAGAAAGCACAGTAGCGTCTCTCCAGGTGAATGAACATGGTTTATTTAGTAAAGGTGAAGGATGAGGGTAGTTGGACAGATTTAAACACAGTGAGAGTTTAAGGCTTTCACAGTATTTTTAAGCTCCTGGTCATTTCTTTACCTCAGATGCCTTGTCTCTGTGTTGTGAGCAGCTATGACAGTTTCTGTGAGATTCGGAGACTGTCTGTTCCAGCTGCAGTAAAAGAAGTGAACGTGAAGTGTGAGTTTGGTAGGAAGCTAGACCAGGTGGGTCCTCAAAAAGTCCTTTAGGTATTAGAAACCAGTTGTGCAATATTTAGTATTCTCTTTTCGCAGTGGCCGCATTCCCCAGGTTGAATTGTTGGAGTTGAATCAAAGTCAAGTAGATTCTGCACCACTTCTTTCAAGCTGTTTGACAAACATGGATTTCCCATTTTGTACTCTGAACACTAAGTGTCATGTGGATTTCTCCAGGTATGACCAGCTAGGGAGTGCATTAAATCCCATTGACAGTCTTGACCCACATTGCCAGGTTCCTGTCACTGTTGCTGTGCCCTCCCGTTGTGCACGTCTCCCCTGTAGCTCAGATGTGCTCACAAGTCCAAGTCACCATGTGGGTCCCTTTCGTCCTCCTGATGGTCTGTGCTGCAGGTGAGCTGGGCTTAGGAGCACACAGTTGGGAGGTTGCCATGTCCTCTATGCGTTCCCCTTCTGCCAGGCACCACGTCTGTGTATCCTTAGGACGTGTCTTCTGCCCCTTGTGATGTGTCTGCGTGCTGCCAAAGGTGTTTCACAATAGAGCCATGATAAAGCCATACTGTGCTCCATGCTCGTGCCCTTCTAGGCTGATTTTTGAGAGGGTCATCAAAGAATGATGTCACTCACCCTCCTCAGGATTTACCTATAAGTCCATGGGAGGCTTGTTGGGAAACAGGTCAAACCGTGTTTTCCTCAGGGACATCCCTCTGACAATGAAGTCTTTGTTGAAATTGGGCTGAACTCTTCCTACTGATTTCTTCTTCCCTTAAACCATCAGTTCCTCAGGTTAACAGACTTCCAGGAGGACCTCCCCAGCAGGAAGATATACCCTGAATAATCTGATCCTCAGGCTGGACGTAAACAGTTGAACCCTGCTCTACCTCCTGAAGGAGGAAGGCAGTGTGCAGCATACGTGCTATAGGCTTTGGCCTTCAGAAGCAGCTAACACAGCGAGCTTGGGTCTCAGTTTTATCGTTTAGGACACATTTACCTTGCTAAGCAAATTATTTCAACTTATGCAGTTTCATCTGTCCAATAGATATGCAAATAATAATAACTACTATTTATTGAGCACCACCCACATATAGGTACCTTATATAACAATGTTTTTGAGCCTCACAGCAACCCTATAAAGAAAGTAATATTGCCCTCATTTGGGAGAAGATAAAATTGCAAGTTATAGAAGTTAAATAACTCACCCAAGGACACTCATTTCCTAAGTAGCAGAAGTTCAACCTCAAAGCCTCAGTATTTTTCACTACTCAGTCTATTTTTCATTAAAAGGTGATGATGTATGTTAAGTTTCTGGCACTCAATGAATGCTCAGGAAGTGTTATTTTCTTCTCTGAAAGTTAACACTTGTGTAGTTTCGTAATGACTATTATTTTTGGTTTTGTTTTGTTTGTTTCCTGTTTTTCTTTTTTATGATGGTATAGCAGGGGAGAAGGGGAGAAGCAAAAAGGGGAAGAAATGAAGTGAATAAGAACCTTAGTCTATAAAAATTGTTATCCCAGTTTATGTGTGTGTGTATGTGTGTTTGTGTGTGTGTGAGAGAGAGAGAGAAAGAGAGAGAGAGAGAGCAGTTTTAAAAGCAAATATTGTACAGTGCATGGCAAGTTGCTTATGATCTGGAGAAGTGGAAACTATTTAGGAAAGGAACCCCATATATCAGTTGCATCTGGTCAAAAGATATGTAAAAAAGGTGAATAGGTATCTGTTATATGAAGACATATGGGCATTTTTAAGGTCATTTACATGAGCATCACTTTAAATGTATGAGTAACACTTGGTACTGGGTTTTCAACAAGGAAAAATAAAGATATTTTTGGATGGGAATTATAAATTGAATGTAGAATGTTCTGTGAGGGCTGCTTACACAGGAAGTTAGAGGCACATTGGAAACCCACTGGGTTAGCAGAAAATGTCTATTACATTCTGTAAAGAGCAGAGAAGATAAGTTACAGATCTGCATTCATTCAGGAGAGGGTTTAGGAAGATTGTTTTGTGCAAATATTAGAAAACAACAGCTTGGTTAATGGTTAAATATAGTTACTATGACCAGTAATGTCCAAGTATGAAATTTACAGTGAAAAATGAAAAGTCAATGAAGAGAAGCACTTGGGATATAAAAGGCAAATTAAAGAAAGTGGTTAAAAACTCGGTAGCCTAAATAAGATTTTTCCCAGGATAAAATTGCCCAAGACAGCATCTGAATGTATGGGTGATATTTACTGCTTAATTTAGACACTTTCAGATCTAATGTCTGGCATGGTGGGTTTAGGATAGATCACATTAAAAGTAAGTGCTAAAATTTTATATGAATCTATAGTAAATCAAAATTGAAGACGAGGTAAAATGGATGCTATGTTTGTAAAGGGGAAAAAGACAGGTCAGACTCAACACACTGCTTTTCCTTCCTTTTCTAAAATTGGTTATGCACTTCTTTTATATATTAGGTACCAAATTGTTGCACATAAAACTAAGTGCTTCTGGTGCCTGCCTAGCTTAATAACTGGAGATTCCTATTTTTCCCACTCCATTGCAAGCTACTCTATGTACTAAAATTATGGGACATAGCAATCTAAACACAATGCAATGAGATATGCCAATTTCCACCCCATGCAAGGGTGCACAGGCAACAGGAAGTACCTTGGACTCATCACCCTGATTGTAGGAAGAGGATTATCAAAGATGCAAACTAGGAAAAAATTTTTTTTCATTGTTTTAATGATTTAAAAATCCAACCCCAAATCACTAACCATAATCTGGCCTCTATTTTTATTTTGAATGAAGAAGGTGTAGGAAAAACCTTCTTGCTTTGATCTTTTCAGAACGCATAAAAGATGCTAGGCTGACAATCAGAAGTCGTCAGTGGCACAGCTAGCTGGAAATGTGCCACGGGGCGATCATTAGCCCCCTCTCCATTCTTACTTCTTTTCCTTTGGCATTATGACTTAAGGGGGAAAAACCGTGGAAGGGAAATTTGAGAAACTCAACGTGTGGGGTTTGCTTTTATAGTATTTAAATAAATTAATATGGAGGAAGCATTTGAGAACGACAGTTTTCGTCTATGCTTATGAGGCTTCTGTTATTAAACACCCCTCAGGCTTTGCTTTTTTCTTTCTTTCTTTCTTTTTTTTCCAAATAAAACAGCAAAGACTAGTTTCTTTTCTTATCCAAATTCAGCCTCTCCCTTAAAAATGGTGTAACTCCGTAAGGAGAAGTATCAGCCTGTTGGTCCAGCAGAACGTGTTGGAAAAGTGGGAAACCTAAGTGTGTGTGTACTGTGTTGGCCCTGACCTTTGTGCTTTTAAATAGCTCTGACTGCAGGCAGATTCTGTGTGGTTGAGGCTTGTGTAGTGGCTTCAGAGACAGGCCCCTGCACAGCGAGGGAATTTTCAAAGGTCTGAGCACCTTCCTACGTTCAAACACACTGTACGTGCTGCTCAGCATTGCTATTAAAGGGAAAATCTGATGCCGAGGAGGGTATTGGTTTTTAAGGTTATTTGCTATAGAAATTACCTTCTGTAGAGTTTCAGCTCTGTTCTGAAAAGCCTGAGAGAAACAGAATCACTTCTTTGGAAATTCTGAAGTTTGGCGAGCCCGTAAACCACAGGCTTAACTGTGCTCTAAAGTCAGTTCTGAGATTTTGTCACTGTTGATAGTTATGATTTTTATTATGAATGTGTTTTTCCGTGTTTGATTGTTGCCATGAACAGAATAATTGGATTATTGATAAAGCAGATTTCAAATATGTCAGAGAAAATCCGTTCTCTTTGTCCATTGAATCAAATATTCTCCTTGTGAACGAGACGAAAAAAAGCTTGTCTTTCTGGGCTTCTACGAGTGAGACTAGGAGGGAAAAAGGAGGTGAAAAGAAATCATTACTGTGGAAGATCAAGGCTAGAAGTTGTGCAAAAAGTAAACATCTCAATTCCTGTTGTTCACCATGCTGTGTAAGCTCTTCAATGAACTAGGTACATGGATGAAGATTTTACAATTTCAGTAAAAATTCATTCATTCACTTGATGTCAGTTATTTCAAGAATTAGCATCAGTCATCAGAGAGTAGTGGTTTCCTTTTCTTCTTAATATCTAGCAGTAAGCATTTCAAAACCCATCTCCCCACCAGAAATATACGAAGGGGTTGTAGCATTACAAAAACAAAAAGAAAAACAAAACACCTATATAAATGCATAGAGAAAATAGAAACTGAGAGATACTACACCTAAGTATAACAGCGATTTTTGTCTCGAATGTTCCTTTTTTTCTTTCTTTCATTCTACTTCCCTGGTATTTTGTATATTCCTACAGCGGGTCAGTCTTTATTTTTACAGTCAGGGAAAAAGGCCACACATTCTCGTATGGTCAAAGTTGTGTCTAGGGGTAATTTGGAAATTGGCAATAAAGTTAGATTCCTGTAACTTTATGCTGCCGTTGTGTATGTAGTTCTGGGGTATTTGTGGGCCCGCACACACGTACACCCTTCACAGATTGCCTGTGGGACAGGCCACTGCAAAAGAGGGGAAGGTGGAAGTGTCTGTCCTGATCAACAAGTGCTGGGTTTGCCGGCTGGAATGGTAGGGTTCCCCAAGAGCACCCACAGCCACGCGTGCATCTGGCTGCTGAAAAGTATTTTCACTTTTAAATCAGTTTCTCCAAAAAAAGGTGGGATTTAGATGGCTCATTTGGTACTGGGGTGACTGATGGAGCCCAGATCGCTAGTGCTGCCTTTTGATTCATCCCCAAATGGGGCACCCTGGGATTTGGGGTTTGCGTGTCTGGCTTTCCAGGATGTGACTTCAGTGCAGGAAAGCCTGGTGCCTACCTTTGCTTATTTGTATTCCGGTGCTGTAACCTCCCCTCCTCTTGTGTGTCTTTGTTCTATTAATCTGCAGAACAGGGCTCAGACTTGTGATTAGTCCTTGGAGCTTGTTTCTATTAATCAGTCTGCAAAACAGGTCGACTCGGAGGCTTTTGTCCCAGAGCTTAATGCGTTCCCGTTGTCAGGCTGTGGTTTTAGGCCGCTGGGTTTGCCTTAAACGGGACCAGGCGGTGAAATTTGGTTTTTATATGCTGATTGCATTGTCAAGAAAGAAAATGCTGTTTGAAAAGACAGCAAGAAAATGCCGATGTAGAATGGTAGCGCTGTGGTTTCAGAGGAGGAAAAGTTTATAGAAAATATAACTTGTGTAGCCGGGTCGTGTTATGCAGTAAGCTGCATAGTGCAGTTGACTGGAATAGAAAATTAGGCATTATTCATATTGTATAGTCTAAAAGTATGGTGTCGAGCAAAGGATGCCTATTAATAATAATTTTATGTGTGTTTGAAATGGAATTCTTATTTGATACTTAAAGTGGGAATATCCTTTTAGTTACAGTATTGAGTCCTTATGAGAAGATCCAACACAGTTTTGTGAATTTCCTTACTTTTTTTTCTTTTCACCCTCCCTTGTTCTGAACGACCTTGCCATAGATTGAAATTATTCAACCTGTTAGGTGGGGAAAGCTGTGTATCTCAATTTTCTTATCGTCATTATCAAGGGACAAGCACTGACCTAACTGTGGAGATAGAGTGTGGGTTAACTGAGTGATGATTATAAATTGCTTCGTAAAATGCTCATTATCACCATTTAAAAAATTCTGATAACTCTAATGTGGGAAGGATAGGATCTCTGGGAAAGAATTGTAATGCATAACTTCTCCCAGGGACAGTGACACTCTAGGAAAAACACAATTTTCTATTGGAAGTCATCTTTTACATCTTTAAAATTTTTCTGTTAGATTTCAGCATTCATTACTTGTGAAATAACCGACCCCACTCCCCCCCAAAAATAAAGAAATCTGGAGTACTGTATATGCAAGGAGTGAACTGTCAGAATCCCAAATTAAATTTGTCATCAGTGATAAATTTAGTGCTGTAAGATACTTTAATAAGTGCTTCAGCTTGATTTATTGGTTTTGTTAGTTAACAAGAGTATATTATGTCTTGCACAGAACTTAGCAGGAGCAATTTCTGACTAGACCTTCCTTGATTAAAAAAAAATGAAGTCTCATTTTAGTCTCCGTGGTAATTATTTTAATACTAACTTGGAAGGTAAGTAACTGCAGACCTGTCATTAATATTAAAAAAAGAGAGAGAAATGAAAAAAGAAAAATGTCAAAATGTGAAAAGGAAGACATTGAAAAGGTTCTAGTTCTTTATGTCTGTGCATACTTTATTTCCTTTGTGTATATGTGGAGCGCCTAAGCTGTTTTACTGGTTGGGGCTTAAGTTGCCGCCCTTGCATATATAATCACTAATGAGTGTCAGGATACAGCTGCTAATTTGAAAGGCTTTGTGGCTCTTTCACCCCAGACACTAGCAGCTTCATTAGGCTCTGCTTTGTCCAACCTAACCTTTGCTGGCCTCTAGATCACAGCTAAATACCAACATTACACCAACACCCTCCCAGTTGAAACAGTCCAGACACAATTCCTTGAGCACTTATCTTATCAGAATCTGCTACTGACATAAACTTGGATGCGTCTCTAGCATGCCACATAATTAGGATTACCTTTCCCCAAAGAGGCCTTATTTCCTCACATCCATGGGGACATTCAGTGGATTGGAGATTTGAATTTTATAACAATTAGCAAATTTGCCCCCCACGCCTTTCTAACATACTTTTATAAATCATCACTTTTAAAGTGATGGAAAGAGAACTGACAATGGGTGATGAACACATAACACAACACATAGATTATAATATACTGTAGAATTGTACACCTGGAACCCATGTCACCCCAATAAACCTAACAATAAAAAGGGGGAAAAAAAGTATATTTTTAATGGCTGTTTCAGCAGCAAAAAAATGAAAGCAACAAAAAGCAGTTTTCCCCCTCTGGACTTGAGAAAGTACATACAATTTGTTATCAATGATATCAACTCAGAATCAAGAAAATCTATTAGTTTTTTTTCTTTAGAGGTTTGTCTTCGTGAATCCTTAAAATCAAACCAGATAGCTAGCAGTTGGAAGAGAGCTTTCTGTTTGTCGTGCTCTTCTAAATAGCCTGAGAAATAAAACGCTGGGTGTGATTTGTCAAGCTTTTGGTCGCGGGGAAGCAAAGCTTTTATTTTTGAGTGATATTGTTTGTAGCTTATCCCCCTATTGTTCCCAATTCCCAGAGAAATGTTCTGTGTTTGTTTAAAATTTTACCCTTACATTTGCTACGAAGTAGTAGGCAGGTGGAGGTGTATTTTGGCATGGTATGTATGTGATTCTCAACCAGGAAAATAAATCCCATCGGATCCAGATTTCAAAGCCAGGTTTCTGGTGATCTTATTTTGAAATGGTTTGAATTTTTCCTTTTTACAGAAAGCCGTAAAATTAGAGATGGGAAAGAACTCTCTGATTGCATCACTTTTTCCACCCATTTGGCCAATGCAGTCTCCCTCCTTCCAGCATATTCCCTGGTGTTTCATTCAGCCTAGTTTAAGACACTAAGACCAGAGAGACTCCTTGTCCAGTCCCCTCTGGGAAAATGTCCCACGGTCCTTGACATGTGGATATGCTTTTAAGCATGCAAACTGAAGTCTTCTCCTGCTTTGAGAATGCTTCAACATTCCTACATTCAGTCTCTTTTCTTCTTATTCCTTGCTTCTAAACCCTCAGGAACTTTTCCTGGCTCAGTCTAACAGCCTGTATGTATTGTGAACAAAGAAACAATACACACATGCCTGATTTTGTCTTTGTATCCCTCTCATTCAAATGACAACATTATTTAGGAGGTTGCTCATTATTAACCATGTGTCTAAGATGTGCCTAAATTTGAATGGTCCATAAATTTTACCTATAAATGAATCTCATAAATCTTTAGCCATTTCATAGACCCTGTGACTAGAGCTTCTCAGAGTCTTGTTGGTAGTGAGACTTTTCAGGAGTCTAGGAACAGAATGAGGACTCTGTGAACATTTGTTTCTAGATGGACAGAATTAAATGAATAAAATTCCTTGGTTCATGATACACTGCCATCACTGCCCTGTGCACAGCCCTTATTATTATCACATTATTTATCCTTTTCTGAATAATATTAACAGACATTAGCCTCAACACAGCCAGAGCACTAGAACACTGACAATAATTTATATTTACCTATGTGTTTTTGCTTCTTTTATCCCCCTGTCTTCCTTCTCCAGGTATGCATTAATTTAATTTTGTCTTTACCATATTTTTTGTCTCTTTAAAGTTGTCTTAACACATATCTATTAATAAACAATATATGGCTATTGGTTTTGAACTTCATTAAAAAGATAGTATGGGTTTCTGCTTCCATTATGGAGCAACAAGTTCCTAAGAAATTGAACCTCTCACAGATAGCTGTAATTTCTGAAAAAAACAAAACAAAACAAAAAATAACTACCTAAAGAGATTTGGAGAATAAACACAAGCAGGGAGATTTTTGAAAGGGAGTTGAAACTTAGAGGAAGCAACTGACATAAAATGAGTTTTCCATTTCTGTGGTTTTTCCCTGAGAGCAGCCATAGTTAGGTAGTGTTATAGTATGGGGTGGCAAAAATTCCAACAGAGACCCTGTACTCTGTTGGAACCATTTGAAGGGACTCAGAGTACCAGAGCTACCAGAAGGTGAGAGGGAATTCCAGAAAAGGAAAGGGGTGGGGAGAGAGCCAAACAAGAGGAACCCCAAATTCTGTGTATAAACTCTGCCCAAGTCTCTGGCTGATTTTTAAGCCATCCATGCACTGACAGCTTGAAGGCAATCTGAACTGGGATCTGAACTACTGCCCACCCCAGATATGACAGAGGTTAGAGTTTGATTCTAACCAAGTGAATTTTCTGCTGAAACAAATCATGAACATTCTTCTGAGAAATACAACATCATCTAGAGTCTCCACAATATAGCCTTCGAAATATATAGTATTACTTGACATGTGAAGAACCTGGATGATATGATCCATTGTCACAGGAAAAGACAATCAACAGAGGCCAACTATGAGTTAAATCAGATATTAGAATTATCACATAAGAATTTTAAAGCACCTATTATAATTATGCTAGGTGAGGATTAAAATATATTTGTAATGAATAAAAAACTAGGAAATATCAAAAGTGATAGAAAAAATAATGAATCAAATAGAAATTTTGGAACTTAAAAAATATAATACTGAAGATATTATTCACTACATGGGCTTAGTAGTAGATGGGCTAAAGGAGAAAAGAATGGATTAACTTAATGGTAGATTAACAAAAATTATACGATCTAAAGAAGACAAAACTTATTTGAAAAAATTAACAGCCTTAGGGATCTATAGGATAATGTCAAAGTTCTAATACACAAGTAATTTGAGACACATAAGATAAGAGAGAGTAGAGCTAAAAAATTATATAAATAAGTAATAGCCCCAAAGTTCCCAAGTTTGGTGAAAGACATAAATTTATAGATAAGAAACTCAATGGAAAATATCCAGCTAACTATGCCTAGGAATATCAAAGTCAAATTGCTGAAAAACAAAGAAAATGAGAAAATAATTAAGGTGGCCCGATGTAAAATAACACATTGCAAACAGGGGCACAATGATGTAAATGACATCAGTCTTATCAGGAGCCATGGAAGGCAGGAAACAAGGGAACACCTTTAAAGAGCTGAAGGAATATGTAATACACATGGACTCATAATATGTATAACAACTATGTCATATAGTAATGTGAGGAGACTTCTATAGTTGCAAGACTTTTGCATTTTATGTGAAATGGTACAATATTAATTCTGACTTGACTGTAAGTATTAAGGATGTATAACGTAACTCTAGAACAACCTCTAAAAATATAAAGTTTAAAAACCCAATTGATAAGACAAAATTCTAAAAAATAATTTGACTAATACAAAAGGAACCAGGAAGGGTGAAGAGAAGAATGAAAACAATGAGGAAAACAAACAAAAACAAGTAAGAGTTGGCCTATATCTTGTGAATAATTAAAGTAAATTAAAAAGCAGAGATTATTTGAAAAATTAGAAAACAACTATATACTATCTAAAGTATTTACATACTTTAAATATAAGGATGCCACTCTAAATAAAAGATACAAATAAGTTAATGTAAATAGATGGGAAAGATGTACCAAGCAAGTGGTAAGCATAGAAAAGCTAGAATTAATAAAGATACATTAATATCAGGTAAGATATACTTTAAGAAAAAAAGTTATTACCATAGATAAAGAGGGACATTCATAATTATATGTGTCAGTTCATCAGAAGGACAGAATTGTCACAAATGTATATGTGCTTAACATTGGAACTTGTAAATACATAACGCAAATATTGACAGTGTTAAAGAGAAATAGGAAATTTCATAATCATAGACTTTACACATCTCTCATTAATTGATTGTAAACCTAATAAAAAATTAATAAAACAGAGGATAAAACAACATTATTAACCACCTTGAACTAGTTGATAGCTATAGAACACTACACCCCAAAACTGCATTCTTCTCAAGTGTACATGGTACTTTCATCAAGGTAGGCCATATGTTGGACCATAAACAAATTTCAATAAATCTAAAAGCATTAAAATCAGAGCGTATTTCCTCAAAACAATGTAATTTAGTTAGAAATCAATAAGATATATTCAATTGCTTCTAAATAAGTCAGAGATGCCCAAATTTAGAAATGATTTTAAATTGAAGAGTGTTGGAAATACAACATGTCACCATTTGCAGAATACAGATAAAGGACTGCTAAGAGGGGAATTTCTAGCCCTAATGTTCACATTAGAAAAAGAGTAAAGACCTAAAGTTAATTACCTCAGGTTCCATCTGAGGAGCTTAGAAGGAGAAGAGCAAAAACAACTCCAAAGTAAGTAGAATGGAGGAATTACTAAAGTTAGGAGCAGAAACCAGTGAAGAGGAAAACTGAAAAATAACAAACCCAAAAGTTGATCTTTGAAAAGTTCAGCAGAACTGATAAACCACTAACTAATGATCAAGGAAATTAAAAAGAGAATATAAATCATCAACATTGAGAATGAAAGAAGAGTTATCACTACAGACCTTAAAGACATGAAAAATAGAATAAGATACTATTATGAATAACTTTATCCCATTAAACTTAGATGAAATGGACACATTTTTAAAAAATAAAATTTACTAAAAAGACATGAGATAAAACATAAAATTTGAATAGCCACATAATAACAACTAATAGAATTCATTTACAAAAACCTCATTAAGAAAACTCTAGGCCCAGATGGCTTTACTTGTAAATTTTATCAAACATTTAAAGAAGAAATATCTAAATGTCATACAAACTCAGAAATCAGAGGAGGGAATACTGCCCAATCATTTTATGACCAACATACCATTAATATTGAAATCTAACAAAGTCATTACCAAAAAATAATAATAATATGCCTCATGAACAGACACAAGAAATACTTGACAATTTAGTCAATACAATCCAACGATATACAGAAAATTTAATATATTATAACCAATTTGGGTTAATCGCAAAAATTCAAGGTGGGTCTAACATAAAAAAATCAATCAATGTAATTCACACTCTTAACAGAATAAAGGAAGAAAACTATGTGATCATTTTTTCAATAGATACAGAATAAGCCTTTAAACAAATTCAGCACTCATTCATAAAATAAAAACTCTAAGCAACTAAGAATAAAAAGGAAATTCATCAAGCTGATACCAAGCTACAGCCTGCAGTTAGCATCATAGTTAATGGTAAATGTTGAATGCTTTCACTCATTAGGAACAAGGTAAGAACTCCTGGACTCATACTTCCATTCATCAACTTTTTGGAGGCCCTAATCAGTATAATATATCATAAATAAATTCTTATAAAGGGAAAAGTAAAATTGTCTCTTTTTTTCTTTGCATGGTTGTTCATTTAGAAAATTCTAAGGCACTCATCAGACAACAGTCTAAGGAATCTTTTGAGAATCTGGAAGTAGTAAGTGAGTTTAGCAAGGTTACAGAATAGAAGACTAAATAGACAAATCAACTGTGTATTTGTGAATTAGCAACATAAAGTAAAAAATGAAATTTTTAATTATAGTAGCACCTAAAACATGTAACACTAAAGGCAAACATAACAAAAATATGTGGAATTATCTCTTCACTGAAAATTAAACAGTATTGTTGAAAGAAATTAAACAAATGAAGATATACCATGTTTATAGACAGTTTAATTCTCCCCACATTGATCTGTAGGCTTAACTTAGTGTGCCGACTGAGTCAAATATCTCAACAGGCTATTGATTTTTGGAAATAAACTGATTCTAATATTTATTTGAAAATTGAAAAACATCTAAAATAGCCAAAAGAAATTTAAGAAATAAATTGGACTGAAGGTTATCTGACTTTTCAGACTTGCTATAAAGCTTTTAGTAATCAAAACAGTGTGTTGAGGGTGAGAAGTAGACATATAGATAAATGTTAAAGAAAAACGAGTCCAGAAACAGACCTATGCATGTATGGTCAAATACATTTTGACACAAGGCCAAGGTAATTTACAGGGAAGACAATAATGTACCATAAATGGCACTTGGATGAATAAATATCAGTGTGGAAAACCATGACCCCATTCCTCACAACATACACAAAATAAATACAAAATAGATCTTATACTGAAGTTAAAAACTAATTCCCTAAAACTTCTAGAAAAAAACCAAAAATATCTGCAACTTTGGGGTAGTAAAGATTTCTTATAAGATACACAAAAAACATGAACCATAAAAGAATAAAATGATGAATCAAACTTTATCAAAATTAAAAATGCTACTTCTTCAGAAGACATGGGAGGCTGTCCACAATCTGAACAACAAATTCTCAAGAAATATAAATCTGGCAATTCCATGAATCTCTTCTTGGAACAGCACTAACTGTTCACTTCATTATGAAGGACTATTCTATTTATATGAGAAGTAAAATGTTAAATGAAATTAAATAATAACATTACATAATAGAACATGCTCAAATAAAAGTGGATAGAATGATGAAATTGGACAGCTCAAAGAATTCAGTCACCAAGCATAAGTGTAACCATTCACAGGTAAACAAGATTCTTTTAAGCTGAAGTGATTGCAAAGCATAAATTGAATGTTGGTAGTTGAAGGACATGCTTCTAGTTGGGCTGAAGGCACTCAGGGAGTTTTGTGGGTACCCTCCAGGATACAATGACAAGGCTTAACTCCTTTCCTTGGGGAGGTCATAGGGATTAGGCAATGCTTCTTTCGGTGAAATTTACTAGTTTTATATCATCAGGTTCATAGGTGCACAGAGAGAGGGGCAGCTCCTCCTACTCAGTGGAGGCTATGGAAGAAGGAACGATGATGATGATGATGATAATGATGATGATGATGATGACAGAAGTAACAGTCATGATGATGATGATGGTGATGCAGTGTGTTTGAGGGTTGGCTCTGCGGCAGGCACTTTCTGAAGGACTCGACACACCTCTCATTTAGTCCTCATAGCAACCCGTATCTTAGATACCTCTAACTGCAGAGGAGGCTGGGGTGAGGCGGTGCTGAGTAACACCCATGCTAATAATACGTATCTGGGGAAGCAGGACTGGGTTGGATCTCTGCTGTGCTATTGCTACATCTCTGATCCTGGGTTTCCTCGTCTATGACAGAAATAACAGGATCCACGCAATCCTATTGGGTTGTGTCTTGTGGGCATTGGGTGAGTTAGTACATGCACACCTCCCAGAACCAGGCCTGCCATCTAGTAAGTGCTCAATGAATATGAGCCATTCTTTTATATTGTGATAATTATTATTCCACATGACTTTTGAAGAAATACTTTTAAAAAGAGGGGCCATGTTTTAAAAGTACACAGTAAGGGAACAGAAATGTACCTACCTACAACACTGCACTCTTTTGCTGCCTCCATCAGCGGCTGCTAAAACGTACGGCCTGCTTTTGTATATTTATTCAGATATCAATCTTAATCAGCCCCTTTGCTACTTTGGCGGTAAGGGCATTGTAATTCTATTTTTATCGGTTCCTTCCTGTGCACCAGACATTCAAAATAGCATGAATAAGGATCAAAAATATCTTAATGTATTTGGTTCCCAGAGATATCAGTGACCAGAGGAAGAGTTCTGCAGAAATTTCTTCCTGAGCCGATAAGGAAGGTAAGTGGGGAAGGTGAGGGAGGGCTGGCTGTGTGGCTAGCTGTTAGGCCTCCGCAGAGCGAAGAGGCAAAGGTCAAGTGGCAGGGTGAACTACTGGGGCTCTGGAAGAATGTGGAGGAGGAGAGCATAAATGCTTCCTATTTTCAGGTTTGTGCTTGGGACCAGTGTTGGGTCATTGTTCAGGATAATACTGCCTCTTCATGAGGTAACCATGTTTTTGATAAACAGACTTCCTGGTACGATTACGTTGCTCGGACACAAATACACAAAGACAGAGGTTTCTATGCCGTTAGCATTTTTGTTTGGACCTCTTGCCCAGACATCTTTCTTTCTCTTTCTTTTCTCTCCTCTGTGTGTTATTTCATCTCTTCCTCCTCCTCCTGCCTCTCCTTTCTTTCCCCCACCTCTCTCTTTCTCTCTCACTCTCAGTGCTATTATATATTCAGACCAATCATCATCAGAAGGTTATCAAAGTCTGGAGACTGGGATCAAAGAGAAGAGAAAATGCCTTCAGAATATCCAGAACAACTGTAGTTCTTACAGAAATGCATGTGATGCAGTTCCCCAAACTGTGTTAAGTTATGCCACTTAACGAAGCATGACATAATCTTCAGCCGTGCACAAGCATTTGGCCTTTTTGTAATTTTGTATTGATTGCATGCATATTGAAAAGTGTGTGTGTGTGTGTGTGTGTGTGTGTGTGTGTGTGTGTGTTTAGCTCACCGATCTTGTGATTTCAAGAATATTGTTATTTAGGGTGAGAATAAATTTATTTAAGTAATAAAAGCGAGTCCATATGTAGAGAAATATTCTGTAAATATTAGTACAGGTGGTACACAGATGTGGCAAATGAATCATGACTCTAGCACATGAGGATTGAAGCTTGGGAAACCCTGTTGTAATACATGGCATCTTTCACTTGAATTGGGGCCCTTTGGGGAGCTCTGTGGCCTTTTCTGCAGAATATGCAATTGGTCCCCTCAAGCGATCTCTAAGAGACACTCATGCCATCGTACCGAGATTCTGCCATACCATCAGCCAGTCCATCTTTGAGGTGAGGGTTCTGAACAGAACCCACACCCTCCCGCTTGCCCCAGATCCACAGCTGCACCTCTTGATGAAAGCTGAAGGCGTGAGCTATAACTCTGCACCCGCAACTTGAGTTTTTTGACGTTTAAACATGTGTAGCAGGTGTGAATGTTATTCCACTAGGATATACAGATGCAAGACATTTCACATCAACTTACATGTTTGCTTGCTTTTCAAGTTGTGGTACATCGAAATCTGAGCCCTTGGTGTAGGAAGAAATGATGAGATGTCCCTCATGACTGAGGCTCCCTCAGCCCTGTCTCCTGCAATCCAGGGCCTTGGCAGGATTCAGGACATTTGAGGAGGGCCCTCTGGATGTTGGGCCAGTGCTGATGGGCCCTTTGTTGGTGTTGCACGGTCCCTTGGAAGCAGGTGGTAGCTCTGCTTTCCCTGATTCGGGCTGGAGGAGACTTTGCCCAATCTGGTCGGCCTCCCCAAAGGACATCATGCAGCTGTCCCTGCTAAAGGCTTGTCACTCCCCCACCCAACCTGCCCCCTTGCCGGGAATTCCAGCTGAGACCTCACTAGTCCCCACCATCCTTCTGTTTCACTGCAGAGGTGTCCCTTTCAGTTTATCTGGCAGGCTTCTGGTGATCCTTCTGTCCACCCTTGTCCTCAAGGGCATTCACCAGGCTCCCTCCCCTGTGTGTGAAAACAAAGGCCCGGAAGGGTGGGGGCAGATGGTGCTTCTGGCAACTTCTACCTAAACCATGATATACAAACACCCCTGAGGCAAAGGAACACGGAGGCCTTCTGGGAATGAGGGAGAGCAAAACAGGATGACTGAACAGAGATGAGTATTTCTATTAACTGTCCTGTCCTGTGTGAAGGTAAAATTTTGAAATGTGTATTATATGCCAAAGCATATAATATAGTATCTCACACACACACACACACGCTCACACACACACGCACACACACACACGCACACACACGTGCACACACGCACACACGCGCACACACACATCACACGCACACACACACGCACACACATGCTCACATACACACACGCGCGCGCGCGCACACACACACACACACACACACTTACAGTTCAGAGGCTCAGAGTGTGTTCCAATAGGTATAATGTTAACCAGAGTCTTCCATTCGTTTTAAATAGAGTTGGCTCAGAAGTAAAGAAGCAGAATGTCATGGTGGTACAGGCTCTAATGATTATTCAAATATATTTTATGCGAACATTCAATAGGTACACGGGGCCCAAAAGTCCTATTTCAGTTGACTTCACAAAAGCGTTTAAAGTAGGGGAAGATTGCAGACAGCCAACGAGGTCCCAGACCTATGATCGATCCTTGCATGTCATCGCCCCTTCACGTTAATGTTTTAAAACTCAGTAACTGTGCCGATCCTTTGCTCTCTGCGTCCTGATCTGTTCCAGCCCTTGCCCTGTGCCAACTAGGATTCCCAGGCACCTTTGCTAACTGACCTCCAGTGGGAACTCTGGAGTCTGGCTTCCCCTGGAGAACCCTTTTCCTCAGGGGCCCCGTCTTCTGCTGGGTGGACATTATAGTCCCAGCCATCAGCATGGTCCTGGCCTCCAGCAACAGCACCTCCTCCCTTTGTGCCTTCAGCCCCATGGCAGGAGGGCAGTGGCATTCTACAATTGCTGAAGCCAACCGAGGTCCTCTTCTAACACCTTGGAAACCAATTCTCTATTTATTAACCACTTCATTGAATTCCCTGGCTATTATGCATTGATGGCTTTCCTACCCAGGTCTTCATTCAAAGGTGGGAGATACACCTATCTGTTAAATTTCTGAAACTAAAATTCCTACTTTGAAAGTAGTGATTCTGTGCAGAAATCCACTTGGCCAAATAATAACATTCATTTAGTCATTCAACAACATTTATGGGACACCTCCTTTTGCCAGGCGTAGGAGCAAAGTCTGTGCTCTCATGGAGCTTCTTTTCTAGAAAGAACTAGGCAGACTAAAAAAATACTAATGTAAAATGGGAATGTCAGATACGAATAAGTGCTATGCACGGGAATAGAGTGATGTGTTAGCATGGGACCACTTTAGTGAAGGCGTTATAATGACTGTAAGCTTTGACTGAGCTTTCAAAGACTCTGTCCACTGACACCCTTCATTCTCTCACTTCTGTTCAGATTCTACCTGCCGACGGCCCTAAACTAGGAATTAGGGCTGCATTTGGATACCAAATGTGTTGTTTTCCATGCACGGCATTTTGCTTAAGCAAATAAATAAACAAATAAGTTGGTTTAAAGGTCGTCTGTGGTACATGTTTGTGCCGATGTGCCATTGACTCTATCACCTTTTCTAATTGCTTTACAATTCCAACTTCACCTACTTAATTAACAGACCTACATGAACTCGAAATGCAATTTCAGCCTGAACCATTTAATTTGCATAGTATCCCATGTGCCAGAAATTGTGCTGAACATTTTATTTCATCTGCACCACCTTGTGAGGAAGGTATGCTGACCCCCTCTGTAGAGACTCTGCAGCCAAGACCCACAGGTGATTTGTTAAAGTCACACAGAGAATGAGTAGTGGACATAGGAATCAGACTCTGTTTGTTTCATACCAGACCTGAGCTCTTAGCTGAGTTGGATGACCAGTGAGCCTGCAAGTTATCCAGGTGTCTCATCGGTGTGACCATTGACTTCCCAACCCGTAAGTGCCATGAGGACTTTCTCCTCTAAATCCTTGCACCCTCACAATAGAAACAAAGACATAAAATAATTTACAAAAATTATAACTTTATAAAGATATAAACTGTAAAAGTGAATTGGTTGAAGATGAAACAAGTCACAGCTTTGAATATTCCTAGTTTTTTTCTGACGTTGACATTTTTTCTGACACATGTCTTCTCATAGGAAAAATAGCTTCAAATTCATAGTGTTCTGCCTGGTGGCACAGAACAGGCACATGAAATGCAGAGTATTTAGCCAGATGATTGAGAAAACGCTGGTCTGAATTATGGAAAGCCCACATTTCAAAATAGTTTATTAAGTATATCAAGGAATGGAAGGCAAGCTTCCATGGTATTATTGTAGTGAAGTGAGAAAAAAAAGGCAATTTGTGTACATGGGTTTTATTTTCATTGTATGTTATCAGCTTCTTTTCTTGGGAAGAACCATCCTTGATTCTGAAATTATAGTTAGCCTATATTTTGTGCTTTTTTTATTTTTTTATGAAGTGGTAGTAGATGATGGTCTAGTATGGTGTGTGTGTGTGTGTGTGTGTGTGTGTGTGTGAGTGTGTGTGTGTGATTGTGTTTTAGCATTTTTTTATAGTAGAATAAAAATTAACAGCTTACAAGTACCTAAGACATTCCTTGAAATTTTGCTAGTCCACGAGATCTAGAAGTCTGGTTATCTCTGGCTCTGATATAAAAGATCAAATAAAAGAGGCTGATGTGTATTCATTATTTCACTTATTTCTAATGAGTACTTGTATCAATATAATTAATCAAATTTTTTTGAAGGCTTACACTAGGCCATTTATAGCCTAATAGTTTAAATGTTCTCTCTGAATCTTGTTTCTTTACATGTTGCATGGGTAAGTTTCAACCTAGCCCTGCATTTTCTAAAACTTACTAGTGTGGGGTCCAAATTAATGAGGTTTTACTATATTAAAAAAAATCTATTGCAACAGCATAGGCATAACCCCATATCAGCGAGAATTTTTACGTTGCAAGTGACAGAGACTCAACCGAACTGGCTTGGACAAATGGAATGTTTGGCTCAAGTATCTGAAAAATCCCAAGGTAGATATGGCTTTAAAGGAGGTTTTAAGGTGGAGGTTTTAAACAGACAACTGGGACACTTCTTCTCTCATTTCCTACAGAATGGCTTTATTCTCAAGCATCCTGTCTCCTTGTGCTTTCCAAGTGGCTTCCAGTGGCTTTGGGGGGACTAACAGGGGAAAAGAGAATGTGTGGAGCAGGAAGGCAGACTCAGCAGAATCCCAAAGCTGATCCTGCTGCCTGACTGGGATCCCATCTCCATCCTCGTACCCATTGCCAGGGTCAAAGAGGCGGAATGCACTAATGGCCTTAGCCTAGGTCGCAAGCTCTACCTAGCTGGGCGTGCAGCCCAGGCTGCTCACCATAGATCCCCAAGTGGAAGCCAGGGCCGTGGGGAGACGGAGCAATGAGCGTGGGAAAACAGCTAACAAAGCTTATTATTCGTGGTAAGAAGTGGACAGCTCCCGTGTATATATAATTACAATTATTTGCTGTTTATTTTCTTCCGTGGTTCTCAATACTATATTGTAACTGATATTTCAGCATTAGCCTGAAGAGATAGATGGCAGAGAAACCTTTCTGAATGACATAAATCAGTGCATAAATCTTTTACAAGTTTACCGTTTGAATCAAAAAGGACAGATTCAATTGCAAAGTCACTCAACAGCTCTTAACGATTGTGTCTGTCTTTTTGCTAAACCACAGGTTCTTTGGGGAAGTCCGTCTCTTTCCCCTAACAGTTAATACCCTTTCCCCCGACCAGCTCCCTACTGTATGACTCTTTTCTTTCCGGATTCAAAGTCTCTTCATACGTGCCCTTTTTAGATTTCTTATTAAACTTTCCATCCATCAAATAAATACCAGATGATAGAAACTGTGCCCTTTTCCATACTTTTTGCCGTGTGAGTAACAAATACATCTATTTATTTCAGTTTCCATCAATTAAACCTACTACAGTGGCTTTTTATTTAATTGGTTATGTGGAAGTTAGAATGAGTGGAAATGGGATATTTTGGACTCCTTGTTTGCAACTTGGACGTTAGTAAACTTCTGTAGGAGATCCAATCCAGGAAAATAGATGGAGGGCCAGAAATAGAAACAGGATTGTTTTTTTTTCTCCCTAAATGAAGGAAGTCATTGTTTAAAATAATACTTAAAAGTGACTTATTTCCTCTTTCTTTTTAAAGAATATTTCTGAATATACTTGTAAAAGATTCTTGGTAGCTTGACATTATGTTAAATTATTTGCACTATTTATGCAGACAATATATTGATGTCTTTTCATTCCTTCATGCACAAGTTGGGTCTCTAGATGGTGGGTGATGTTTTTCTCTTTCCAGATGGGTCATACAATAACGTACACGAGTGCACGCTGGGGGTTGATGCATATAGAGTTGGTGTTGTTTGCATTCTGCTTTTTGCTGCTTTCAGACTATTATTAAGTTAAGGAATGTTTGTATCTTTGATTACTCCCTGGTAACTGGGATATCTTTACCCCAGAAAGCAGAGGATAATGAAGAACAGGTGTTGAATGTGAACTTTTAGTTATATGTTCAGAAAATGTGCCCAGGAGCAGGGCAAAGCTTTCTTAGTTCTTCAGTGCAGCTTGGTATACTGGAAACTGTGAAAGTCCCCCTGGTCTCCCCCAAAGCCCCATTTCCCAGACCTCTGAGTCTGGCTGCACTTGAAGGAGGCACACAGCTTTGTTGAATTACAATTGATAAGTTGATTGGATGAATTTTTGCAAGACCGTGAGTGCCCAGCATCTGTGCCTGAATGTTTACATGGGATAATCTCCTGAAACAGCTAAGTTGCTATTTGTGATAGGAAATACATGGTGCTTACTTTCAAAATCTGAAATAAGAGTTGAGGGAAAAAAATACAAGAGATGAAATTGTCAAGATGTTTTTATTTAAATGTGGGCAGGCGGAAAGAACGTTTACCTCTTCATAAAGAAGATTTAGTCATTGTAGTTGGCTTCAGGGAACTTTCTCTCTTCATTAAGGTCTGCCTCTGGATGCTGAACTTTGTATTATTGGGTTATTTGTAACCGTCTGTTTATCCTGAAGCCAACTTGACAGTCCTTAGAGCTTCTTCTCATGATCGTGATGTCAGAGTGTGAGTTGCAGAAGGTAGAATATCCTCTCCACTCCTGCAGAGATAGACAGACTTGCTGGCTCCCAATTTCGCAGTGGCACAAAGGAATGCTAAGCCAGGCCCATTCCATGGTATCTCTGATTCAACAACACCATTTTCCTATCAGATCGTGTTTTTTTGTGTGTGGGATATAATAAACATAACTTAAAATTTTACCATTTAAACCATTTTTAAGTGTACAGTTCCGTGGTATTACGTGCATTCATATTGTGCAATCATCACCACCACCACATGGAGAACATTTTTGTTCTGCCAAACTGAAACCCTATGCACGTTGAACAATAACTCCCACTTCCTCCTGCCCCCCAGCCCCTGGCAACCACCATTCTACTTCCTGTCTCTATGAATTTGACTACTTGAGGTACCGCATATAAGTGGAATCATACAGTATGTGTGCTTTTAAGTCTGGCTCATTTCACTTAACAAAATGTCTTCAAGGTTCATCCATGTTCTAGCATGTGTCAGAATTTCCATGCTTCTTAAGGATAAATAATATTCCGTTATATGTTTATGCCATATTTTGTTTATCCATTCATTTGTCGATGGACACTTGGATTGCTTCCACCTATTGAATAATGCTGCTAGGATGTACAGATATCTGAGTCCCAGCTTTCATTTCTTTTGCGTATGGAGCCAGATGTGAAATTGCTGGAGTACATGGTAATTCTCTGTTTAATTTTTCGAGGAGCTACCATACCCTTTCCACAGCAGCTGCATCATCTTCCATGCCCACCAGCAATCTATCAGGTTCTTTTTAGCAGACCTAATTCCCACTCCGCCCTGTCCCCCTAGAAATATGGACATGTGGATTCCTAAGTCTTGTCTGGAAGGGTTTTATTCTATTTTAAAGGGAAGGGAGGGGACATTGAACTCCACATTTTAAACTATGGCCCAGGGAAGCAGAAATGTGTTTTTCAGAAGGATAACAAAAAGAAATAAAGACTATGGCCTAACAGATACAGAGAAGAAAAGCTAGCTCTCACAGAGAGTACAGACTGCTCTGGATTTGAACAGAAAATGCTGTAAGCAGGTTGTGAAACTCTTACTTGTCTGTCACTGCTTCGTCTTAGGGTGCACCTGGTCTTGGCTGTGCCAAGTGCAAAATGCCCTGTGTGCCCTTGTCACAGCTGGGCCCCAGTGTTTCCTCTTCCCTGCACAAGTGTCCTTGTGGGCTACAGTGTGGAACAGACACCAGGTTGCCTCTCAAAGAAGGACTCCTTGCTGCTGTTGGCTTCCAGATGGTTTAAACCGTATCTTTTCATTTCCAAAAAAAGAGTGTCTGTTTGGTTTTCTGAAAAACAGTTACCACCCTTGAGCAAAACTAATCGTCACCATGTACGTGTTCTTTTCAGGATTTCCAAAGAGAGACACGTTTGATGGGGTTGTACGTCATCCACCTGACCACCCGTAGGGCAGGTTTGAGGTGAAGAAGAGCAGGGAGGGGCACATGGTTTCCAATTGCCTGTAACTCTGTTAACTTGAGGTACGGCTTTGTGGATTTGAACACTGCTATACTGAATATTTTATGATCTTGTCAAGGCCTCTCCTTATAACATGACCTACAGGGGCTGCAAAGGCTTCCTGCTTATGAAGACTTGAACATTTCCAATTGTAGCAAAGCCCCATGAGATGCAGCATTTCCAAAGCCAGAGTTTGGCTTTTATTTTCTCTGCTCGGGTGTTTATGGTTGTCTTATAATAAAATTAGGGTTGTCATAGTGACTTTGTCTATTTTAAACCAGATAGCCCATGGTCCCATAAAAGTCCCACTTTAGGAAATTGGGTTTATTTATGAATGTGCTAACATTGTGCACAGAAAGGAACACAGCAGTGATAAACAGGCATGTTTGGTACATGGAGTGTTTGGATAAGTTTAAATTTCTGAGGATTAAACAAAAAACTCTTTTATTTTCATAACTGTTCAATATCGCCCTCTGAATTTTAAGTCAAAGTCTCCCATTGTCTCCAAGTAACCATTATTAAAATTTTATTGGACCCACTCCCCTAGCTTTAGAATACAGGTCTCTTTGACCTCAGTTCTTCCTTATCCTGCGCCTTGGTCCTGCAGAGACATGAGCCAGGACCTTTGGGAATGATGGGTGAGGACGAGAAGTCTGTACCTCAGCACCCAGGATGCTTTTCATGCCCGCTCACGTGTGAGAACAACTGGCTTTGAAGCTGTCAGTGTTGGAGTTGGCTGTGTATTTATTCCTAGAACAACTGCTTGTAAATTGACTCCTGATGGAACATCTTTCTGCCTCTTTCTTGTAACAGTGGTGAACAAAATTCAGTTCATTCAGGGTCTGTCTTGATTGGTATATGGATAATGGTGATTTTCACTGATTTTTATGATATCTCCTCCTAATTTGGTGTTTTCCTTTTAAACGCATTCTGCTCTGTGTTGTAGAAGGAGGGTTGGTGTGAAACTCAGGGCCAGTTATATGCATGGTTCGCTGCCTAGTGGTGTAATTTTGGATGTCACCATGTCCCTTTGGCCTTGATCTTCTTCAGGTGTAAGATGAAAATATTGAACTAATGATCTCTTGAGTGTCTTTCCATCGCTAATATTTCATGGACCCTTACTTTATTTTTTAACGTTTTTCTTTGCTAACCTCACAATATTTTCTCATGCATGGAACTGAAAAGGGCCTTGGAAATCATCTCATCTTCCTCTCTCATTTAGCACAAGAGAAAGCAGACTGAGAAGTGATGGCAGGTGCTGATGGGGAAGAGCCAGAATGAGAGCCCAGGCTTTAGCTCTCAAGTTAGGGTTCCTTCCATTGTGACTCAAATTGCATGTCATGTGAGGGGCTCCGTTTCTTACATTCCCATAATACCTCACGTGAGTCAGGTGCTGCAGCATCAGAGGTCCCACTGGATTTTTGGAAATGAGAAATTTAATGCATATTGGTTCATTTGTATTGCCAAATGATATCTTCGCTCTGGGAACACAGATTCTGAATTAAGCCCCAAATAAGAATGTGGCAGTAAGTTCCGGATGGCTGTTCTGACTAACTCTAGAAAGATCACATATATTGCAAAAACCCTCCCATAATCCTCTGGTGTGTCGCAAAGAACATTGCTTTGGATGTAGAAGTGTGTTTGAAGCCTGGTTCAGTTATTTCCTAACTGTGGAACCCCAAGCAAGTGACTTGGCATCTCTGAGCCTCATCGACATGAAGTTTGGGAAACAGGCGATTTGCCGATTGAAGGCAATTATCCACGCACAAGGAGGATTCCTGGAACTTTGTGAGCACTGAGTCAAGACTCGTTTTCTTCCATGGACTTTATTTACTTTTCTGTTGTGATTTGGATCTGAAACTCGACCAACATGGAGCATGTCTCAACAATTTGAAAATGCCAAGGAGTCATTTCAAGTGACCCCTGTGACTTACGGAGGGCATCATTTTTCAGGAATTTAAAAAGAAAGGCCTGTTTAGAAAAATTACAAAGTCAAACTCTCAGACTAATATGTACATGAGAAACTCCTTTTGAACTTTCTTATCCTGCGTTTGTGTCGGGTATTACGGATCCAGTCCCTGAGAGAACCCTGCCACTGACCAGGCCAGAAGACCTCTCCCCCTCGTGTCCCCTCCTCTGCTTGCTCCCCTTTAGGACACAGCCCTGGAGCAGTGCTGGGTATGCAGTCTCAGAGCAGGCTGCTTTACGTAAGTGCTGATGAGTCTTTTTCACAGACTGACAGAACTGTCTGAGTGTGCTCCCTCCGGACAGAGAACAAAATTCCTCAAACAAAATCTAAGAAGGTTGACACCCCCACCCCAAGACACTGAATTTTCTTTCCACACTTATTCCTCTGGATGAGGTATTAATTTTTAACAAGGGTGTAGATCACTTTTTTCCAGGTGTGAATCAGTGCCTTTTCCTGTGTATTTGCGAGTCAGAAGAGTTTTTTTTGTTCATATTGCTAGCTGTGTGGTTGCATGAATAAATAATTAGCGTTCACATGATGTTTTAAGAGCCTAACCCTCTTGGAAAGACAGTACTGATGTAAAGGGTCTTATATAGGAAACTGTTATGGCACTGCTTAAGAAATTGGAAAGACTTAAAATAGATACACGGTGCCTATTAAAAATAAGCTGGCTAAAAAAATAGACAGTAGAGGAGGGTAGATCATTTCTTTTCCTTCCTATTTCCATTAGATTTTTAGGATTATAGAGGCTCCGGATTGCAATGTTTCTTGAAGTTTATCTAGCTATCTCGTGTCTCTACAACACACCTTACTACACGTGCATACACACACATGCACGCATGTGCATGAGAGAGAGAATATGGGAAAGAACGAGTTCATCCACTCTCGGCTTAACTGCCCAAGCAGTATGTGGCCAGGACACTTGTTACCCTCAATGTGGTCAGGATCGATTTTGCTGCTTAGGTGCTCTGTCCCCCTTCCTCTCACATTGCTGTGCCTTTGTTCCTCTCAGCAGAGGATTATTCATCGGGCATGGCATTATGTTCTACTCAAAGCTTTTTTGGTTGAACCCGTATCCATCTAAGCTTTAGTTCACATGTCAGACAGCACCTCAGATAGTCAAAGGGAATTTGGTGTTTTCCTTAGTTGTCTTTTCTGCAGGCGAATTTCCCCCACATTCTTAATTTGCTCCTTATGGTGAGGAGTGACAAGCAAAGCTAAAGGAATTGCTGCACAGTTCCTTCCATTATTCATACAAGTGCAGGTTTTCTGTAAAGAAACGGTATTTATAAAGAACAGCTAATGTCTGTGAAGACTTGTAAATTCTTAGACATCTGCTGTACTTCAGAAGTAAGACATGGAGGCTTTGAATTCAGGATGCAATGGAATATTACCCAAGCTCGCACCCTGTCTGGGTTAGAGTGGGAAAACTGAGTCACGGAGCCTTGCTGTCGGAGCATCAGTGTGTCAGTCTTGAAGAGCAGAATAGAATGGCTGGCAGATGAACATGTTCTGGAGGTGCCCAGAGGCTGCTCTGATCTTGGCAGGACTGTCCAGGCGAGGAATCTGTATCTCTGTGAGTGGGGAGCTCCCATATCTCATCATGTGAAGCCAGGCTGATCTGCAAAGGGATGCCTTCCTGGGGGGAATAGCGATGCTTAATTGATTTACACTGTTGATGAAGCCTGCGGACATGCCTTCTGATTACCTCCCATCCCATATGGGGAGGAAGGCGGAGGTTGTAGAAGCTGCCTGTTGGTATTAAAAAGAAAAAAAAAAATCCAAGATGCTGAAGTAACCTGAGGATATGGAGTTAGCTTTTTAATTTTTTCAACACTGTGAAAATTTTATAGAAAACTAATTTTTGTTTTAAATGTGCTTTCTAATAATAAAAATAAAGCTAGTGCTAAAATTCGCTCCAAAAGGCAGCCATCTTTTCTATGATAATGGTCCCCAGTTCATCCTAATTAGCCTTTGGAGAGGGTCCCTGGCAGAGCTTCTGGGGCCCCTATGCCAGTGCTGTTTGATGGGACAGAGCATGGGCCAGCACCCCAGGGCCTGTGGCAGAGGACACGAGGCTGGTGTCCCAGGCCTGTGGGCTCTGAGCGCCAGGCCGAGCCAGCTTTGGCTTTTGCTCACCTGTCATTGCAGCAATATATAGTGACATTTCAAACTGCCAGCGTGGAAACAAGGTAAAAACTGCTTGGGACAACTGGGAAATTTCATTTAGACAGAATGTCAGACCTTAGTCTCCAGCGTATATGGTAGAGGCTTTGCTCTGTCCAGTTATGCAATAGCAGTTGGTGTGAAATTAAATCAGAGGCCAGTGAAAATCCAGGGATGACCTTAAATGTGTTGAGTACCTTTAAGTTTCTCCCCTAATTTAGGAAACTGTATGATTCTCCACCCGTTTGCACCCAAATACTTGGAAGAGACCTTAACCGTGTTTAATATGAAGGTGATGGTTAGATTTTCTATCACAGAGGAAAAAATGCAGAGTTTATCAACCCTCTGGCCAAAATAAATAAATAAAAAGTGCCTTTGGTTTTCGGGATCCGGCCTGGCACTGGTCGTTTTGGTTTGCTCAGCAACCTACCCCATATTCTTAAATAAGCAAACTGCACTTGAGCTTCTAGAAGAGTGAGCTGCATAGATTCACAAGTCATTCTATTCATTTTTCAGACATACGATTTTTTTTAAAGAGGAGAGAGAACAGGGTCATTGTCATTCTATATCTTTCAGGGATCAAATGATCAAATTCCATAAAACCTTTTTTTTTAAAATTAGGTCATGAGTTTCAAAGGTCATCTTTACTCTCAGCAGAAACATTAAACTTGTTCAAAGTTTTTTATAAATTTTCCCTCCAGTGACTTTTTCCCTTCCCCCCACCCCCATACACAAATGCTCCAGGAAGATGTTTGCCTTTGCTTCCTGCTATTCAGCCCTGTGCATTGTTAAACTGATGCCGTGTTTATACACGTGGTGGTTATGGCTGCAGCCCGGCTATTGTCAGAGGGTGTTAGACAGCCATTCATCACGGTGCGCCAGCAAGCCCATTGTAAAAATGTCCTACTAGTTAAATGAGGCTTAGCTTTAATGAGGCTGTAAGAATGGGACAGGGTTTTGTCGTACTGTAAATAAGGTTCCTATAGGGATGTCACGGGGATGAAGGTGCAGCTCCATTTTGTTTTCAAGCAACAGTCGTCTCCTTGCCAAGGTAGAAAGAAACCCCTTCCCTTTCCGAGGCATCTTGGGAAGTAGTTGCTCGCTCCAAGAAATGCGTGAAACAAAGGGGCGTGGCTTGGAGACAAGATCTGGGAGGACCTCTTTGGGACAGAAATGACACACCCGGACCTCTTTTGTGGACTGGAGAGGCTTCAGAGAGCACCCGAAGTTTCCTTGTTGACCTTGGTGGCACGCAAGTGGTATTAAGATGCTGTCCTGGTCCCCTCCTCAGGGAAGGCAGAGCTGTCCCCAGAGATTCCTGGCCAGCCGTGATGGGGTTAGACACACAGTAGGAGGGCATCTGTCCTTTGGAGCCAAGTGGAGAAGCTCAGCATAGAAGAAACAGGTTTTCTGGTTTGTTTGTTTGTTTGTTTGGTCTTATCAGTGTCCATTGAAATCTGCCATTTTAAAATCACAGAGCGAACAGTAGAAAATGACCAGAAATTTTGGTGCACTCAATTTTCCCTATAGGAAGGAAAACTCAGTTATTTTCTTAATGTCTAAGGAAACGAAATCAGGGAGAGTGTCACCATAGGCAGCCACAAGCAAGTGTGTGGAGTGTGGCATTACGTTGGGGCTGAGGTACATTATTTACAAAATTTGCCAGTTTTGAAATTGCCCTATTGGAGAGAAATCTGATTGTCCCCAAAATAAAATAAAGTGGTCTCCATCTTTATTTTGTTAGGGCCCCTGTGGAGCCTCAAAGCGATTGCTTTGAAGAAGACTGAATTGAAGGATGCCCGAGGGCCAGCAGGTGAGGCAGCTTATCTGTCCCTGCAGTCCCCTGTCTTTCTGGACCTGCAATGCCTTCGGGGTGTGGAGCCTTCCCAGGCTGAGCCTACAGTTTGACATGACAGTGTACTCCTTTAGGCTTGGACCCCAAATTCATTTGTCAATGAAAAGTCCTAGGGAATCATTGCTTCTATTTGGTTGTCACCAGAGGCTTAATTTTGGTTGCTGGTAGTTTAGCATTTTATATTCATTTAATGTTCTGAATAGGAAAAAAAATAACAGGTAAGAAGGCTGTGCTTCCCTTCAGAGACCACAACACGTAACTGGATCGTACATCCTTGTGACGAATGCCAGCTGACTTCACCAGGAAGTCACCTTTGGACAAGATGCAAGTTGTGCCGGGCATCAGCAACTGGGAGGGTCTCCTCGGTCATGTCACTGTCTGCAGCTGCCCTCCATGCACCTTCTTTCCCAGTTCCCACTTTCGTTGACATTCCCACCATTCTTTTTGCAAAGCCACATGGAATAATGTTGGCAAAGAAACGTGGCAATGCTCTCTTAGGGTTTTTTCCCAGCAGTGCTTTGTAAAGGCTCACACTGTCAGAAGGAATGTTTCTAAGAGAACTCACACTAGGTGGTGAACTTATTATACATCAAGTTGACAATGCACTGTAGAATTGTATGCCTGAAACCTATGTAATCCTTGCTAACAGATGTCACCCCAATAAGTCTAACAATAAAAATGAATTAAAAATAAATAAATAAATAAAAAAATAATAAAAACATCCTAAGGCAACTAACTCATCTTAAAGTCAAACCCTCAAGACAGGAGCTTCCCTTGCCTAGGTCCTAAGGGCACGAGTTATTTATTCATTCACAAGTGTTCACTGAGTACCTACTGTGTGCCAGGCACTGTGCGCAGCCTTGGAGACACACGGTGAATCCCACGGGCATGATTTCCTGCCACCTGAGAGCTCACCTGCTCTCAGTGAAGTGATGCTTACCTTTAAGGTGCACGAGGCATAACCCACTTCCAGCAGTTGTGACTCGGTGAGATTGAGCAGGACCTGGGAGCCTTCTTTTCTAACAGGATCCTCAGGTAATCCTGATACGAGGACCTCAGGAGGAATACAGATACAGTGAGGAGGTGAGGACATAGCAGCACCATTCATTGCAATAGTGCAGAAACTGTTCGAATAAAGGTCTCCATGGAGTGCTGTAGGAACAGAGGACAAAGTGTTCACACTACAAGGTGGGCCGGGACAGGTGCACAGACCCCTAAATGACAGGGTCACTCTGGCCATGTGGCAATGGTAGACGTAGAAGGTCTTCAGAAGAGGAAATAACAAAATCCAGGAGACTGAGGTGGAGTCACGGGGGCCCAGTGCCAGGGCCCCGTGCAGCCTGAGCACTAGATGAAGGCTAGGACTCAGTGTGCGGATCTCAAGAATTCGGGGTTTACTCTCAGGCACCAAAAAGCCCTTGAAGATTTTTAAGCAGAGGAGCGAAACGATCTGATTTCTGCCTTTATTCTGTAGTGACCAATCAAGGTGATTTGCAGCAGCATTAAATGAGCCAAAAGGGCAAAATAAGAAGAGGCAAGAAATGGGAACTCAGGGCTCCCTCCTACTCCCCAAGTTCCTTTGAGGCAGGCTTAATTGCTGTGATTCCATTCTCAATTTAAGAAATCAAGGTTAAACGACTTGTCCACGATTGCATCCAGTTTCATGAGTGAGAACTAGGGCACAGGTCTCCTGCTTCCACATTTCCTACTGATCCCCCTCTTGCCACCCCCTCCACCCTCCCACACTCCGCAGGCTGTCAGTCAGAGAGATGTAAAAAAATCCCACCCCTACCCCTTTAAATTCCATGATAATAAGGCCCACTGCATGAAGCATTGTAATTCTTTTGAAACTTCCTCTAACATTGTTGGAATACACACAAAAATGGTAAAAGTTAAATGGACATTTGTGGAGACGGGCTTCTTTTAACATTAAAGTAGCATCTCCTATGGAGTGATGGGGTGGGGTAGAGGGGATGGGGTCCCTGAGAACTTTCTAAATAGACTAAGTTTCTGGCTCTAAGGTAAAGATTCCTTAGTAGTAAAGTTTCTGAATCAGGCTGGTTTAAATGGGGAGAAACGGGAGGGGGTGGGAGAGGAGGGGGGAAGCTAAATATAAGGCGATGGAAAGAGAAGTCACATTAGGTGGTGAACTTATTATACATCAAGTTGACAATGCACTGTAGAATTGTATGCCTGAAACCTATGTAATCCTTACTAACAGATGTCACCCCAATAAGTCTACAATAAAAATGAATTAAAAAAAATAAATGATAAATATAAGGACACTGGGCACGTGGACTCTACATCATCCATCATCACAAATGCTACCGGCCGGCTAAGGCCACTTTCCTCACTCTGAGTCTCCTCTTCACACGGCGTGTGGGACAGGTCAGCCATGGGAGTTGCATTTCTGAGACCCAACAACCAAAGTCCTCAGGCATAGGAGGATCAAGCATTGTCACATCAAATTCCCGAATGTCCTAAAAGTAGCTAAAAGAAAGGAAGCCAAAAAGAGAGAAAGGAATAAGGAATGAGATGGAGCTTCCCACTGAGTGTCAGAGCTGGAAAATAACTTGAGGAGCATGTCGCCAAGGTCTCCATCCCCATCTTTATGAAGGGAGAAGCCAAGGCCCAGAGACAGGACGGGGCTTGCTCAGACCCACACAGCTAGTTAGTGCTGAGGCTGGGATGAAGGCCCCATGGGCTCCTGCAGCCATGCTAAGCTGCTACTCTCCTGTCTCACGGCACTGTGCTGCCCACAGATTATGTTTCGAGGACCTGTTGGGATAGTTTATGAATCCTTTAAATGCAAAAGTTAAAATGGTCCTGGGAACCCAGAGAGCCATGCGACCAAGTTCAGGACTCGTCTCTACAGCTTCCCAGCTGCGTGGCACTGAGCCAGACCTCTGAGCCTGTTACCCCTTTGGGAACAAGAGGACGATATTCTCTCTTCCCTTTCACCGAGTTTCTCTGAAGATGAAATGTGTCATTTCATGTGGAAATTCTTTGCCAACTGAAAAAAGCCCATGAAGACATATACCATTAAACTGTTGGCTATAAAACCTGGGAGCAGAACAGGGTCCAAGGAAGTTCACACACGAGTGGTTGGCACAGTGCTGCCAATGTATGTGCATGGTGGCCAGTGAGCAAACTTAATTGTCAGATTTTTGGGGTCGATCATAGCCCTGAGGGCCATTCCAGGAAAAGGGTTCCAAAATTGCTTTGAAGGGAACATGAGACACTGGCGTTGGTGCACAGCTTCCCAAGGGGAGTGCTTTGAAGTTGATCGTAGTGATACTCAGCAATGAGGTATGGAGCACTTCTCCTAGATGAGTTCACGAAATTAATTGTCCGACCTCGTATTTATTATTTATTCTGCTCTAGGCAGGGAGTGAGAGTGTAGAGCCCCGTAAGTGCAAGGTCAAGGCTGTTTCGCTAACTGAAGCCTCAGATCTGTCAAGACCTGGAAGACATAGATGCTCAGTGAATATTTTGGAGTGAAGTAATGAAATCATATTCAAACACAGCAGAACTTCTGATTAACTTCATTTCCATCTGCACTTAGGTGCAGTCACTCATTCATTTATTCCCTAAAAGTGTGTTGAGAGCTTGCTATGTCCCAGCCTCTGTGCTTGGCAGTGGATATATATTAGGCACAAAATAGATGCAGTTCCTGCTGTGGTGACCCTAAATCTATTGGGGAGACTGAAGACCAAGCAGGTAAACAGATGAGTAAAACAAGTCCAGTTATGAATTAGAACAAGGACTATGAAGAAAACATAGAGAGGGGGTTTAAAAAAAAAAGAACAGAGGAATGCCCCTCTGAGCTGTCAGAGAATGCCCTCTAAAAAGAAGTCAGTTAGCCCTTTGGCATTTCATTCTGGTAGAAGGAAGTTGTCTGAAATGGCTTGTCCATTCTTCCTTCTAGATCCAATGGGACGCGCAGCAGAGCCTCCCGAGAGGCTGCTGTAAGAATCAGTGTATGAAGCTGTATAGTTTTCGTGCCCATCACGGCCATGTAGGGCTCATGAACCAATCTGAAGCCTGGGCCTGGGTGAGGCTGCCCGGCGGGGACCTGGCGTCGGTGTCCTCACGCCGGGGCGCCCCACCCACCCGTGTGGAGTCCCTCGCTGGCTGCTTCCTCTGAACCTGTCGCCACTCCTCGGCAAGGGGGTGTGGCTGCAGAAGCCATGGTGTGGATGACGAGGAGGCACCCCCCAGTCCTCTATTGGGAATCCCTGTTATGAACATGGTGCCCTTGAGATTGGTCTCATTCTCCCCCAGATGTTGCTCATTCACCTCTGGAAAAATATACCCGCTCCGTAGTAGGTGGTGGCCGCAGGTGAGGGCCTCTTAGTCGGGATTCCCAGCCGAGAATGTCCCTGACCGGGCTTCAGTTCTGTCACACCTGCTGTAAGTGTTGTATCATTGGTGTAAATATGAATTTTTACTTTTGGAGACGTGTAGCTTTCTCCATATTTTAAGGTGCTCTGCTCCCCTAAATGAGTGCTATTCCAGCCAGTGGAGGGTTGGGGGCATGTTGTGCATCTTCGTGTCCCAGCACCCGGCACAGGGACTCATGCCCAGGAGCCGTTGAAGAATTACTGCCTGAAGGAAGTGAAGGCTCATGGTGAAGCAGACCCTTTCAGCTGTGGGCAGAGGACAGGACCTGCCTTCTCGCCCCCGCCCATCTGCGCAGGCCCGGCCACGCCACGCTCTTGGACATGCCCCTGTGCGCCGGGCTTCCTATTTTTCAGCTATCAATATCCAGCGAGCACTGGCTCTTGTCAGTCTAATTTCGAGTTGCCGCTGCTTCTTGACACCCTGCACTTTATCAGCCACACACTGCTTGGCTCCTATTACCACTGATCTCAGCATTGCTAATAAACAGCAACACCCAGGCCATATTTTCTGGTCCCTGTCAGGCTGCCGCTTTCCTGGGTGAAATAAAAGTCCTATTAACATGCTTCTCCTCATTGCCTCTGACAGTTTGATTAATCAGGCCTCCTCTTTAGATGACCTCTGCACTAACACGACAAGAAGGTGAATATGAAATGAATAGTTTGCCCACAGAATGGGCTGCTGTGGGTTCGGGATTTTTATCAGATCAGACTGTCAGAAGTCCTGAACTTGTGAGAAATTCCACGGCATGCAGCAGAGCCCAGGAGGACAGAGTTTGGTCCACTGGACTCTGTCACGTCCTGATGGGACTCCATGCCAGGTGTTCCAGGGCAGGGACCGTCTACCTGACAGACATTGGCCTGTGTGCCTAGAATGACCCTGAGTTTATGCAGCCTGGTTCATAGAGTACAAATCTAATATTCTTTTTTTTTAACATTATTGAATAAAATGACCTTTTATTTTCAACAGCTTTCTTCCCCCCCCCCACCCCACCAGAAAACACAATATGTTAACTTGGTGGCTTCTTTGCTTCTCAGAACGCTAATGCAAAACCATTACAAAAAGAGCACTTGAGTTAAATGTCCACATTTCCATCATAAGTCGCTGTTTTCAGGGAAATCAGTAACTTGGGCATAAAAAGTCATTTTAGACTGGAGTTCACGTCGTGGGGAGGGCTCTGACAGTCTTGGCACACGAATTGGGCCACGTGTTTTCCATTGCCGGCGTGTGGGTGCTCCTGCCTGTGCTGTTAGGTACTTCTTGAATGAGAGGATGGCTTGGGAAGCCATTAGCCAGGTTGGAATATACAGGGGCCTCTCTGATTGCTTTGCCAAGAAGCCTCAGTAAAGATTTTAAATCCTGCCTGCAAGGAAGAATGGAACAGCCTGACAGAGTGTAGAAGCAGCAGCAGGCAAGCAAACGTGGACAAAGGTGCCAGGAGATGGAAAGATGTTCGCTTCTTCTGCTTACTTACACTCTTTCTTTCTCCTTCGCAGTGAGTTAACTTAGTCTTCTCTAGTCAGCTAGTGTTACACAGCTAGCACTTTTAAAAAGCATGCCTTTCCATCATAGTATCTTCAGAAAGAAAATTGTTTTAGTGATGCCAGGATGAAGCCAGAGAATATCTAGCATAGATCTCAGGGCTTGCTAGGTGCTCAATAAGTGGTTGTCAGATTGAGCTGAATTACGACTCTTCATTCTGGATGAATTCCTGTGGGTGAAACACTAGGAGGAGACAGTAGGGGAGGAGACTTGCTAGTATCCTCTAACATATCTCATTTTCTGTGCATAGTTGGAATTCCCAGAGTCAGGAGGGAACTCGATACTTTTGACCTTGACTGCAGAACTTCCTGTCAACCTAAATTTGGGCTGGGTTAACAGCTATCCACAATCAGCTTAGTGAAATACTGGGTGGTCCATGGAGCAGTGATTATACTAGTAGAAAATGGGTTACTCAAGAAGGTGTGTATCCCTCTACCATCATTTTAGACATGGCAATAGTGACCCTAGGGGAGGGAGAAAGTTCTTGATTAAAGGTGGTGTTAGCTCAGATAGATATTTGTACGTCTATGTTCATAGCAACATTATTCACAATAACCAAAGGGTAGAAGCAACCCAAGTGTCCTTCAACAGATGAATGGATATACAATATGTATTATGAGGGCTAGCTGGAAGAAATCCAGTCATAAATGCCTCCTTTTCATGTTATGTGGCTGGATACTTTCCGGACAACCCTCATACATCCAATGAAATATTCAGCCTTGAAAAGGAAGGCTATTCTGGCATGCTACAACATACATGAACCTTGAAACCATGCTAAATGAAAAAAGTCAGACACAAAAAGACAATAATTGTGTGTTTCTATTTATATGAAGTACATAGATCGTCAAATTCATAGAGATGGCAAGTAGAATGGTGGTTGCCGGGGGCTGGGTGGAGGGAGCACCGGGGAATCATTGTTGAATGGGTATAGATTTTTTAGTTGGAGAAGATCAAAAAGTTAGGGAGAAGGATGGTGGTGATGGCTGCACGAGAATGTGAGTGAGCTTAATAGACCCAGATTGTGCACTTAAAAATGGCTAAAATGGTAAGTTACACATTATGTATATTTTACCGTAGTAAAACATGTTACATTAATTAGTGACAGATGGGACTAGAATTTGGGACGGTAACATCTTTGCCTAGGAGTCAGGAAGTGTGGCATCTAAGTCCATGTATTCATTAGTCAAAGGTCTTCTGACAAACCAAGTTCGGCCCTTTGAGCCTTGTTTCCCATCTGTGACACGAAAGGTTTGAACAGTATTCCCATCATGCCAGCCTGACCCACCCAGAGCCCTTCCTCATCTTCTGAGTTCTCCCCCTGGACATTTTAATGAGGCCAGCCTGGTTTTTGCTTTCCGTATTTTCCCTTTGCCACAGGTCATGCAGGCAATGACTGAACACCTTGAAGAGGTGTTGTCAGGGGAAGAGTGAAAGAGAAGACAGAACCTTGAAAGGGGCTGTTCATCTCCCCCAAACGTAATTTCACAATTCCCAAAGAGGAAAAAAAATTAATGTAGTTGCTGTTAAGAAATTGCTGTGTGCCCCAATCCTTCCTCCCGGTGTGGATGATCACTGACTCCCAGATGTCCCGACAAAGTCAGAGGACATCCTGACATTCATTTAATTAAGTTACTGTAGGGGTTGGGTCCTTGTCACACACAGTTATGGATATTGAAGAAATTAATGCTGTCTTGAGTGTATCTAAGATTTGTTAATGTTTTAGTGCCTTACTAAATAAACTTTTTTTTTTTTAACTAGAATAAGTTAAACAGTTGGGAAAAATTCCAACAAACCAGCACAGACCAAAAAATACAGATATAAAACCAAAAGGAAAAATGGAAGGGAGTAAGATTACAATAAAAGTCTTTATTTTAAGCGAGTTAATTTATTTATTCTTTTTAAGTCTTAACTGTAATATTTGGGATCACACTGAATGTGTATTTTATTTCTTTTGTCAGCCCTGAAGTAAGTTTATTTTGAATGTTTATTTTAAATGGATTTAGCCATCAGAGACTTAGGTCATCATGGAAAAGGGTCCTATCTGGGGGGTAAAAAAAAAAAAAAAGGACATTTTTGTGTGCTTGAGAGTAATTCAGAAACCACTATTAATTTCTAGTCTTGTGATAGACTGCTTCTTTAGAAAGGCGAGTGCATTTGATATGTTGAAGCACTTTGTGAGACAAGCAAAACAATTTGGAGCGATTGAAAGTGACAGCCCTGCTCGGAGCACATGGCTTTATTTTCGTTACTTTACAATGCAGGTGGAATGCAAATCATGCCTCTTGTCAGTTGCCTCTCTCCGTTTCATATTTTCTATCCTTCTGTGCTTTAAGGGGAAGCTTTTCGCCTAACACTGCCATTCCATCGTGTTTAGCTTCTTTTTAACTTGGCCAGTGAATAGCCATTTGTTTCTTTACTTGTTTTTGAACTCATTACAAAAAGCTTAAATCAATTTCCTTTCAAAATAATTGCTTTGGCTGTAACTCTCACGAGATGACAAGAACACAAAAAGGCGTTTGCTTTGAAAGTGCTGCTTTTTCCAGAACATCTTGCGTCCCTTAGCACTTTGCATTCATGCACCTATCAGATGTGGATTGAGAGCGAAGCACACAGTTCCAAGCAGCGGGTGCTAGCTAGGGAGGCTGTCAGGTGAGTGCCTCCCTGCGTCAGACGGTTTGTTAGTACGTAGCGAGGCAGCTGCCTTCGGTGAGATGTCACTGACTCACACTGTTTTCCAGTAGGCAGAACTCCATCAAACCTGTTACTGGTCCTTCTGTTGAGTCAGAAGGTGTCAGAGGAGGAGGGGCCTACTGCTTATCACCCCCAGCGGCATACGGAGTGTTGCGTATTCCCTAAGTTCATTCAGCAGAGCTAAGATTTGAGCCTAGATCTGTGCGGCTGCAAAGTCTGGGGATTTTTCCACTTTACCGTGCCAGATTTTAGAAATGGTTAGCCTCTCTCACCTGTCTCCTTTCATTTGTCTCTCCTCTACCTTCTTTCTTTCCCTTCCTACCTATTGCCTCTCCTTCTCCCTCCCTCCTCTCCTACGATGTGAAAGGGTATCAGTGAGACAGGACACTGACCCCGAAGTCGGGCAGACCAGAGCTTGACTCCCACCTGTGCTGGGGGACCTTGGATGAGTTATTTAACTGTGTTAAGTCTCTGGGGCCTCAACTAGAAACAGAGACGATACTGATACTTAAAGTTATAAGCTCCGGCCTGCAAAACATTGTGCCTGGTGCCTGACACCGAGGAAACACTCACTAATGATAACTGCTAAAATTTTCACTATCTGTCATCATAAGTGCTGTTTATATTTTACAACTTTTAAAAACATATTATTTCCTACCGGGTCCCTAGCAGAGTGGATGGGAAGTAGGCGTGGGGGATTGGTTTTAAGGTTCTGTGTGTCTGTAAGCAAAGGGATATATTAATATTGTATCTGAGGAGTTTCTTGAGTGGTAAGTCCCAAACAGATTAGCTTAATAGTGATAACTATATATTTTTTAAAAAGTCCCAATGGCCAGTCAGCTGAAATATCACTCGCATGTGATATTTCAGAACTCTCCCAGGTAGAGGGGATCACTCCAGCCTCCACACGAAGGCAGAACTCAGTAACTATAGTTGTGTGGTTGAATGAATGAAGTCATGAATGAATGCCAGCCTTTATCACAATGCTCCAAAATGGATTTATGTGTGGCTCTCTTATCAGACTATGAACTTGGATGCAGAGCCGTGTCTTGTCTCTTCCTCTTTGTCCCTGTGGCCCTGACGTCTGACATACTTCCTCGCACACAGCGGGCAACCAGCAAATGTTTCTCTGTAGCCTCTGCAGACGCCTTTCCTATCAGAGACGGTTCTCCAAACACAGATTTCACTTGACCTAGTACCCACATTGTAGACAGTAATTAGTTGGGCTTCACTTATTATTTGTTTCCTAACAACATCCCCAATATATTTCTGTCTGGAGATTAGTCTTTTATCTTTCTCCCCTTCTGAGGTCTCAAGATTTTCTTTGTAAGCTGCCAAGCTTTAGGGCAGGGGTGTCCAACCTTTTGGCTTCCCTGGGCCACAATGGAAAAAGAATTGTCTTGGGCCACACATGTAATATACTAATACTAATGATAGGTGATGACCTAAACAAACAAACAAACAAACAAAACAAAACAAAAGTCTGTGCATAATTTTTATAGTCTTTTAAGTAAGTTTGCTAACTTGTGTTGGGCTGCATCCAAAGCTGTCCTGGGCCGCACACAGCCCGTGGGCCACAGGTTAAACAAGCTTGCTTTAGTAGGATTCTTTCTTCTTTAGATTCTTCCCACCTCCTTCCACAACTTTCCGATAACTCTTACATGTCTGCTTAACCCAGGTACCTTGAATGTACATGAGATGCTCCCGTCTCACAGAACATCTTTGAACCAGTTATTGCAGTCAGCCAGAGATTGACATCAGAAAATTTCTCTATCATCTGCTGGGTCCAGACACTTATATATCCCCTATAAGGGATAAGGATATGGGGGTCAGGGACCTCAGGAGACTTACACTCTGATAAAGGAGCAATTAACGGGTGGTGAATGTTTCAGAGTGAGAAGTAGGGAAGGAATAAGAGGGCAGTTTAACCTAACCCAAGGGTGGGGCTCTAAAGATTCTAAGGGAGCCCCAGCACCTATTTCCATTAGGTCTCGGGCTTAGGGAAACACACATAAAACAGAAAGAGGACCAAGGAAATGCCGACCATGGCCCTGGAACAGCATTGGGGGACCAAAGCTTAAGAAATGTTTTCCACTTTTATAATTGGGATTGAATTAAAGGACAAAGTGGGAGAGAAATATGAGACTGAACCACAGAATTACAGATTGGCTGCCAGGCTCCTGGAATGAGGGGGCATTCTTTTTGAGGCAGAATTAAACTATTACCACAAAGATTGTAGTCAATTGTAAGTATTTCATACATTACAGATGTTTCTAAAAGTGCCTGGTTTTATAAAGGGGATTGTGGCAAAATGTATGAAAATAGGATCTCTCACTTGTTCCATTTCTGGTTTCCCACATGGAACAGATGATTTTGATTGTCTCATGGTCAACCCAGAATTACTAAACTCTGGGAAGATTAGAAGGACTAGAAACTGCTACTTCAGTCTTCTCTCAGCAGCGTTGGAAAGCATGTGTTTCTAGTAATAACTCCGGGAACTATTTGGTCAGTAGATGCTTCAGTTGTAATTAAAGGGGCACTTCCTTAGTTTTAATTTATTTTAATTAATTTAAAAAATGTGTCATCTGGGTATGGGGAGGTATAGTCCCTTCCTACAAGTGGGGAAATATTATTCCTGAGATCAAAAAGGAGTGAGTGTTCTGGAGACCTCCCATCCTGCTGCGTAAGCCCTGGGAGGAGGAGGGAGGGAATGACTGATTTCGGAGGGGCTCCTCACTGTCTCCTCGTGGAGAGTCACGCCGTGTGGGAATACACCGAAGGCCCTGTGCTAAAGAACCTCTTTACTTTATACAAGTCAGCTCTTCCCAAATGCGTTCGATGACAGCACCCTGTTTTTAACCCAAGACCGATTATCATTCCACAGAACACACTTTGGAAAACATGGCGATAGTCAAATTTCTTAGCATTCTTTGGATGTGTTCTTGTGGTGACACCATGCTGACAGGACTTATAAGCAGGCGTACCCCACACGGAAGTCCAAGGCGGGCCTCAGCCACGGATCGTCTGGCCATGCCAACTCAGCCCTGATGGTTTATGAAGCGAAATGAGCGTATCCGTACAGGGGAGCAGCGGAAAAACCACTGGGCTTGGAGTCAGATGGTCAGGCCTGGCCTTGGCCTGGCACTTCTAGCTTTGCTTCCTTAAGTAAAGAATAGAACCATATTGAACTTTTCGTCTTTTATCTGCAAAATGCCACAACCGTACCCTCTCTGCCACTGCCCTCATCACCATCATTCATTCGTTCAGGGCTCTGGAGTCTAGAACATGGGGAGACAAACTTTCTTTTAAAGGGCTGCATATTACATATCATAGGTTTTGCAGAACGTATCATCTCTGCCTTGACTCTTCAACTCCATCACCACAGTGTGGAGCCATAGATGATATGCAAAGGAGTAGGCGTGGCTGCATCCCAATAAAACTTTATTTATGAAACAGTCGCCAAGTCGGATTTGGCCCACAAGCCATACTTTGCTGATCTCTGGTTCAGGGCATGTTGAGGGCTGTGTATATATCACCTCTAGTTACCCTTGCGAGGTGGTACAGTTAATACCTTGATTTATACCTGAGGAAATTGAGGCATAGAGATGTTCAATAACTTGCTTAAGATAATATGATTAATGAGAGGGCCAAGAATTGTGCTTTGACTTCTACATTAAACTCCCTCCCCTCATGCAATCACAAAAGCAGGTCATAAATTACAGAGGTATATACAAATAGGATGTAATATTATCTGAGGAAATCCCCGCTTACTTGTCTATAAGAAGCAATTCATGAGAAGAAGTATATATTTTATGGAATAAGCTTACCATTCCCTCTTATTGTCTCTACTCTCACTTCTATGCTATTCAGTCCCCCACCCTGAGCCCAGAATGTTATTCACCTTGTCCTCCTTCACAGTAACTAAGATCTCTGGGGCACCACCGTTGAAAGAGTTCGCCTTTCTCTGGAAATTGCCGGAATCCACCAGCAGTCTATTGGACATAATCATAACACTGCAAATGTGCCTAGAACTTTACATTTTAAAGTGTTGGGATGCTGTAGGCTTGGGTTTATGTTAGGAGCCTAGCGTTGCAGCAAATTCAGACTATTTCTTAATAAAAAATAACCCCGTGCACATTCATTTATATTTTTCTTCCTAAGTGGAGTAAAACTAGCCCTAGAGTCAAGTTTGAAATTATTTTCATAATTTTGGGTAATTAAGACACTTCCCAGATCTCATTAGCAAAAGCCCAAAATAGAATAATTGCCATATAATTAGTGATTGGCAAACCTTTAGAGGTTTGGAGGGTTTGTTCTTTTCTGAATCTGGAAATGCAAGGGCCTAACCTGAGCTTATTGGAACCCAAGATATTTCAGAACCAGACAGCAGCCCTTTGCCAATTTATTTGTTTAGCCCCCCTTGACTTGTTCCACCAAACTCCTATCTTTCTATGAGTTCTCAGACACATTTTGTCATTCTTCACTTAAATCTTTCTCCCTGGTTGGAGTCCTGCTCCTTAACCACTATTGAGTGTGTTCTTTCTCTGTGTCTAACACCAGGCAAAAATGCTACAGGATTGTAAGAAGAGAGGGAGGAGATAGGACTGCATGGTAGTAGCTCAGGAAAGATGTAGGGTGGCAGGTCCTTCCGTTCAGGCTGCTGTGTGCTGAGGTTTAGAGTTGGAGTATCGGATTTTTCTTGGACATTCGAAATGCTTCTTGGTTATTGTTGGTGATCTCACAATAACTCTATGAGGCAGTGTGGGTAAGACACAGATGAGTACCATCCTACACCTAAAGAATCGGGAGCACAGGGGAGATGGGTAATTTCTCCACGGTCACACAGTTATCCACGGGTTAAAGAAGGAAAGAGAGGGAGGGAGAGCGAGAGAGAGAGAGAGAGAGAGAGAGAGAGAGGGAGGGAGGGAGGGAGGGAGGGAGGGAGGAAGGAAGGAAGGAAGGAAGAAAACTATTATCTCTCACCCTCTGTCCTCACCTGTTTCTACTGGGATGCCCTGCGCATAGCACATGGTTTCCTGTGTCTTGCCCCTTAATCTTGTCAAGAGAAAGAGTGTGAACTTTGAACTCAGGCAGCTCTGGGTCTAACTCTCAGCTCAGCCACTTGGCTGTGACCTCTCAGCAGGCTGACCAGACGTACCTTTTTAAACAGGACAGAAAACAATGGTACTGTCCCATTTCAAGTGGGACATATGGTCAGCCTAGTCTCACTGGGCTAAATTCAAAGTGTTAGTAGGCTGACTATATATGTGTACCATATGAAATGGGACAGTACTCTTGTTTTCTGTCTGGTTTAAAATTGGATGTCTGGTCAGCCTACCTCACAGTTCAGTAACTTAAGCTTTCTTAGTCTTGTTCTTCATAGGTTACTTGGGAGTATAATACCTACCCTGAAGAACTTGTATAGGGATTAAATAGAGAACAGATTATGGAAGCACCTAATAAGTGTTTAATAAATGGAAACTGTTATAATTATCCTCCAACTAGAGTTCATTCCTCCACACACCCTTACACCACTTGCTTTGGTGTGCTTTACTAGACCATGAACTCCTGAGAATAGAAGCCATCCCTGGCAAATAGTAGGGCTCAATACACTTTGCTCATTTAAGAAACACCTAGCACTTAACATGTGATAGGATCATTGTAACTGTTTTATGTATTTTAACTGAGCTCCATGATAATTCCTTGAGATAGAAAAGCTACTATCATTCCAGTTATACTGATGGGCACTTGCTAGAGTCTGCCCAGTAGTAAGTAAGTGGTGGAACAAAGATTCGAACCCAGTTGTCAGCCCCAGTGCTCGTGCTCTTACCCAGCATGTGATGCCATCAGATGGCCTGGGTGGCCAGCCAGCCCTGTCATCACTGTGTCCCCCAAGGTTCCTGTCCCTTGGCCCCAGAGTCTCATTGTATTAATGAGTCAGAAATCCTCCCATGAGGTCAGATTCCCTCCATCTGCCTTTGTTGCATTGCTTTTGGTCTCTTGAGCCCAAGATGACCGCGAACCCCAGACCTAAATTCCAGTGCAGAATCTAGAGCTGTTTCGAATGGAGGGGGAAGGTGGCTCGTAGGCCAGCTGGGTAGGGGACAGCTGAGGACTAGTCTCAGTCTAGAATTCAAGTAAGTGTTGCACCAGCAGAGCCCAGATCACGTAGCCATGCCTAGATGACAAGGCAGATGCTGCTCTTCCTGCAAGGGAAGAATACACTTTACACTTAGAAACAGAGCAGTTCCGTTCAAGCACCCTCACCATGCTAGGGCTGGAATGTGATGGAGGAAAGAGACGCTTTCCGATCTTGCTTAATAGAAAGTGACAAAACAGAGACTCCAGCTCCCAGTCCCCATGTGAGCTTCTGTCTCAGGTAAGGTGTGCAATCATTTGCAGAGATGTGCAATCAGTTTAATAGAAGCACAGCAAAGCTTGAATGAACAGGGAAAGGAACATATTAAAGCAAACATAAGGCAGTAAAAAAAGGAAAATCCATTCTGAGTTGTGGGTGGGTAACTTGGTGTTTAGGCTCTAGGTTTTAATTGCATCCCAATGCTGTGAGCAAAGCAAGTCTGAGGAGGCCTGGTGATGACAATATCCATTAAAGTTAATTTCCTGATAGAGGCCACTTAAATCTGATTGTTGTTTTAATTTGTTTCACTGCTAATTTCCTTCAGCTTAAATAGAGGAAGCTCTCTGTACCTCCCATGGCCAGCTCGGGCAGTCTCAGAGAGGTGATATCTATCATGGCCTTGACCATCCAGAGATGACCGTTATGGCCACACTATCTGAACAGGAGGTGACGACTCTCTTTATCGCTGGGACCTAGCAGTTGCTTGATTTGGAAGATAAGGATGCTCACTTTAAAAATCTAATGGTGTATTGACTTCGTAAGTGAGAAATCTCTTTCTGTTACTCTGCAAAGATCTTAACTGGGAAAAATGCGAGCCCCAGCGGGGTCCAGAGTAAGTATTGGGGTGAAGTCCAGGGTTTTCAAATCATACAGACTCTTTTTATTTTTTTGAAGGAAGAATGAATATGAACATAGACTAAAACATCAAAGCAGGAAAGAATAATCTCCTCATAATAATAACAGATACAAGGTTTATGAAATGTCAGGCCTGTTGGGAGTGTTTTACATACAGGAAGCTTGTCAGGTAGGTTTTTGTTGTTATCTGCATTTTTACAGTTGAGGAAGCTGATGAGTAGAGAGGTAAATTAAGGTACTAGTTAGGATTTGAACTTGGGATGTTGGCACGGAAGCCAGCTCTTGACCACAAAGCCAGTGCTTCTAGACCTCTGGTCCCAGGGCCCATGTCAACAGTGGCACCTGAGACCTTGTTAGAAAATGCATGTTCTCAGGCCCCATCCTGGACCTGCTGAAGTCTGTAGTGGGCCTTTCAGGTGAGTGTGATGCACTCTAACACTTGCGAACCACTGCACTGCACCACGCTGCCTCTGCAGAATCTATTCTTGCACGTTATAAATATTTATCAGGTATCCAAGAAAGGGAGGCACTTTTGGAAATAGAGCAAAGGCAAAAATGCCTCCTCTCACGGCGTTCACAGTTTAGAGAGTGAGATAGATACTAAAGAAAATAAAAGTCATTTGTATACCAAGCTCTGTTATCTCAGGTTGACAGATTATGTTGACAGGGAAAAAAATACTGAACGTTAGCACTCTGCCCACTGATGGGCGGGCAAAGGAATGGCTACCTAACGGAGTTTAGTAACTTGACTCAGATGACATGACTGTTCATAATTCAGAAGCAGGCTTAAAGCCCAGGTCTCTTGGTTACTGACCATAGTGTCTTTCTCCTGGAATGCTGACCATGCATTCCTGTTTGCCTTCACCTGTATCTTGTCAGAGGGGAAAAAAATATGAAGTTTATGGACAGGCTGACCTGAGACCAGATTTCCTCTCTGCCACTTAACAGATTGATCCCACATGGATTTACATGGAGAGTTTGACAGCGTTGGTAGAGGCAGAGCTGGTTACTTCTAGCTCACAGAATCGAGAGAGACTCCCGTCTGGAGAGAGCTGAGAATGATGGGTGGTCAGGCCTTGTCGGTCAGGCCTTGTCGGTCAGCGCGTGTCACTGCACATGGACTTGCAGAGCTTCCGATCCTTCCCCTGTGTGAAGGTTTTGGGAAATAGGTTCTTCTCTTTCTCCTCCTTGTATGCTTAGCCAACACCCTCAGAAGCAGCACAAAGTTTGTGTGTATTAGGTATTCTTCCAAATGTAGAACCACTGTGATCGAATGTCACTGCCACTGCTAGTTCAACATTTGCTGTTTCAGGGAGAGCCAGCAAAACTCTGACTCCTAGAATTTTCTAGCTGTGGAGAAGTCAGACAAGGCCGCTTTCAATACTGTTCATTAAAAGGCTTTGAGAAGAAGGTATTTGACCAGCCAGAGGCTGTGGCCATTTCACACAGGAGACGGTGTGTCATCAGACAGAGAGTAGAAGTGACTGGGGAAGGGTGGGGGATACAAATTCTGGTTTTCTCACTTGCTGAAATGCTCTTGCCAAAGGAAGAAAGCAGACGTTAGTAGCTCAGAAAGCCTACACACAAGAGCACCCTAGGAACTCCCTCAGAAGCTCTGCTAACACTGATTTAACTCGTGACTGTGACATGCTCTGCTGGCCCCGGACGAACCTGGGCAGCAGATTTGAAAGAGAAACGGAAATGCTGAAACTGCGGGCTCTGGAGGTAGAATTGGGATCCCATCTTGGTCAGTCAGCTGTGTGACCCTAATCAAATGATTTAAACACCTCTGTTCTATGGGTGATCATGTGATTGCCTATAAAACAGAGGAAAAAACAGACCTCACAGGGTTGTTGTGAGGCTGAAAGGAGCTACTGTATGGAAAGCACCTGCTGGTGACTATGTAATACTGGTTCTAGTAGTGTAGAGTAACAACAGTCAGATCAAATTGTAATACTTGCTGGGAGCGCTTTGTAGGTGTTTATTCAGACACCACTCTTACCCCTGGGGGTACATTGTGTCATCTCCTACACTCTGCCAACCAGGAAGATTTTCCAAAAGTGTTGTTTTTGAGCAAAACCAGAAATATACCTAGGATATTATGAAAATAGTGGTTTCACTTCTAAAAATCTCAGTGCCTTTCAGAATGATGTATGGGTTCAGGTGTCCCCTTGGGGGTAAACGCACACCTGTTAGGAAAGGGCATCTCTGCCTGCCTCTTTCATCTCAGCTCTGCTGTTCAGGGGCCATCGTACCTGAGCTGGTGATGGACAAGAGGGCAGGTGAAGAAGGGAGAAGCCCCGAAACCTTATCTTTCCCCATTCACCCTGCAGTGGGAGCTGGGGGGCCCAGAAGAATCTCATGTCTTCCCTCCTACCCTCTGCTGCCAATTTCAGGTCCCTGTTTTCCTCTTCCGCTCATCAAATAGTGCAATGCCAATATGGTAGGCAGAATAATGTAATGTCCCCCCCGCCCCCGCAAAGAGCTCCACATAATAATGCTCCAAACCTGTGACTGTTAACTTGCATAGCAAAATTGATTTTGCAGAAGTGATGATACGAATCTAAAGGACCTTGAGGTGGGGAGGTTATCCTGGATTGTCCTGGTGGACTCAGTGTAAACACAAGCGTTCTTACAAAAGAGAGGTAGGAGGATCCAAATGGGAGAAGATGTGACCACGGGCACAGAGGTTGGAGTGACACAGGGCCAGGAGCCAAGGAATGTGGGCGACCTCTAGAATAGGCTGACCAGATGTATTGTTTTAAATGAGACAGAAATCAAAGGTAGTGCCCCATGTCAGATAGTATGTATGGTCAGCCTAGTCTCACTGGGCGAAATTCCAGGTGTCAGTAGGCCGACCGTACGTACTGTTGAAACAGGATAGTCCCAGTGTTTTCTGTCCTGTTTAAAATGGGACATCTGGTCGGCATATTCTAGAAATGGAAAACCCAAAAAATGGATTTTCCCCTAGAGCAGGGGTATCCAAACTTTAGGCTTCTCTGGGCCACATTGAAAGAAGAACTGTTGGGGGACACACATAAAATACATTAGCATGAATGATAGCTGATGAGCTAAAAAAAAAAAAACCCAAAAAAAGGTCCATGCATAATTTTCATAACGTTTTAAGAAAGTTTACGAATTTTTATTGGGCCGCAATCAAGCCATCCTGAGTTGAACAACTTTGTCCTAGAGCTTGCAAAAGAAACCAGCTCAGCCAATACCTTGATTTTAGTCAAATGAGACAGCTTTTGGACTCCTGAATTCCAGAACTACAAGATTGTAAATTTGTGTTCTTTTAAGCCACTACGTTTTCAGGGCTTTGTCGTAACAGCAGTAGGAAACTAATACACCAGGATAAAGTAAAACCGATTTCTTCTGAAGTGTGGGTGAATTCTTCAGTATTTTGCAAATAAAGACCAGTTGTTAGACTTTGTTTCTCTCTGTTAGCAAAAACAGAAACTTGTAACTCTTAGAAAATTTCCAAACCAAGCACCTAAAGACTCGTGGGCTAGGACATAAGAGTGAAGGGGAAAAAAGGGAGGGTGGGTGATGGGGCACTCTGGGGCAGGCCTGGATGCCCCTGCTGGACAGTGTTTCCTAAAGTGACTTTCAAGGACATTGGTCTCCAGGGTTTATTGTGGCATGGTGATTACACAGGAGTCTCTGTGTGACTTCGGAAACCTTTCACCGGCGTCTGCCTCAGTTTCCACATCCATAAATAAGGTTAATCTGAGCCTTTACCTCCAATGGATGCGGTGGGCATGGAATGATTTCATATGTGCGAAGTTCTTAGAACAGTACCTGCCACGTCATCCACTTTTAGAAATGTTAGCTTCTGTTAGTGGGCCGAGAAAAAAGTGGGACCGATTCATGGGACCTCATATGTTAGGGACATGTTCAGTTATATCAAGTTAAACATAGTTCTCTCCTGCAGGGCCAGTCAGAGTGTTTACTGGGGTAATGTTCACTTTACACCCCCAAAGGGGCAGGAACACGTAATAGCATCTCTCAAACGTGTTTAACGATAGAACCCCGGAACGATCTCAGCCCATCAGATTTATTGGGCTTAGTAGGGGAGATACTTCCCACCTTGTAGTCTCTGCCCCTGGCCCTAGAGCCACCACGGAACTAGAGATTAGGGACAGTCTCATCAGGGCAAGGAGAGAAGTGTCCCTAGCCGTCAGAGCTGACAATCGGCCCCTTTTCCACGTTCTTAGCCTTATTGTTGTCATTGTGTGTTGGTCATCATATGAATTATCTTGGCTCTTGGGGACATGCCTAGGAACCTGGCACTGTGCCCACAACATAACACTTAACAAGTTCCACCAGGCAACGGGTTGGAACTCAGTTCACAATTTCAGGACCAGGGGTCTCAGCTTCAAAGTAATGCTGTTAATTTGTGAGCAGATAACCCAGAGCTTACACATCAAAATGGTTATCATACTCCTCAAAGGAAGCAATTTTCAAAAAGGAAATGTGTGAGTACTCAGTCGGATGGAAACATAACATTCAGTTGTATTCATTCTGAGGCGTATGTTAAAAAAAAATAAAGAAAAATGTTGCAGTGTAAAAAAAATAAAAACCACTATGGTGTCATTATAGAAGCACACCTTGTATACTAGTAAACATAGGAAATCTAATTTCTAGAGAATTTCATGTCAAGAAATCAGGCCTGGCTCACATAAAGATACCTTTCAAAACAGAAATGTAATACATTTAGTTAAGCTCTGGCTTTTTTTGTTTTGTTTTGAAAGCTGTAAGAAGTAAACTGTGATCCTCTTTATTTTTAGCAGACACCTCTAGAAAACCTTGCACAGTGTTCTATTTATAAAACAAAGCGTCTGTTTTCATGCAAACTTGTTTAGAATCTTATTGGAGAAAGAGCAGGCTGAGTAACAGAAAAATGAAATGTTTCTTTTTCACGATTTCTTGAATGTATCAGCACCTCTTTAAGAAACAACAAAACAACTGGCCTGTTTTGTTTTTGACGAATGGGAGATCACCTGAGACTGATAAATTGTGTTTAATATTCTGAGTCGATGGGAACTGAACACGTAACACGTGGGTGGGGGAGGGATGGAATTTGAAATGAGAGTACAGTCTGGCTTTTGTACGAGTTATGCTGCTGAGTGAGAGACAGCAGACCTAAATAATTCTCTGCCTAAATTATGTCACCATCACATTCTATAGAACATTTATAATTTCATCAGCCTTCAAGGCATGAAAAATAAAAATAAAGAAGAAACTTTAGCTGAGTAAATTCAATGGCTATAAACGTTTCTAGAAATTGAAAATAAGTGACCCAGTACAAGTAGAATGTAGTGTTAGGATCTGGCAGATTCTACTTTTCTACTTTGTCAACTCCCATCATTTATATCATGCTATTCTTAATCCTTACAATAATAATAATAATAATAATAATAATAATAATAATAATAATAATAATATCAACATTTATTTAGCGCTTATAATGTGCAAAGCACCCCTCTAAGAACTTTACAGGGATAATTTTATTTTCTTGACAATGTGTCGATGAGGTAGATACTAGAATTATCTCCATTTTACAGGTGGGCAAACTGAGACTCACAGAGGTGCAATATGGGGTGTTAGCATTGGTTTAGACACGGGTCTGACTCCAGAGCCTCGTTGATAAAAAGACAACCTATTTGTGTCAACAGTGCACACCTGCTCCGTGCCAGAGGGTTGCCGTGGAGTCAAACACTGACTTTCACTCTGCCTTTTTATGATAAAAATCCCAAAAAGCTTGGGAATCTGAGGAAAAATCCATACCGCCCCTGACCAGAATAGCTGCCTTGTGTGTGCTCCCATCTTTTTCCAATCATTGCTTGTCTCAGGAAGACTGAGGTGTGACCTCATTCCGGTGGCCCTCTCCTCTGATCCATACTTCCATTTGTACACACAACCATCTGTTTACTTGGCTGTTTCCACATCCCTTTCATGTGTGACCTCCCCTTCAGACAGAGCCTGGTGTGTAGCAACTGATCAGCTCGTGTCTGATGAGTGAATGAAAGGACACACCTACATGCAGATCCCATGTAGATTTGGACATGGTGGGCTGACTCTCCCAAGCAATACTACATCTTGAAAACTTTCTGTTGCGACCTCATTGTCATAATTAGTGCTCGCCTGCATAATATACATATCGTTGGATACTCCAATCACGGTAATTTTCTTAACTGTTCTCATTTTTATGCAGAGTTTAGGATGTATTTGTTTCTAGTATTTTGCTCTTATCAACCACACTGAAGTGAGTAACTTTGTGCATGGCATTTGTCCTTGCTTTTGGGTTATTTTATTAGTGTATAATCCCAAAATGGGGATTACAGAATCGTAGTACAAACATTTATGCCGTCTATGATAGCATTGTCCAATTTAAAAATATAACATGAACCACACATGTAATTTAAGATTTTCTAGTAGCCTCATTAAAACCTGAAAAAAAAAAGTAAAGTTCATTTTAATAATATATTTTATTTAACACACTATCTCCAAAATGCAGGTATTAACATTTAAACATGTAATGAATATTAAAATTAAGGTATTTTTACATTCCTTTTTTGTACCAGGTATCCAAAATAATGTGTGTTTCCCGTTTACAGTACATCTCTGTTCACATAAACCACATTTTGAGTACTCGGTCACCACACAGTGGCTACCCTATATTTGGCAGCAAAGGCCTACATGATAATCAAGTGTTTTCACATGGTTTTTATTGTTTAAGAACCCAAACTGTCATCTGTTTTGCCCCATCCTAACCTCCAATCCCACATATTATCTGGATCACTCCCTTGGGCACTGACTCTAAATTCTCTTGCTCTCTTCACTATTATCAATGTTTTCCTGACGTCTCTTGCGTGTCAGATACTGTGTTAGGTCTTGGAGACCCCAGTAGAAATGGGACATGGCTCACAACGCATTGGGGAAGATGGATGTGTTCATAACACAAGTCTTGACTGAAGTGCTTGTTGGAATGAGGTGGGAAGGACATTAAAGCACGCACAGCAGCCCGTAATAATGCAGAGTGAGATAAACCCCACACAGGACAATTAAACAAAGTGCTGAGGCCATCAGGGAAAGCTTCTTGGAGAAAAATATGAGTTGAGCCTTGAGGGCTCAGTAGAATCTTAACAGGCAGAGAGAGGGGAGAACAGTTTCACCTGTGACTGTCTCGTTATCCCAACCACACAGCAGGTTGGGATGGTCTCTCCCTGTGTTTAGATCTCCCTGGAGGCCTTGCCGGAGCCTTGCCGGAGAAGGAGCCCAGTAATGTTTGCTGAGCCCAATTAATAATATATGATTGGCTGGCGCACAGCGCGGGAGACACCAGGGTTTGTCTGCTTGCTTTAACCTCTGAATTGAAGGGGCAGCTTAAGCTTTTCACTCATTCCTCTGATTGTGTGGACTGCCAGTTTGCAGTCACCATGTTCTCACTTTACTAAATCGGTCTGGACTGAAACTAGTCGTTTAGAGCCAAAATGGTAGATAAATGGGGCCAACACTTTAACTTGCATCTGACCCACTTGTCACTTATTTCTGTTCTTCTGAGCGTTTCAGATGGCACAAACAGGCAACAGGGACATGAACAGCCAGTGATATGGGAATTAGAGGACACTTCATCAGGACGTGCTCGCCCTTTCGTTGCAGCTTGCTTCTGCTGGCATCTGTTTGATGACCTTGTGTAGGAATTGTGATCCCCACGGCACAGTTAAGGAAACAGGAAAGCAAAGAGAGGTTATTTGCTCAAGGTCACGTAGCAAGTTGGAAGAGCCAGGACTGGAACCCGTGTCTTTTAAGTCATGCCGTCCCATTATCTGTTGCATTGAGACAGATCTATTCAATTCTTTGGTGTCTAGATTCTAAATCTGAGAAACGCAGAGAAGGTACACTTTGTGGGAATACAAAGGAGATAAATTAGGAAACAAAAACCAAAGGGTTGTTGACGTTCACATATATAATGATATTAGCATTCATAATAATGATGACTCTAGGAGCTGATATAGGAGGGCTATCAGAAAAAAAATCCATAAATGCCTCTATTTTTCATATTACATGGCTGGATACTTTCTGGACAACCTTTGTGTATAGGGCAAACTCTCTGCTAAATGTATTACATGAGATTGCCACATTCAATCCTCACAACAAATCTGTGTGGCTGGTATTATTATTATTTCTACTTTATAAAGACGAATCCCAGATCAGATGGAAGAACTTGCCCAAGGTCACACTGCTAAGTGAAATGCGGTCAGAATTTGAACCCAGACCCATGTAACTTTTAACCTCACCTATGGAATTATCAAATTACAAAATTATGTTCATGCCAGCTCAGCCATAAGTGACCTTGGACAAGTTATTAAAATTCTGATTTCTGTACACCACTTTCTCTAAAATTAATACCTTGCCCACCACTCAGGGTTATAAATGTGGCAATGACTTGTATTATAATAAGTACCATGCAGTTATATAATGTTATGTACATTTAAATTAAAACTCCTCAGTAAAATGGAAGATGAACCACCACCAAGAGAATGGTGTCTGGCATATAGCAGGTGCTCAGTAAATTTACCGTGTATTGAGTGATTTGGAAGAATACAGCCCCTCTGGTACTGAAGGCAACTTTCTGTTCCACAAATGGTAATGGGGAGGGGAGAGCACAAAGGCAAGCCCTACATCATCTTCCTGACCAAAAGTCCCCCCAAATCCACCCATTTCTTCACTGCTTTGCAGTCAGAGTAGAGTCTAAGTAGATAACAAATTCTCTTATAATCGCTTCCTCCATTCTCAACTCGCATTTGGCTGTATGGAGATTTTTACACTGAAGAATTATTTTTCTTTCCAAACAATATAAAGTCAGTATAGAAAAAGTAGAAAATAGTGGACAAATAGAAGGAAAAGAAGTCACCCCTGATCCTCCTCCCACCCCCAAGATAGCCATTCATTTGGGATGTTGGTCTGCGTCTTTTCCCTAAGCATTTTTGACATACCTAAATTCATACTGAAATGCAAACGAACACTTTGCTTTTCCACGGCACATCCAGGAAGAGACATTTTCTCCTGAAGTTACCAACTCATCACGCACACTCATTCTTAACTCAGTTCAGGTGACAAATACTTAAGGGCCTGCTCTGTGCCAGGTGCTAGGGACACAGTCGTGAACCAGACTGAAGTCGCTGAGCTTCCCATCTTCCTGGTTATGTTTAATGAATGGCTGCCTAGCAAGTTTTCTGCACATTTTTAAAAATGTGTTTCTTTTTACTGCACTGAATTTTACCATCCCCTTATCACTTACTTCGGATCCGTTTCTCAGGTGGCAGGCTTTCCTAACAGCACCACCTCCCCCAGCTGTATCTGCGCAGTGCCCTAGGACTGGAAATTCTATGAAAGAAGCCAGCATTAGCAACATAAATGTGTGACAGTACACAGTCACACAGACACATTCCAGACAAAATTAAACATGATAAAGTGTTGTTTTATGCCTTTATTTGGGGCGCAGAGGTTTCATCAATCCATCCCCATGTGCTAACAGCCATTTTTGAGAGTTCGCTATGGAACGAGACAAACCTAGCTCCTCCTGAACCCACCCTACTTTCCTCTTTTTCCTATCCTTTTGGGAAATGTAAGTTAGAAAAACACTCTCTACCTGTTAAGTTTCTGTGGCATGTCTACAGAAAGGAAAGGGGGCTGGGGGCACAGGTGCTCTCCACTGAGTTGTCCGAGTACTTGGCAATCGTCCCACCACTGCCTCCAGTGTCCTGTTTGTCCTGTGATTTGCAGTCAGCCAAGCATGTGTCCCTCACAGCCTCGCTGGCAGGCTCTGTCTTCAGGAGGATATGGTTTTGTGCTTGGTGGTCCTGGTTTCAGCTGAAGAGCCTTAGTAAGGGGTGTACAGGAGGAAATGAGAGGAGAGCTCCCTGCGGAAGTCCCACCAAGTATGTCTTGGCCACCTACTGACCTGGGGGACAAGCTGTACTTGGAATTTCTGGTGAACATCATTCTGATGTTCCCCAAGTTCCTCTGAAATTAGGTTGCTTGGAAATGAAGGCTGGAGTTTAAAGACTTCCGTTCAGAGAGGCTTTACCCATAAAACAGTGGGCTGTGGGTTTATCCCGGAAACTGAGTTCCGTTTTGCATTCCCAGCACCTACCTTGCCAGAACCTGCCTCGTAACAGGCACCCAGGTTATGTCTGTTGCATGAGCAAATGCCCCAGAAGTACCTACTGGACTTGCAACCCAGTAACTACGCACTTCATCACAAAGGGACTCACACTTACCACCCACGCCTTGCTATGGCCAGGCTTAGTGCCTGGCACCTCCTAGTCTTTCAGAGCCCCTAGATGAAAATGTGAATGGTGTGTACCCATGCCGTGGAATGCTCTTCATTCATAAAAAGGAATGAATTTCTGACACATGCTACAGCATGGATGAACCTTGAACACATTATGCTGAGTGAAATAGGCCAGACACAAAGGGACACATATTGAGTGAGTCCACTTACATGAAGCGCCTAGCATAGCCGTATTGATAGAGACAAAGCAGAATGCTGATGGCCAGAGGCCGGGCCTGGGGGAAGGGTGACGGGGAGCTATTGTTTAAGGAGTACAGAGCTTCTAGTTGAAATGAAAACGTTCTGGAGACGGATGGTGGTGACGGTTGCCCAACAGTGTGAACGTACTCAGTGCCATGAATTATACACTTAAAATGGTTACAATATTAAATTTTATGTTACATGTATTTTACCATAATAAAACATGATTGCAAAAGAAGGGGGGGGATTTGAATGCTGCTTTTCTTTTTCTACTTTTTTTCTTCTATTGAGCCTCCGTTTTTCGGGGAGACCTGGATAATGGATGCTGTGATGTCCCTGTTTGAGGAATTCTCCCTGCCCGGGGGTTAGATATCAATGCAGGTCCCATGGGAGCTGCTCAGTTCAGGGCCCATCCTGTGGTCAGAGCACCCTGCTACTGGTCCTCTGATTTTTTAATCCACAGAACAAGAGCCACTTCTAGGGTCACCAAGGCATGTCCCTAATCTGCTTCACCTGCCCACCCAGACAGGAGTCCTACTGTGGTCTTTCAGGCTCTTGGCATGATGGATGGGCATAGTCCCCCTCACAGCCCTATGGGAAGAAAATAGATTGAAAATCTCCCTCTTCCTGCTATGAACTTGTTTATAATATTAAAGGCAGGTATGCTTGGGTGGGTCGGCCAGACATCGTTGTTTTTAATAATTCAGGGCACACCAAGTCCCAAATCAGGTCATGGTGATTTTTTTTCCTCTTGTTTCCTAAAGCAAACTCCGCTTCCATCATCACATTTCCAGGAGGGGAAAGGAAAACGGGTATCAGAGGCTTTGTTCTGACACTTGCTCCTTATTAGTTGTAAGAAGGGGACTCCGCTGGCATGTTTGCAAAGACTGTAGCATGTGCTGCCTTGGTTTGCAAAGCCCGTGTGCACAGCTCATGGGCCCCGGGTGACTACCTCAGGTGTGATTTGTTCCTATCCCACCCACGGCATGTAGACCACATCACTCACCCAGGCTTGCCCTTCATCAAACAGTCTCTCTTTTCCTCCCAAGGCCCCCATCACCGAAGGCCAAGTTACAAAGTCACAGTGAAGAGACGGGATGTGGCAGCTGGTGCGAGAGCAGCCAGCGGTGTCCTTTGGTGGCAGTTGAGCCTTCCATGGTTTGGGCCAGGCAGGCTTCCCGGGCAGCTGCACAGGGTGTAAATCTTGCCCTGCAGTTACGTCGTCCCTCCCTCTCCCAGCGGTTGTGTGCGGCTCCTTGCAGCACAAGGTGCGAAGTTCCTCCCCGAGTGAATGCAAGACATCCTAATTACATGGAAATGTATAATAACTTCCAGGCTGCCGAGGCTGGGAGGGATGTGGGGAGAGGGAAGGCTGGCTTCTTACACAAACTCCAGTGCTAAGAAGAGAAAAGGAGGCCGGGAGAGGAGTAGGACAGGTGTCTGTCTGCCTTTCATCTGGATGCTCAGGATGACGCATCTGGTGCCAGGGAAACCGCTGTTTCTAACTGACAGGAAGCTTTGCCCATGAAGGGAGGGCTGTGCTGTCAGGTGAGCTGAGATCAAGCATTATCATGACAGCTTCGTGGCATGTGAAGAGCGCTGTGAAGTGTGCTGTGATTTTAACCTGCGGTGGTTAAGTCAGCTTCCTTGGTGTGATGGGCAGTCAGAGATGGGCCAACGCGGCTGGGAGTGCCAGGCCCGGAGGAGGTGGCAATTCTGAAGTGCCACCACTTAGAAAAGTGCAAATATCTATGAAAACTGGCTCCTGGATTCCGAGTTTGGCTGAATGGAGGTGCCAGGAAACAGTGATGTCACTAATGAGGACTTGTCTGTTTCTCCAGTGAACGTCTACGAGCCCCTGTTATAATTATTCCAAGGACCCAGAGTAACCTTCTTCACTGAGCTTCCCCTATTTAAGACCCTGTCAAAATCTAACCACCTGTACTGGCTGGCTAAGCGGCCTTGACTAACCGTTTTGCCCTGTGCTCACATTCCATGGGATTGTCTATGCAAGACTGAGCGAGCCGTGAGCCAGCAAGTGAGTGCTTTTCTGAGAACTTCCACTCAAAAGTGAACTGAGGAAATGCCTTTTAATAAGTTATCAGCCAGAGGCATCAGGCCCTATCCAGCCATCTAGCAATGTTTGCCTATTCACTGGGGACTTTTCAAAAGTCTGGAGCTGGAAGGTCTATGACTGGATGAACTGTGTAGCTTGGGAAATTCCAGAGAGAAAAAGTAAAATAACATGAGCAGCTGTGTGTGTGTGTGTGTGTGTGTGTGTGTGTGTATTGTGCATATAGATCATATATAAATTAAAAGCTGCACATTAAGGCTTTGTGACAGTACATTGCCAAAAGTTTTCCATAAATCATCTCCCTTTACGCACATAGGCAGATAGTCTGTTTCTATTTGAAAGCTGAGAAGACTGAGGCTCAGAGAAGCAGTAAGCTGCAGACCTGGGATTTGAACGTGGGTCTGCTTGACTCCCTGACCCATGCTCATACCCACTGCCTCCAAAATAAGAATCCAGAACACGAGTGGCTAACTTGTACAGAACCTCCACGTTCTCGTAGCTCTAAGTGGCATGGCCACCCCGCCGGCTCTTACGTCTGGGTGCTACGTGAGCCCTTGCCTTCTATCCTTCACAGACTCCGGGCAGAATTCCAGGGGAGCCCGCCTGGGGCTCCTAAGCCCTAATCCCTGCAGGAGGCACCTGGGAGGCTGTATGAATAAGAATCCCAAGTCTTTGTGATACAGCCTGTCCAGGACCCATCGGTCCATGGAGAATTTGTTGGCACGGGCCAACACGAAGGCTGTGAACCTGAGCAGCCAATCTGAGATGTGCAAGTACCAACTTCTGGCTTCCGGATCCGGCTTTCCCGGGGCGCGCCCAGCCCCCACTGACGTTGGTAGGGGAGTAAACAGCCATTCAGCTGTCCAAGCCTCAGATTTATGGCCGGGCAGCTCCCTTCTGCCCGCACCGCAGCACTGTGTACTGCAAACACGGATGACCTTTGCTGCGATTTCATCTCCGCCTGCTTCCATATAGCAAACCTGTTTTGTATTGACATTGTTTGAAACAAGTTCTGCCTGTGTTAACTCCCTTAGCACCTGCTCCTGGACTTTCAGCTCATAGAGGCCAAGTTCCTCTAAGTCCAAGAGCAAAGGGGGAGGGCACCTCGAAAGTACCCTCAGCGTCCATCCACGTCTTTCGTCCGTTGGCTGTAGGCAGCTGAAATGCTCCCCTTGCTTCCAGGGTTTTCTAATCCCTCCCTAGGAGGGGATGAGCTACAGGCCCAACTGGCACTAGGGTGCTTTCTGGGACATTTTCTTGCAAGTTGGTTCCCATGTGGTTTTTGTTAGTCACAACTAATTATTAAGTCCTCGGCTGAGGCAATAAACATTGTTCCCTTGGATTCTTCTCTCCTCGTTTCCCCCCCGCCCCGCGTTGCTGCAGAACAAACCCCATTGTGGGGCTCTGGAGGTTGGCTGTGCACGTGTTTTCTGGCGAAGCCCGGATGGGCTCATGGCTGGGGTTTCATGTTTCAGGTTGAAACTCAACTGGATAAAGCATTCTGCATTAATGCCGACATGTTCTGTCTCTGTTCTGTGTCACTATTTCTCCCACATGGGACTTGGCCCCTTATTGGCCATTGTGGTCCTTCATTGAAAACAAGTCACAGCATTTATTCAGAATGTTGATAGCCTGCACAGAATTCTAGAATGTTAGGATTTCTGGATCACAGAAAGGTCATCAAGTGCCAGGTTTGGGCAGCTGTGCTTGGAGGCGTAGGTGGGAGAGGAGGAGGGGGCTGAGTGAGTGAGCAGGTTCGGCACCCCGTCTCCCGAGGGCCCTGGCAGGAGCGCCCCTGCATGGACCTCTGATGGGCATGGGGCTTCTGCATAAGATATCTGTGACCTAAGAACAACCCTGAAATCCAGGCATCGAGCTCATCCATGTCTCAGATGAGGAACCTGGCTTCCTGAGGTCCATTAGTGATTGGATCCAGGATGAGAATGAGCCCATGGGTCCCCGACCTTCTGTATACCCCCCTTATTATGACAAGCTGACATAATTCTGGAACCCATCACTGGGCTGTTCTTCCCTTTGCCTGAGCACTGTCTTGTGGAAAAGGCCTTCCGTAGCGGGTCTAGAGGAACAGAAAAAAGCCCAGAAAAGCTGTAACAATGTTGCTGAAGTCACACCCCATTTTCACAAATGGCCACCCCAAGCACACAGTGCCATGGCACGCTCCGGAGCTGTCAGCGCGCTGCTTGAGAGACCGTTTGGAGCAGCCCTGTTGTGACCTTACGTATGGGAGAGCCTCAAGTAAAACGGGGTGGGACGGTCTTCATTCCGCACGGTGCAAGGAAAAGGCAGGCTTTGGAGCAAGCAGGCCTGGGTCCACACCTGGGCTTACCGGTCCTGGGAATCGGCCATACCTGAGGTTGCTCATCTTCAGCAGGTTTTTTTTTTCTCTATCTAAAAACAGAGCTGGTAACACCTAATGCGAGAATTGTCATGAGAAATTAAGTTCAATAGTCTGCAAAAATACTATGTAAAGCACATTAGGGACTTGAGAAACATTCCTTTTCCCTGAACTTCACTTCTCTTGGTGCTCTCATACACATACAGGTTGGAATCAAAATAAAAGCCAGGCATTTTAAAAGTTCACCCTTAACTTCAAAACGTCCAGATTTTTGTCACAAGCTTAACATTAACCAAAGGAAATGGGGGGTTATCTGCGGACCATGGGCCGGTCTTAATCGTTTACAGATCACTTGTAACACTGAGCATTTCCTGAAGGAATAGGACTGTGGGTTTCTACGAGAAAATTCTTTGAGGGAAAACTGGAAGGAGTAAAAAAATGAAGTGCTGTTTCTTTGACTCAGGAAGTCCCTGGGATGTCCTGGAGGTGCAGAGTGCTCAGTCGGACCTGGCAGTGAAATGAAACCCCCTCTTTGTACCAGCTACTTGGGTGTGCCTGGGGCTCTTTCAAACCCCTCCTTATTTGCCATTCAAACAGGAACCATAGGCCCAGAAGCTTGTTTTCAAAATCCAGGAAAACAGATGTTTTTGCTTATTTTCCTCTCTCTCACGCCAAAGTGGTCATGGAGTTTTCACTGGATTCGGAACTCGCCAATTTTTCTTTTCTCCTTTATACTTTCAAGACAAACTTTGCGGAAAGAGTCATGGTAAGATGAAGGGGAAAGATGGGCATCTCAACCTGGGGGAGCTCTCTCTTAGACGCGAATGAAAATGTTCAAGATTCTAAAGGCAGGGAGGCCTGGGCGGTAAGAGGGGGGGAGGCTGACTGATGGAGTGCTGGAAGGGTCCACCGGGCGTTGCCCACCGGGCCTGCAGTGCCCGGGGCCTCCCTGGCAGACTGGGGTGAGGAAACCCCAAGCCCTGCGTCTAGCTGACCTGGGCAGCGTGGCTGTGGAAAGGCTGTGCTGATGAAACACGCACCATGTCCCAAGTGAGGCCAGAGCCCCTCACATCCCCTGCGTTTTAGAGCCAGCGCACTAAGGCAACACGTATTTGTCCCCTGACCATCTGTTGGTCACAAGCCTGACGTGGGTCTCGTGAGGCTAAAATCCCGTTGTCAGCAGGGCAGTGTTCCTTCCTGGTGGCTTTGGGGGAGAATTCCTTCGCTTTCCTTATCTTCTCCGGCTCCGGAATCCAGCCTGCATTCTTTGGCCTGTGTTCGTCTTCCTTCACCTTTGGAGCCAGCAACAGCAGGTGGAGTCCTTCTCCTTTTGCATCACTTCACCCTCTTCTGTTTCCCTCCTCTACCTTCAGGGAACCTTGTGGTCACCTTGGGCCCACCTCGGTAATCCAGGTAACATCCCTAGGTCAGCTGATTAGCTCCTGACCTCATGGCAACCTTAATTCCCCTTTGCTATGTAAGGTAATAAATATATTCACAGGTTCCAAGAATTAGAACATAAACATCTCAGTGGGGGAGATTATTGCCTACTGTAGGTATCTAGGTCGTTTCTCCACTAAATGTAAGACTTGTATATATTAGGAGTCTTTTGGTTGCAAGAAGTAGGATCTAACTCAAGCTAATAAAAAGAAAAGGTTTTTTTCTGGGGTTTTTTTGCAGAAGGAAAATGTGATTAGCTTCAGGTACAGGGTCATCAGGGTGCTGTTTCTTGACTTGGCTTTCTTTGTGGTGGTTTGATTTTGAAGCCCAGGCTATCAGCATGGTGGCTAAGATAGCTCCCAGGTAATTCTAAGCTTGCATAGTTCTCAAGACTCAATATCCTAGAGATGAAACCATGACTTCGTTTTCTGTAGCACCAGCAAAATCCTGAGAATGACTCTCATTGGCCTGATTTGGGTTATATGAACACCCCTAGACCAATCATGGTCCAGGGAGAGGCAATACATGCTTCATTCTAGAGCAGGGGTGAGTCAGCCCTACCGGAGCACATGTACTGAGTTGGGGAAGGAAAGATTCCCCAGAGGAAATTCCGATGCCACTACCAAAGGAAACGAGAAACAGCTGAGCAGGCAAAAACCACAAGTGTCCACTCCACCATCTTATTGCTGACCATTCCACCATCATATTGCAATTGATATTTTATTCTAGTTCAGTGCTCATTGGGCTTCAAACAACAAGAAACTCAAACTTGAGAGAGCACAGAAGGGGCTCACCCAGGGCAAGCAAGCTGAGAGTTAATTCAGGTAGTATGTACATAAGAGGAGGAATTGCTTGGTAGTTAAGAGTATGGGTTTTGAAACAAGGTGCTTGAGTTTATATCCAATTTGTTAGTTGTATTTACTTGACCTCTCTGTGCCTCAGTGTCCTTATCTGTAAAATGGGATTAATAATAGTACCCTCATGAGTGTGTTGTGAGGTTTAAATGCATCAGTACAAGTAAAGTGCTTAGAACAGTGCTTTGACATAAACAGTCAATAAATAATAGCTTTGATAATTATTTTATTGTTATTACGTTACCATTGGTATCACAAGTAAGCTTCCTGAGGATGGCTTAGGGACTTGGAAAATGATTAAGAACCAAGTCAGATACACATTTGGTTTCTCTTTTCCTAACTGGCACTACACGAACTCTTATGTCGGGAACTTCTCTCTCAAACCTCAGTGGGAACTGAGGTTCTCACCAGTAACATGGAATGTCACATGGCTTTCCGTTGCCATTCTTTCACCTCTGGCCTTGACTGTATGTGTCCACCACTCCATGAATGCTGGGTCAGTGTTTCTGAATTTAAAGTCTTCAGAGAATCTGATTTGTCTGGCAGGTGACAGGCTTTGTATAAGAATGCACCGTGTGTGATTAGCTGTGACTAACCAGGTGACCTTGTACACGTGGTTCCCTCTTTCAGTAGCCGTGGAAGGGGCAGCTGAAGTTGAAGGGGAAAGTTGAGCTAAATGGAACATTGACCAACTTTTACATGTGTGCTGGAGTAAGAAGAAATTTTCCGACAGAATAAAAGAATCACTCCCCAAAAATAATTGTTATAGCTCGATGTTTGGGAATAGGACATCTTTGCAAACGTCTTTGTTCTGATATGATTCAGACTATAGTATTTGTAGAGAAAGATTGATCATTCCCCCATAATTACAAATGTAGAGACATTTTCAGCTTTAACTAGAAAAGCTTGTAGGATGGACAAGAATCACTTAGCATTGTTCTCAGAACCTCATTTCTGGAGCAGAAGCTCCTGAGAGGGTAGAATGCTTATATTCGCTGTCAGTAGAGTAGATTCCAGAGTGACCAGGAAGCCCCCCAGAAATCTTTTTGTTCACTAGATCCCTTCTCACCTGTCAGAGCCCCCATATTTCTTTTCCACATTCTTCATCCGGGGTATTCTCCATGTACAAAGGTTTCTGCCTTCAGAACACATGTCCTTTCCTTCAAGGACTTTAGTAAGAGTCTTTCTGATGTGGTTATACAGCAATGAGGAAGAAAAAGAAGTATTGATGGAATTTCTCAGCTCTGAGGCCCTCCAGGAAGGGTGGAAATGCTTTGGCTTCAGGCTGGGCATCTTAGGAAGCACTGAGATTGGAGGGAAGATGAATCATTGTTAAGATTTTGATAGAAGTCTGCTGGGAAAGTCTCCACTGCAAAGGCGCTTGTGCCCCTTTCTAGTTGAACAATTCACGGGCTCCACACATGCTTTCAAATGGACTGGCTTTGAAGCAGCCAACAGAAAAGCATCCTGCTGCCAGGGCCAACCATCAAAAAGAGAAAAGAGAGCAATGCAAACGGTGGGGGAATGTGTGAGGGAGAAATATTGCAGAGCCAGAGACGAGGCTCTGCTGGTCTGATACCATGTGCCTTATCTCCCCCAAAGGACCCCGTGGTTTAATGGATGGGGCTTTAACCTACCCAGAGGTCAGTCTCTGCTGGACAAGTGGAACCTCATCCCTGAGGGCATCGACATTCTCATGACACACGGACCTCCTTTAGGTAAGTGAAGCAAAGGCTGTCCTTTTGTCATACAAGATGTCTTTTATTTTTTTCTCAAGCATAATAAATCAATGCTTCAGGAAGAGTATCATTTTCCTAAAAAGTGAATACAAAAAGAAAAGTGTCAATGTCCTTAAAGCAACTCAGTATGATAATTAAACTCAGCAGTTCTGCTGGGCCTACAGGTGTTCTTGAAATTACATTTTTTGATTTAGTCAAGTCAGAGAAAATCAAATGAGTAGGGAGCACCACAGTCTTTTGAGCTTGATAACTTATTTTAAGATCTGTGTTCACTTTGGAGTAAGGAGGTCAGGAGATGGGGTGGGGAACAGAAGGAAGCAGGGGACCTCCCAATCGCAGGGCTTTGGCATGGCAGTGAAATTAGGGAAACTTTTGTTCAAAGGAGCTCATTTTCCTTTTCCACATAATAGAGGAATCTGGGAGAGCTTTAAGTGTAACATTTGTGCTGATTATATGAGAAAAGGAGACTTTTTTCCCCCTATGGTGTTAAATAAGGACTTAGGTTGAATGTTACTTAAAGATACTCATTCTATAGATGTGCGTACATCGAGCCTGCAACCAGATTTCTTAATAGATTGCCAGTGTGCTTCGAAGCTACCTTTAGTTACCCAGGTTACAAGTCAAAAGATGAATATTTGACTTACATACTTTTCTTCTAATTATTCATGAGCTTGCTAGCAGTTTGGCTTAGCCATAGAACGTCTTCCAAACATGACTACCACCTTGATCCCCCATTTACTCAGTATCTATTATGCCAGGACCCTCGTCAAAGGAGAGTGTGTTCAGGAAATTCAGATATTTCACTTTTGTGAGAGTTCTCTCTCTCTCTCTCTCTCTCTCTCTCTCTCTCTCTCAGTTGTGGTTAAAATAAAAACAAAATAAAAACACATACCATGAAATCTACCCTCTTAACAAAATTTTAAATTGTACTCGAAAAGTTTTCTCGATTATCTTGATTTTGAGGGAGGGTAGATTAATACACTTAACACAGAAACTTAACACAGAAACAAACAATTTTCACAGATTTTCCCCTAGTGGTTTGGGGTTGTTATCCATGTCACTTGCTTCCTCTGTCAGCCTGAAATTTTTTAAAAAAATGCAGCACGCATCCCCTAATGTGAATTTAATCTCTGCAGATACTGTCCCCTCCAAGTCACCAAGTCCTGCTTTCCTGCCCTCACAAGGGAAGTGCTCTGTGTTCACAAAGAAACAGTGGAGGGGAGGACCAGAGCATGAGCCGTGGTGGCACATTTTGGTGCCAGGAGGAAGTGAACAACAGAGAGCCAGTTCTGTGGCAGACAGGGACACTGGACGAACTTGCAGAAGAGCAGTACTTCCTGGCTTTTTCAGTGCTTCATAGTTGTCATCCCTATGCTTTTTTCCCTACCCCGTACCGCAATCTTTATCAAGCCACAATTAATTAATCTCCCTATTTTGCAGTCATTAGAGACTTTAATGAAATCCTTAAGTTGCTCACTAAAAGTGCGGATCCATGGAGTTACCCAGTGAGACCCTCCAGAGAGAGCATCCCAGCCAACCTGATGCTTTCCCTGAGCGGCCTGGGAAGGTGAAGGCTCACGTCCCCTCTGTCTGTCAACTGTAAGGGAATTGGACATCCTCAGCATGGAAGCATTTACATGCCTGAAGTATTATTTGGAACATAACTTCAGACAGATCAGTTGAGTTACAGACTTCTCAAGTCATTAACTTTGGTACAAAAACGAGTGGCAGTAATACTTAAGTCTGAATTTTAGCCTCCAAAGAAATCAGACACCCCTGGAACTCTTACAAGAGAGGCTCCCATCCCTCTCTTTGTTGTAAAGATGGCATCATCCAGAAAGTAGCTGTGCATAGGGCAGAGAAGAACTCAATCGGGGAGTTCCAAAACAAAGGGCAGGCAAAGTTTCCATTAGGTGAAGTTGAACCTGACATCAGTACAGTTATTGGGATTCTTGTGAAAATGCTGGATTGGGAGGTGGGGGTGGGGGATGGGGATTGGCCTTGAATGTTCCCTGCCGGGAAGGGAAGCCATCACACCGTGGGCCTTTACATTACAGTAGGAGCAAGATCTTTCTCAGGCGATTGTATATGAAAGGAGACATTTTACCCCTTCAAGAAAAACATGTCCATGAGGGAATATGCCTCCAATAAGAATGAAGGACTTTTTCCTCTAATTAACAAAGTTTTAAAACTCCTGGTTGGATATTGATAGGGCCCCCCACCCCAACTTTTATCTGATGTTCTTCTCAGACTCTCTGGACACTCTTCACACCCCAGGTAACTACGTCTTTACAGAGATGCTAAATCTTCATTTCCACGGTTTCGCCAAAGTGGAATAGACTTGTCTGTCCCTTGCTACCTGATCATTTTCAAATAGTCAAACATGCCTGATGGAGCCATGGAATGGATTGCCACTGATTATGATTTAGCCTTCCATCCCACCTGCCTTCTTTGCACCTCATCCTGCTGAGTTGTATGGATTTCATTTCAGACCATAATCATCCAGATAGCTGACTTTTGCTATAATTGATGTCAGTTTTTATGGATTTCCTGCATTAAGTGTAGAACTGAGTGGCTTTTACATAAAGATAGTCAATTAGCCTCAGCTTGCTGCATACCACCGCAAGGTCACCATTGTTACCTGTCACTAGAGAAGAGACCAGAGGAGAAACTTGGCCTCCCCAAGCTTTGGTCAGCACGAACCACCAAGTGTTAAGAGTTGCTGTAGCTAAAGAGAGGAAGGTATCCTGTGGCTAGTTTGCAGGCAACCCTTCCTAAACCTTCTTCTCTGAATTATCTTGGAAGTAAACGGCTATAAGAAGGATATAATAAAAAGGGAAAGTAACTGAATTGAGAGAGAAAGAGATATTAAGGGACTGCCAGGAATAAATGTCATTGGGCCCATGAAAAAGATTTGAAACCCATGGCTGAATAAATCAAATTTCTTACAGAAAAAAAAAATGGTTAATTAACAGTAAGAAAAAAAATGGAAACCAAAAAAAAAAATTTTTTTTTCAAGAACCTAAAGAAGACAAAGTGACGAGTGAAAAGTTCCTTAAAAGCCATTGTGAGCTTTAATGGAGAGGCTAGGATTACAGATAATGTAATAAACCTTCCGTGAGTTATGGCTTCCTGAAAGTCGAAATGAAACCTTACCTGAAGAAAGAAAATTAAGAGTATTGATTGCATTTTACCCTTAGGTTTCCGAGACTGGGTTCCAAAGGAGCTTCAAAGAGTGGGCTGTGTGGAGCTTTTAAACACGGTCCAGAGGCGAGTCCGGCCCAAGCTCCATGTGTTTGGTGGAATTCATGAAGGTAAGGCCAGAAGAAGGAGCTCGTGGCTTGTTGTGTCATTGTCCGTGATCTCATTGCACGACGGGGACCTTAGCTGCACCAGCAATAACTTAGAGCAGTGGTTTTCAAACTCTTTTTCTTTTTTTTTTTTTAAACCAGTGGAACCTGTTCATCAGATAAAATGTTAGGAGAAACACCTGGAAAGGTAAAGCTGATCAATGTTTTATGTGGATCTCTTCTCTTTTTAGTAGAGTGGATAGTAGGAACCAGGTCTGCCCCACCTTGGAGAAAAGCCAGTACGTCCCCCCAGGCATCTTCTGGAATCTCAGAACTCTGATGAGGAATATTTGATAACTATTGCTATAGAACAGCCCTGAAGAAATAAAGGACACATTTTCTCATAGAGAGTCAGAAGAAACAGCCTGGGTTTTAGACTAAGTAATATCTTCTGTGACCTGTAAAGTACACAAAGACCCAGAAAGACAAGACATTCTTCAAAAAATAACTTTGGACATGAAATGAAAGATAGATAGATGATAGATAGATGATAGATAGATAGATATAAAAACAGAAGTGGCAGGAACCAGCTCAGACTTCTCAGAAATCATAAGCACTAGTAGCGCCTGCTGAGGTGAAACAGAATAATGAAACTCCCCTAAGTGACAACTGGTTCAGTTGATGTTTCCTGCCTTTCAAAGTAGGCTGGAGTCAAACTCACAGAACTCGAAGGTCTCCCAGGTAACTTCTGGGCTCTGGGTTTTGTCTTTCTTCCCATTTGCAAACTGGGAGTAACTGGGCCTTTTGACAGCCTCGGCCCTCTTTCAGCAGGCCTTAGATTTCCCGACCCTGCTAGACCCTCCCAGTTACAGACTTCTGTACGTTTATGTAGGCAGCCACTGTTGACTCTCCAACTCCTGCTCACAGCTGTTCTCTGAGGTTATTTATGGATCTGCCGGTGAGGTGTTTAGACCTGTGTACCTGATGGAGCTAAAAAAACAAGGTTTGCTTTTCAAAGCTCACAAATCCAGTGGCTTCCTGGTTAGTCGGATAATAAAGAGCATTTTGAAAATCATCCTGCTGAAGCCAGAGAAAGCCAGCTTACTCCAAGTGCAGGCACCAGCTGAGTGGATGGATGGACAGCAGGGATGTAGCTCCTTGAGACTGGTTGTCATCCTGCCCTGACTTTACACTGTAGTCCCTAAAAAGGAGGTGATAAAGGGTTGGGCTGGGAGGCAGGGTGGTGGGAGCTCATGTCTAAACAGTGTTTCTAGGGGTAGTTATCAGGTTTGAATTCCTACAGCATGCCTGTGGGTTTACATTTCATATTTTTTTAATCATTAATTAGCTTTAAACTAGCCACACAATTAAGGAATTCCACCGAAGTCCCAAAATAATAAACTTGCTTAAAAGGGAGGAGATCATATTCGAATAAACTTGTCTCAATTTTATTCATTCAAGACAGCTGAAGAGGGCAGTGAGAGGGCAAATACCAGCCTCCTGATGGAGAGAGATAACAAGACTTTATGACCCCAGAACTAAACAGTGCACATTTTAAATGCCTCTTTTCTTTTCTTAAGAGATTTTTCCATTGACCCTCATTAAGCTCTCTGCAGGCTTGCTTGGAGAAATTTTAGCAAATGGAAGGGGAAAAAAAAAAAAAAGAAAACCTTATCAGTTATTTCTATAAGCTCTGGTAATCTTATTTTTTTCACGGGCATATTTTTCTATGCCATAAGAGTCTGATTCTAACATAGAATTACAAAACATAATTGCAGAGGTTATAAGGGAACTAAAAGGTACCCAGGGAAATGTGCAAATTGGCAGACATGCTGGCATTTCAACCTATTAAAAATTATAAAAGGATCATACCTACCAAAGACCCAGAGAAACTTTCTTAGCTTTCTTCCCATAGGTCCCAAGAGATTTATACTGCATTTGGGAAGTGTTTTTGCTTGATCCAGGTAAGCTTAGGGAGCAGTGTCCTACAGTGATGTTTCTCCAAATCACTGAATTCAGCATCAAAGCCATGCAATTCAAGTAAGCTAAGATCACTGGCTGTTTATTTTCATGGAGGCGGTTTAGAGATGATTTTATAGCTAAGGAAGCTGAGCATCCATTTCTCCCCTCTCCCAATGCAGTCCTCTTTCCTCCTCCACCCACCGTGACGCCCCTGGGGGCTTGGATGTGTGCGTCCCCGTCCCCGAGGAGTTTCTTACATTACTCATTCTGTCTGCTCCACCTCAATAGTTAACAGAGGGCTTTGAACTGAAAATCGTATTTTAAAAAGAGGGGAAAATTTTTTTTAACATTCTCCCTAGTAAAGACATTAGTTTTTCCCTGACAAATCTAGTATTTAAATAAGGAAAAAATAATCACTTCTTCTGGAAGTAGAGGACTTTCCCTTTAAAGAAATAAAAATCAGAGGGTTCCCTAGGGGTGTAATGGCTAGGCTTTGGTGCTTTCAGTGCCACAGACTGGGTTCAATTCCCAGCCAGGGAACTATCCCGTGCCCCCCCCCCCAAAAAAAAAAAATTGAAAGGAAGAAATAAAAATCAGGAGGCAGTTTCTGAAAGCTGTCATATCAGGGAGGCTTCACTGCATTTCATCTCACTCCCCACTGACAAAGTTTTTTTTTGTTTGTTTGTTTGTTTGTTTTCCTTGCTGATAGCCCTGCATTGAGTCACTGTAATTAGTAAATACTACAGTAAGTGTGACACTCTCTCCCCACAGGTTACGGCATTATGACTGATGGTTACACAACGTACATCAATGCCTCAACGTGTACAGTCAGCTTTCAACCGACCAACCCTCCAATTATATTTGACCTTCCAAACCCACAGGGTTCCTGAAGCTCCAAATGCCCAAGCTGGAATGTGAGGGAAGGTCTATAAACTGCCATTTTTCTAACTGTAAACTTACATTCTCTTACTTGTTTATTTCCAAATCCTGTGTCTTTTTGTAAATTGCTGGAACACAAATGATGCTAGAAGTTGTGCTTCTTCTTTATTATTATTATTATTATTTTTAATGGGGCATCCATTTGAAATCAGAGGAGCATTGTGAATTTGTAAAATGACTTCTGTTTTCTGAAAGGCCACGCCATTGTAAATTGTTAGTGTTCGCCAAAGGACAGCCAAGCTTTCTTTATAAAAGGTGATAAAAGTCTTATTTTAATATGCTTTAAGCTAGAAGAAAAAAAAAAGAAAAAGAAACAGGTAGGCAGTGTTTTTAAAAACCCCAGATTTGCACAACTGTTAAGAGTTTTTGTTTGAACTATTTTATTTTTTTGATGTTTTGTTGTCATTGTTCTCTTAATAATGCTTGTTTTGCAGATGTGGCCCGGATGTAGAGTAATCTTTGCCAGAAAAGTAGGCGTGGAAAAAGACTTCTCTCCACACTCTCACCATAAAGAAAGTTGTGACAAGGGGAGAAAATGGCCCTCATTTAAAGGATGGCTTAGCTAGTGAGATCCATATTGTGGTTATGCAAGGTCTCATGTTTGTTTGTTTCTTTTAAATTATTTTAACTTTAAAAATATGGAAATGGAACCTGTCCAGAGCAGGTATTTCATGCAGTAAAAAAAAAAAATGAATATGAGTGTGCAGACTCCTTTTCAATATGGGTTTATATATATAAATATTTTTTGTGTATGATGACTAAGTTAGGAGTTTAATATTGCCAAGGACAGGACGGCTGCGAAGGGACGCTGTACAGCAGGACATCAGAGGTCCACAGGAGCTGACACGTTCTCTCAGATCTCAAGGTCTTAAAAGAGCTTGAGCTAAATCTAGGTACAGTTACATGCGTGTAGAGACTTAAATGGATGCAATGGAAGCTAACTAAAATAAGACTTAGTTGTCCTTTATATTTAAAGACCCCGAAATGTCTTCTTACTTGCTCTCCCTCCCCCCATTTTGCACTGTGTGTCCATGCAATCGTCGCTAGCACAAAATATTGTCGCTAATAGTCTTTTCTGTTTTCCCATTGTAAATGCTGTTGAGCTTTATTCTATTTTATGTTATCTTGTTAATGAAATTTAGGAAAGCAGTTGGTTCTTTAAATTTATTGTGATATTCTATATCTAGCGGCCTTTATATGCAAATAAAATTGCAAGATTTTTAAATCTGTGCTGTTTGGAGGGTTGGCTGCTGGTTGGGAGGATGGTGATTTAGCCCTGGGGGAGGGGGGCAGGTTATTCATATTCAACATCGGTATTCCTTTTCTGAAGAATTAGAATAAGTGACATTTTTCTCTAATTTTCAATAAATTTTTATTACCCACCATTCACAGCTGGCAGGTAGATCAATAAGGCACTCAGTACTCTTTCCTTCCATCACACTGTCATCCATCTTGCTATAGATTTCAGAGGGTGAAGATTTCATCTTTGGCCATTGTCATTTCTATAGGAACCGAGTGACCATGCAGTGGAGGTCAGAGGCTCTACTGAGGGTGTGTGTGGTAGTGAGAAGGCGACCCAGTGGGTAATAGAGTCACCACTACACACTCATTTGTCCTCGGGAGCAGTTACCATCACCCCTCTCTGTGTCTTTAATGACTGTACCACTAAAATCCTGTGGCCACTGGAAGGCAGCAGGCAGTGGGAGGGGGAAAAGTGTATTATGTCTTTTCTTATTTTCTCTTGAAGAGCCACTGAAGAAAAGCAGCATGATCTTGAACCTGCAACGTAACCCCAAACTCTACGTTCTGGTGCCCATTGGACTGTATTTTCACACGTCCTTCTTCCGTCCTACCTACCCACTATAGACTCTTTGGTGTGATTCCAGGAAAGAATTCTTGATTTCAGTACCTGCAGAATAGAAAGAATGTTCTAGGCCAGAATTCCATCTCAGGTTCATAACGTAATCATCTTAGGCTATCATAGTTGTCAATAATTAAGTGTCTCAGATGCCACTCAGATTGTGTGGTGGACACTTTGTCTGAGCTGGCAGAACAGATGCCCTGACTTCCCAGCCAGAGGTGGTCCATGGCCATAGTTGCTAAGTAAGATGTACTGTGAGACGTCAACCCTCCTCTGACCCGCTACATCTGCAGAAGACGGTGTTGACTTCAGGCCCATTCCTAGGGAGCTGCAGTGAGAGGTGGACTAAATGGAAATTTCCTTCGGTTACTGTAAAAGAATGAAGCTCAGACTTCTGGAAAAGCAGGCTTTCCAGAGACGGGGCTGACCATGATGACAAGTGTGCATGCACAGCTCTTGTTGTGCAGGGGCAGGAAGTGGCCCAGTCTGCAGAGCCTCCAGGGTAGATCGGCTCAGGGACAGAGCTTCCTTCAGCCTTCCCTATTTCCCACTTCCTGTGTATGATCTGCCTCCAGAGGGGTCGGAATGGCTGCCCAAGGGCCTGACACTTCCTCCAAGGGGGCCTCATCACGAGGAAACATTTGAAAATAGCTCCACAGATGGAGCACTTTCGAATCGTCCATCAGCGCGCCCTCTGCTGAGCAGGTCTCATATTTTGTTTCTAAAACCCTGGGAGAGGTTACATAAGATGAAAAACTAAGGCTCCCAAAGTTGAATGACTTTTCTTAGGAAAATGGAAGGTTCAAAACCAGGTCTGTCTGACTCCATAACATACACCCTTTCCATCAGCCTGCCTCTGGAGCAGAAATAGAGCTGATGTAAAACTGATGTGGACCTGGTGACATGTCCCGTGTCCCTCATGCAGGAACTGCGGGGGAGTTTCAGAATGACGTCAGGTCAGACCATCTCCTGTCTGCTTGCATCACAGCACAGCATGGTGGGGGACAGCACAGAGCCTAGAGCCAGCATGCCTGCTCGTCCTGGCTCCACCTTGAACTCACCCTCTCTGTCAAATGCGGGAGATGACAGAGTTGTTGTCAGTTGTTCTCTGAGTTTGTATTCGGAGATCACAGCTTGGCACCCAGTCAGTGGTACATGCCTGTTTGTTAAATCAGGTGTCCCCTCCTGCCCTGGGATTCTCCAGATGGGACCTGTCTGTTGATCCCTCACCCAAAACAACACAATGGCATTGTTTCTGTAAACTGTAACAAACCACTCCTTGTAAGAACAGGAGGAACCGCAGGACATTTGTGAGAGGCAGGTAAGGCCATCTGACTCCTCAGTTTGGGTGTCAGATTTTGCCAAATCCCTTCTAATCTCAAAGCAGGATGGGGGTCTGTCCTTCCATGTTGCTTTAAAATGGCATCCTCGGATCTCAGCATCGCCTCCCCTTGGAGTCTACCTTCCATTTCACCATCTCCTTCAAGCCCAGTTAGTGAATTTTTTCTTCACATTTTCTTCCAATCCCCTTTTGTCTTCTAAAGGTGTTGGGGGAGGGGTGCTGCTGAAATCCCCTTAAGAGACAGGTCACTGTTACTCAGACAGGTGGCCAGCGTTAAGCCTGCCTTCATCTCCATCACTTAAGTAAATAAACACTGTGACCCAAGTCTTAAGTAGGGAGAAACAGAAGCTCGGAGGATTTCGGATTTGTCCACTGTGGATAAGCCACTTGCTGTGACCAGAATAGTGGCCCCCTCCCTCAACCCGCGTCCAGCAAGGAAATGCTGCCTCGCCGGAGGTCACGTTCACGTATTATTTTGGTTTCCCAATATCTTTGCATGCCCTAGTCTCACTTTCTTAAAAGTCTTAAGGTACTTTTTGTTTCATTACTAAAGTGCATTAAGGTCTTCTTGGTTTTGCGAATCTGACGGTGGGATGAGACATGTGGAAACACTGCTGAGGACGGACACGAGGCAGGTGTGCGTGTTGAGGGCTCCAGCGCGGGGTAGTCTCTCCGTCTCTCCGTCTCTCCGTCTCTCCGTCTCTCCGTCTTGGTGGTGGCTTTACAGAAGGCTTCAGGCCCGTTTCTGTATGCTGGCTTCTTAATGCAAAACATTTGTTTCTCACTTTTTCTCCCACTTCCTAAGAAGTAGCAAGATGACTGTAAGTGTGCCCGCTCCCTAGCATGACTCTTGCAGACATTTAGAGCCACTTTCCCTTCCTTTTCAAGATGTCACCTCTACCTTGCTGCTCTGCACTGATTCAAATGCCTCTCTGAGAAAGAAGCCTTCCTCTTTCCTGGCGCCCATGCAAAGTCAGCCTCTGCAGGTCATGAGAAGTTCAGAGAGGGTCGATGGCACCACTATGGTCACACAGCAAATCAAAGAGATAGCCCCACAGTGGCCTTCGGACTCTCAATTTCGAACATGAACTGCTTTTTCAGCTTGACATTCAGGAGTAATTGGGTGGGGAGATCGGTTGGCCAGACGTAATGTGATTTTGTAGCAGAGAAGCAGCCACTTCTCTGTGGCTTATTAGTAGTAGCAGACTATATTATTTGAAAGAAACCTCAGAATCTGACCTCTGAGTGTTCCCATGAGAGTTTGCTTTCTTTCCCTTCAGCCAGTTCATCTGCAACAACTCCAATGGGCACCCTGTTCCTCCTCCTAAATCAGAGCTGGGTGCCAGGTTTCTGCTTTTCTGCCGCTGAATTCTGACCGCTCTATGTCACGTGCTTTAACACAGGTGTTGAAGTCTGTTCTGGAAGACACTGGGGGTCATTAAGGACCCCCAACTTTGGAATCAGGCATGCTTGTTTTCAAATCACACCTACACACTTACCAAGTGGGGAGCTTTAGGTGTGCTGCTTTACTTCTCTTGGCCTCAGACTGCACACCTGTGTAATGGAGATAATTCCTACCTCACAATGGATCGGTCAGAGTTGATATGACCATATCAATAGAGTCCTGGGCACAGTGAGCTATTACAATAAATGGAATGCTTTATTATGCTGTCAATCATAATTTCTTAAAGAAGAAAACAGCAAAAAGAAAACATGTAGCTTTCTTTTCTACGTTAGAGCCCTTCACAAGGAGAGTGACTTCCTTGAGCTAGCCTGGGTCAGGGAAATGGAGCTGCGAAACCAAGGCAAACATAAATTGAGCTCTTTAAACTGCTCTCTCTCGCTCTCTTTCTCTCTCTGAATAACCTGACAAAACATTTGTGGTGGGTTCTTCTCGACTTCTCTTCATTTCCTTCCTGAATTAGGGATGTCTTACAAGACAAAGTTCTTGAGGTAAATGGCCTTTTATATCCGAGAGCATCTATATCTGGGTAATGGCGAGAGTGAGAAATGCATTTCCATTAGGAAGCACAGCCACAGTGGTACTAAAAGCCTGGGCAGACTAAACACACAAGGCAGAGAGCCTGCTCCCATCCATCAGCTCTGATGTTTATGAAGCCACAGTTACCAGAGGTGTGTCCGAATGCTCTCAGAGCCCACTCACCTAGGGAAAGGCCTTGTGATTTCACAGCCCATTTCCGCCCTGACCTTACTGGATGACCTTGGATGCAGGTTGAGTCTTTCCGTTGAAGCTCCTGAAATAGTAAATGACTTGGAACCTAAATGCTCCATGCTTGGGCTTACTGACGTGCCCTCTCACACACCAGCTATAAGGCTTAGTTAACAATGACTTAATCTTAGAGGGACTCGTGGTTCCGAGAAGACTCCCATACCCAGAACACTCCCCTTTGGTGCTGTCTTTGCCTCACCTCTAGTACTTCTTTCTATGTGCTGGTCTGCATGTGAGCTCCCTGAGGTCAGTGATCAGGTCTCCTGTCTCTGCATTCCCAGCATCTAGGTTCTAAAAAAGGCTTTCTTAATGTGTTAGTCAGTGTTTGGCAGGGAATAGCCAATGTGGGAAAGATAGAAGAAATTAATCACAGACATTTACCAAACACTATAAACTCAGTGCTGCACTAGTAAGTTTCATTTGTAAGACTGAGATTTCGCCAAGAAAGGTCCATATAACTTCATAAAGAAAACAGGATATTGACACATGAAGTAAAATAGCATAAGAGATTCACAATGTCAATGGAAGGAGATCAGGGTCTGTGATACACAGATTTCTCTAGTTATGTGAGAGGCCATCCTTCTGGGGAGGCGTGAGCTGGGGGTGGAAGTCTCAGACAAGCACAGGCAGCTAACCTAGGAAAGGGAGTCTGAATGATAATGATCATGTCAATTCATGCAACTTTGTTCCTGCAGGAGAAAAACTGGTCTGGCCAGTGGCAATTCGTCCAAGTGTGTCACGTAGCTGGTTTGTTTTCTTAATTTACTCTATGAAATGGTTTTCTCTAATGGCATGCCATTGACGAAATGCACCATAATGTCTCCATCCATCACCTCCAAATGCTTTTGCATGCATCAGTCGTTGACTTGTTTTCTCCCATTCAGCACATAAATGAGAGGAATGATTTATCCAAGGCCACCAGTTACTCTTATGTGGAATCAGAAATAGCTCCCTGGAGAAATACTGCCTTGAACACATGTTTCTTTATCCTGCTCTGAACTTGTATGGAAGGGTGACTTTGGCCTGGGCTGTACTGATATCTCCCCGACCAGTGTTTTATGGGGAGTTGGTCCAGTTGTCCATTGTGGTCTTTAACTCTCAGATGCCTGAGCTTGTATTCCAGTGGGCATGACCATTAGGGTTGGATAATGGGAAACCAGGGATTTGGCTTTTGATGCTGTGTGTAGACAAGTAGTGATTCCCCCGTGAGCTCTCTGGAACTCACACCCACTAGGAAGAGAATGGGTACTACATGTACAATGCACTTCCCTTCCTTCTTTCAACTTGTCCCCCTTCCTTGAATTCCATCAGACATGCTGGAGACATGTGATCCCAACCTCCTCAGAGTTTTGCATAGATCAGTAGACCAAAAATGGAAGATAAATAAGAGCAGCAAGATAATTCTTATCTTCTGAAGGTTCCTTGAGAGAAGGCATTCTCTAAATAAGACCTGGTACTGCCTCAAACACAAGAAGGGGCCACTCCACAAAGTTTTTGTCTTATTAGATGATGGCGATAATGAAGATAAAGGGTTTGAAGCATATGAATGTGTATGTGGGTCTACTTCAACAATACTATGTTCAACATATAACAAATTAACCCATTTTCTTGGCAGGCTGTATTTCTGGATACTAATCAAATTAAAGTAAGGTATATAGGAGGATATGAATTTTCCTTACATTGTTTTCTAAAGGGCTGGATAATCAAAATAAGAAGTCTGGAGGTAGTCATAAGACCACTGGTTGCAGTGGGAGAAATATGTAGTTTCCACATCTTATGAATGGAATCCATGTACTCTGAGAAGACCCTGAAACTATAGTAGATGAGCATTGTATTGCTCTTGCATTTGTATTCAATAGATTATCTTCCCAGAGAAGGGTGAGGTCTATGGGTACCACATGTGGGAACAGCCACAAAATAGATTCGAGTTCAGAGATCATGCAGAGAAATTTACTCAATAAATGTTGAGATGAGGGTAGGGGATGGGAATAGGAAAGAGAGGAAGCAAGAAATCTAGGTCCAAAACTGAATGAACCTTTCAATTTTTCAGGTCAATAGTTATGACTTGTGTATGTCTTTTGATCACTCACTTTCTCCAAACCAATGGTGTCCAACTGTTTGGCTTCCTTGGGCCACATTGGAAGAATTGCCTTGGGCCACACATAAAATACACTAACACTAACGATAGCTGATGAGCTACAAAAAAAAAAAAAAAAAAAAAAAAAAAAAAAAAAAAAAAAAAAAAAAAAAAAAAAAAAAAAAAAAAAAAAAAAAAAAAAAAAAAAAAAAAAAAAAAAAGAAAAAGAAAAGAAAAAGAAAGAAAAGAAAAGAAAAAAGAAAGGGGATCACAAAAGGCTCTCATAATATTTTAAGAATTTTTGTTGGGACACATTCACAGCCATCCTGGGCTGCAGGTAGGACATGCCTGTCAGTATGAGTTGATGGATTTTCTTTCTCAGATTTTAGAACACCCTTGAATAAAGAGGCAAATGAATAGCCTGGTTGTTTCCTCAACATGAGGACTGCTGGCTTTTATAAGGGGCCAGGAGAGCTGGACCCCCCATCACAATCTGTATGTGATGGTTTTTTCCAACATAATCAACACCACAGCACATGGGACACAGTCTTGTGAGAATGTTATTCTCAAAGAAGACTTTTCCCAAGAAATAAATTATGTATCTCCAGTGAAGTGACAAGATGCAGGCTATTCCAGCTATACTTGTGGATTCAGCAATATCCCATTTATTGATATGAATATTTATATTCATGCCAGTAGTGTTGTGGTTGTTGGTAGTATTTGCAATGAATAGCTTGGCTGGGATGCTGAGGACATCACCTACTGTTTTTAAAGCTCAGCATTCTCAAAGCTATTTAAAGAATTCCTTCATCACCACCACTTTGGACCAATGTTAAAAGCAATTCAGTAGAGGCATTCTCCTTACATAACCCGCCAAATAATTATTGCTGACCTAGAGACATTCTGGAGGGAGATGTATGTTGGCCATTTTTTTTTCTCTGATGCAGTTGCTTTTCATATGAAAGTTTTGTAAAATTATAGTTGTCATTCTTCTGTTGAATATATTTACAATTCTTTTAGTTGTTAGGAAATGTTTCTACTACTCACCTAAAGTGAAAAAGATTCTGTTTTAGTCCTCATCTTAGGATGGGGTTTGGAAATCGAATGGCACACACAATAACTAATCTTTTCAGGTGCTTCTAGTGCCAGTAACATGCACTTGGGGATTGTTAAATTGAGGGCAGGAATGCAAATCTGTACCACTACAGCCATGTACCCGGAAACTAATATTTATCATACAATCACTCTATGTCAGGCACTCTCCTTAGCACAAGATTCAGTCCAGAGTTAAGCCAAAAGTGACTCTAACCAAAACCTAACCACACTGGTCTAACCTGCATCAGAGCAAAGGAGCCTGTTTTCCTCCAGGTATGAAAATCAGTGGTGCTTCTCTCTGCGTTTGCTCCACCTGCTGTCTTACAAAACACAGCCTCAGCCTTCTGTGGTGACTATTGCAGGCCATGGCTTATATTTCATAAGTTACTTTTGGGCCATGATGTGTATAAACAGGAGAAGGTATCAGTAAATTCATTTAAGAATACTTGAAGATGAATATCTTTTATTGGAAAAAGCAATGAATGCAAAAGAATTTGCCTTTGGATCATGTATTGAGGAGTGCATGTCTGAAAGCCAGAGAGGTCTAGCTAATGTTAAATCTCAGAAATTAAAGCTTTTAGGCCTTTTAAACTTTCATTGTTTGAATGATACATTTTAAAACAGGATAATGAGTGCACACTCTATTCTTTAAGGATTGACAACTTCTCTGGCTAATATTAATGTTGACATCTGCAAAGTGAAGTTCAAATGGCCACCCAAATAATCAAGAATGGAATGTATCTCCCATGGGCCAAAGACTTGACTATCTGAAAGTTTTTGGACAGTTCCTTAACTTCCCTACAATTTTAGGGTGTCTCCCTTTTCTTCTAAGTTAATCAGAAAACTTCTCTCCACAAATATGCATGTCTCTCTAATTACACTCAAGACTTTAATATTTCTCCAGTATAGTGCTGAGTTTCAGTACTCGTCAAAGATTTTATATGTGTGTGTGTGTGTGTGTGTGTGTGTGTGTGTGTATTTTATATATATATTTGTGTGTGTGTGTATAGACACATATGCGAGGGCTGTCCAGAAAAAGATTAGCCATAAATGCCTCTATTCTTCATATTATGTGGCTGGATATTTACTGGACAGCCCTCATATATACATCAGGTATATCTATCTATCTATCTATCTATCTAAATATATAGAGAACAGATGTCTATATATCTATTTAACATATTGATACCTACTTCAGTTATACTCATTTTTTTTCAGGAATTTTCTGTTCTGTTTATAAGCAATATCTTAATGGTTAGAGAATATGGCCATAATTTGATATTCACAATTATCTTTATCTGGTAATTCAACATTATTTTTTTACTTTGAAACTCTAGTAAGGTCTTCACTGCAAATGAAGCCTCCCTAATCTTCACCCATTGTCCATTTACACATGAGTAAATATGTTAAACTGTTCATAAAATGATAAAATAATTCTGAAGATAAAAGCAAAATGAGTCTTACAAAGACCCGCAACAGTACATTACATTTTACTTTGGGTAATGCCTGCCAACATTCCAGAGGCCAGAGATTTGATAAAATACCAGTGTAAAGGATGGGAAGAAATTATTTCTTGAGTGAAGAATTCCAGTTCTTCGAGAGGGGAGTTTAATTCTGGAGGAAAGGGAAAAACATAACTTTTTCTTACCTTTGTAATTTGACAATTCCTAAGCTAATAACTTTAGAGTAAGTGGTTAGTCTGAGACATAGAGAAAATTGGATACAACATGAAAAATTAACAATGGTGTTAATGAGAAAATGGTCAGCTTCTAAGTCCTGTGCTTGAATTTAGGTGAGTAGGTCTTCATCAAGTTGTTTATTAAAAAAAGAATATTTGATCTTTTTTTATTGTCTGCAGACCTGACAAGGTCAAAGAAGACAACCTCTGTTTTGTCATGTTATGTTCTAGTGTAAGGGTTGATGGTTTAATGAAATTGTTATGGAAGAGCCAGCAGCCAGTGTACATCAGTCTCATGTGTGTCACTGGGAGAGCATCTTTCACAAACAATTAGCTCTTTATAAGGCATGTGCGATAGTCCTCACATTTATCACATCCCATGCTTCCTGAATACCATTTACAGCCAACCAAAATTAATCTGGGCCCAACTGAAGAGAAGTTCTTTGCCCTTAGTTCTTTGTGGGCAAGTAACTCTTTCAAGTCTGACAACATAGCATTTTATGTTCTTTAGCAGATGGACCTTACTCTTTTGTACTTCCAAAGAGTTTTTTTTCATATTAAAGAAAGTTTAAAATGGTTCTCTTGTCCAGGCAGTGTTTGATTGCATGGAACCAAAATGTATGCTAATTTACTCAAAAAAAAAAAAAAAGAAAGAAAAAGGTTTTTATAGGACACAGACATAATAAATAGCGAGAAGTAAGCCAGCCTATGGAGGGAATGAACCAAGATTCTCCAGGCATCTCTGTAGCAGTTGTTCATGGATCTCCTCTCTGATGCTTAGTAAAATTTCATCTGATCAGTACTTTCCTAGTCAATGAATTGGTACCCGGGTCACATTTCTACCAGGATCTAAATAAGCAGCCAGGTTTATGTAAGACTTGGACTTACCTACCCCCTTTGGGGAATGAGTGGAGTAAGTTGAGTTTAGGTTAGAGCAGTGTGTTAATGAGAACAAGTATAATTCATTATTCTTGTCCAAACAATTTTAGCCCTACCACCTTACTAATAACTCCAGCATGACCATGGAGATGGGTTGAAAGAACATAAATAAATTGATGCAAATCTATCTCTGCTATTGTAGTGGGGAAAAGCAGCAATAATTCATAGCCCTTGATGTACTGATAGAAATCAATACTATTATATTATTTTTACTTTCAAGAATAATAGCTTATTAAGAAATGCTCAGCCAAGTTTCCTGTTTCCTACAAATTGGAGAAATGAATTGGTCCAACTCATGGAATGAATTGGTCAAGCTAAGCTATGAAGCACCTCTTGGAAGATGTCTATCTTAAAGACCCACAATTGGTTGATTTTTAGTTACATGAGTAAGCTAGGTCAGAGGGTATATAATGGAAAGGCTGAACCTGAGATGGTAATAATAGTGAATAACTCACATTTTTAGTATCATGTTTGAAATATGGGATTTGGAGTTAGGCAGAATTATGTTTAGAACTCACTACTGTGAGGTTTTGATCAAATTATTTAAACTCTTTGAGCTCCAGCTCCCTCATTAAAGTGAAAGTGATAGCAGTATTGATCTCATGGGATTGTTGAGGGAAGTCAGTGAGAAAGTGGCTGCAAAGAACATGGTACTTGTCACATGTGAGCTACCATTATCAAATAATTTATATAGAACTTTTATGCATGTCAACGATTGCTTTATGACTATCTCCCTTGTACTATTCCTCACCTCTAAATTCCACTTTGCATGTGCATACATATCTATTTTTATTTTTGAAATAAAAAAGAATGTTCAATTAACGATTGGTATTGAGAAAAATTCTATTCCGGGCACTCACATTGAAATGTTAACAAAGCAAGAGTAGAAGCTGATCAGATGTGGGAAGCTGTGACTTTGAGCTTGCAGGTAAACTGGGATGTCCTTCAATGAATTTGGTTTCTCCATTGTCTCCTTGCTTTGTCAAACTGAAACAGAATTAGAAGCCACATATTCCAGATCAGCTCTGTGAAGCAAACCACCAGCCACCTGCAAGACTTAAATTTATAACACCCATAAAATGTATAGTTATGCACAAGTATAAGGAATAAGCAGTCAAGAGGATTAAAAACTTTAATAAAAATTGGAAATCACACAGCCAACCCCTAAAGTCTCTAATGGGAATATTTTCACCAGTGGGTGTGTGCTGCCATTGAATGCTTAAATCAGTGCACGAGGGGCATTCAAAAGACATCTGAGGGGTCAGTTGCTCCAGGTACTTTGCAAGTTATGTTGTCCATGAATGAATGATTTGCACCAGGGAGTTAGAGGACAGAGTACTCTCAGTCCCCAAGGATTCTCGTATATTGTGACTTGCAAAAACCCAAAGTAGGAGGATGGGTCAGACATCTGAAATCCAGAGCCTTGCTGGAAAGCGTTGATCCTTAGAAGTAAGTGTCTCAGCATGATAAATACGAACTCCTTAAGCCCGTTAGGGAATGGAAATTTAAGAACCAGTTGGGTCAAAGATCAGGAAATTTATGACGATTATCTGCGGTTACAGTGTAGAGTGTTTGAGGATGGTTTAAGCCAAAGAGTCCAGTGCCTGTAAATCTTGAGTGATATTAATACCTCTGTGAGCATGTGTGTACAATGTTTCTGAAAAGATTGATTGCAAAGGCCAGTTCCCAGGAAAGACAAGCAGGTAATTGGCATTTAATTAATGAGAATAAGTTACATTAAATTAAAGACTTATAATCCTTGATTATTTATCTTCCTGTAGCCAGTATGACAATCTACTCTTAGACTATTAACTTGGCACAGTTTTTCAAGAGGCCAAACTAAACCTTCTGTTCAGACTGTACAAATAAGAATGTGTTTGTATCTCAACCATGGGAACGAAATAACCTTGGGAAACCACAAAGGGTTCTTCTTTCTTTTTCTTTTAACATAAATGGTTTCTTAAAAATTGAATCCAGCACAGCATCCAAGGTATTCTCAGGCATATTCCCTACCTCCAGAATCCAGAAGGGTTGACATGAACGATTATGCAACAGAAAGGGCATGAACTTGAGGGTCAGTTTGACCTGAGGTTAAAACCTGGCTCTGCCTCATATTAAATATATAGCCCTGGGCGTGTCATTAAAATTCTCTGAGGTTCAGTTCTCTGATCTTCAGAAACAGAAGCATAGTACCCACCTGGAATGCATTTCTTTTTTAAATTAAGTACTGTAAATTCACATGATCCACTGCCTATCACATAGACAGTGCTCAACAAAAGTTATCTTCTCTTTACCTTCTCCTTCTGTAGTACAGAATGATAGCAGTTAGAAAATGATTCCATAACAAAGTGGGAGGATTCGTTCTATTTGATTTTAATAGTTACTATCAAGATACAGTAATCAAGACAGTGTGGTTTTGATGATCCAGCTACAACACATAAAATGTGTTATAGATACGTACTTCAGTGGAATAAAAGAGAAAGTCTAAACAAACCCATACAAGTATGATCAATTCATGTTTTTTAAAGGTACAAAGGCAATTCAATGAAAAGAAGCAGGTCTTTTCAACAAATGGTGTTAGAATAAGTGGACTTCATGTGCAAAAATAAATAAACTTAGATCTAAACCTCATACTTTTATAAAAAGTAACTCAAAATGGGTCATTGATCTAATTATAAAACGTAAGTCTATAAAACTTACAGAAGAAAACAGGAGAAAATATTTATAACCTAGAATTAGGCAAAGAGTTCTGAGATATGACACCAAAAGCACAATCTATAAAAGGAAAAAATTCTTAAGCTGGACTTCATGGAAATTTAAAACATTTGTTCTGTCAAACACATTACTTCAAAAATAAAAAGACAAACTACAGGCTGGGAGAAAATAGTTGTAAAGTACATTGTATGTTGTAGTTGGAATATATTTTTTTAAAAGTCTTACAATTCAGTCAGATTAAAAATGAGTAAAAGACTTGAATAGACATTTTACAAAGAGGATATATGAATGGCAAATAAGCACAAGAAAAGATATTCAACATCATTAGCCATTAGGGAAGTGAGATAGCACTAATTGCAAATTAAAACCACAGTGAGATACCACTGCATGACTATAAGAATGGCTAAAAAAAAAAAAAGCAAGAAATGAAAGTCTAATAATGCTGAGTGTTGAGGAGAATGCAGAACAACTAGAACTCTCATGCAATACTGATAGGAATGCAAAATATACAGCCAGGTGGAAAATAATTCTGTAGATTTTTTATTGAAATTAAATATACATTTATCATATTGTGTAGCAGTCCCACTCCTGAGTACTTACCCTAAGCAATGATAACTTAGATTCACACAAAAACCTATACACAAATGTTTATAGTATCTCTTCTCATAATCATCCAAAACTGGAAACAAATGTCTTTCAGTGGGTAAATGGATAGACAAATATGGTATATCTGTACAGCTGCATACTATGTGGCATCTGTACAATGGAATTCTACTTCACAATAAAAAGGAACTAACTATTAATAATACACACAACATGAATGAATCTCAAGGGCAAGAAAGACAGTGAAAGAAGACAGTCTCAAAAGGCTTCATTCTGTTTGATTCCATTTATATGATATTCTCAAGAAGACAAAATTATAGTGATCAGTGGTTGCCAAGGGTTGGGGAAGGGGGAATATTTGACTCCAAAGGGGCAGCAGGAGGAAGTGTTTGGGAGATTATGGAACTATATTGTACCATGACTGGTGGTGGTGGTTACACAAATCTATATATGTGTTAAAATGCATAGAACCACATACCAAAAGATGAATGAAATTGTATGTTAATTTTTAATTAGAATAAAATAAAAAGAAAAAAATGCTTCCCTCAGGAAGTCATTCTGACTTATGAAAAACAAGACATAATACCCTGGAGCTCAAGGACACTTTCTGTAAATATTTTTTTTATTTATTAGGCAAATGTTTATTGAGTACTTATGTGTCCACCTTGTTTTAGGTGCAGGGGATGAAGTACTAACCATAACAAAAACTCATGGAAGCTTGAATCTTCATAAATAATAACTATATAGTATGTCAGAGAGTATAAATACTATGGTAAGAGAAACTGGAAATTGGAAGAGGTAGTGTTGCTATTGTATATAGGGTGGTTGTGTAGAACAATTGAACCATAGACACACAAAGGAAGAGAAGGAGTAAGCTATACAAATATCTAAGGATGAGTGTTGTGGACAAAACGGGCAATCTTAGGTGGAACTCCACTATAGTACACAAGGCTGGTCAGAGCAGCACTCTTGTTGAAGCTGAGTGGAAGGTCCCCAGAGAATCCTTTGCAGAACCTCCAGGTATGGATAAGGAATACAATGTGCAAACCACTTAGCCAACTTACCCCTGTACAAAGTTTATTTGGTTCACGGTAAAAAAGAAGTCTCCCTTGGCTGAGAAAAATCTCTTACCCAAGGCCAAGCTATAGCTCTCATCTAAAAATTCTATCACTAGAAGGCATGCTTTAGGCCTAGATGATAAAGCCAAAGTCACCTAAAGACCACAGAGACTATCTCCAAGGTGTGGTGAGAGCAGATACCAGCTTGTTCATTATCAAGGACATGGGGTGGAGGAATCTGGCCACTGATATCTTTCAGTGGTGCTGTGAGTACCCAGCAGGTATGGAGGAGATGCAAGACTCTAGCCCAGATGATTCATAATTAATGAAGGAGAAAAAAATTATAGATTGGAGGTGATCCCCAGATTGGCTGCAAATGGAAGGCCCCAGACTCAAGGCATGGATATTCAGAGAAGAGGTGGTTGGAAAAACCCCAGAATTCATAGAGGCCAGCAGCAGGGACAGAGGCAGACCAGGGCCAAGTCAATAAAACACAAGGACCCAAGTATAGATGGAAAGATCTTGGGTAATGTAACTGGAAAGAAGCTAGCAGACGTAGTGAAGCATGTTTACCTTAAGCCCTGAGCACAGTGAGAATGCGTACTTCTTCCCCAGGTATCACTTCCTCTCTCCTCCAGGTGCCATGCTGCTTCTTGTATGTATCTTGAAGATGAACAACACTTAAGTGAAGAGCATGAAAACTCCCTCCCATCAGACAGTCCCTTACTATCCCACTCTCTTCTTAAGCTACACGTCCAGAAAAATCCTAGGGACTCTGTCCCCTTTAAGAACCAATGGTTTACGGGGACTGGCTTCCTGCCAGTGTGGAAAAGCAGAGCGGGAGACATTTAAAGCCCTGCTTGAAAACTGTCATTTTTCCAACAGCCTCAGATGGGGTGATTAATCAAGAAGCAATTCCGGAGAGGAGCCATTCTTCTTTACCTACTTAAATCTCCCAGGTTAAGTTGTATTTTAAGCCCTGGCTTATTTTTAGACAAGTTTGTTGCTGTTGCCTAACTCTATGTTAAAGCAATTATTATCTGTAAGGGTCATGCAGAGTTCAGTAGAGCTGAAAAACTCACAGCCTTTAGTATTAATGAGGTGAGCAGCCTGTTCAGGGTCTTATCCTTAAAGAGACAGAGCAGTGAGAATAGCCAACAAGGACAAAAACACATCTGATGTTTCAGGAGAGGGGAGGTTAATTTTTGTGGCTCCTGCAAAGATCCCAGTCAAACACAACAACAACAAAACTGTTAAGTCAATCACCATCTTCTACATGCTAGTGGTCAAAAAATATCATTGAACTTGTTATTTGAACTCAAGTAGGAAATTAGAAATTCAAAAACTGGAGGTGGGAGAACTTGCATGTTTTACCTTAGTTTACTTCATGTTGTTTTACTTCATGTTGTTACCTTAGTTCTCACATCTACTCCTTCGATATAATTGTATGTACTATTACTATGTATACTTTGCAGATGAAGAAACTGAGACGTAGAGAGGTAAGTGTTTTGCTCAAAATTACACAGTTCAATGACCAGCAGAGCCAGGATTAGAACCCAGGTTGGTTTGACTACAAAATGCAGACCCTTTTCACACTACTCCCTGGCCCACATTAAGGCACAGCAATAGGGCTTTTTCAATGTCAGAGTAACTGGGGAGGTTGAATTTCTCTTTGCTCTTTTTGTACTAGTATCACTTCTATAAATATATATTAAGATATTCATTTCAGACCACTCTTTTTCAGTTTGACTTCTGGGTCATTAGAAAATAATGCAAACTAATGTTTAATACTTAACAAATGCCAAATATCAAAGCAAAATGACATTATCTCATTGAATCCACATGTAATTACACACAATTAAAAATTTAAGAAGATACAATTAATCACCCCATGCTATAGAGGAGGAAGCTGAGGCTCAGGGAGTTTATGTCTCTTGTTCATAAATCATAGCCAGCATGTGATAGAATGTGATATCAAACCCAGGTATTTTGATTTGAGAGCCTGTTCTTACCAGCTGTATCATTCTGGGATGATTTGTTGTTTGTCTTCACTCCCATGACTGATAAAGCTAAGCACCTGTCCCAGATTTCCTCAGTGAAGAACCTGAGGGCTGATCCACACCCTCACTGCAGAGTGAATGAACAGTGCAAGAAAAAGGATGAAATAACCACAGGGGAGACCAGTGCCTCTCCAGTCTTTCTGTCTCTCATGCTGCTAAGTTGCCCTCTACATGAAACTCACTTTATAAAGGAGGGTTTGGGAGGGGGGCAAAACCACAGGGCCTGCAGTTCAGACCCAGTGCCCCAGTGTCCTGGAAAGTTCTAAGACACTTCCTTCTCCCTCACTGCTAGGACTTACAGTCCAACTGTAACATGGCTGTGGTGTTGTTTAATGGCTGCAAATTCCTTCCATTCCAATGTCCAGGTCCCTTACACCGTGATTCTCCACACTTCCCATCCAGGAGGAGGGTTTGTTTTTCTACCCTATTGAAGCTGAGCTGTTGTAACTTGCTCTGAGCAATCCACTTCACCCTGTTTGAATGCAGCCCCAAGGCCACCACACAAGGAAGCTAATCTAGCCTACCCCAGAAGACGAGAGGCCATACAGGACAGAAGTGGGCTACCCCACCCAACAGCCAACACTCACTGCCACACATGCCACCATCTCAATCTTTAAGCTCCACTGACCCTCGAGCTTAGTGAACCCAGTCAAAACTAGCAAAATAAAATTGGAGTAAATACACAGAATCATGAAAAGTGATAAATCATGGTTTTAAACCACAGCAAAGACTAACTAAAACAGTGTCCTTTTGTAGTTCAAAGCAATGTCAGGGTACATCTTTCTCTGATACACTTTTCTAGAACACTTCAGAGGATGCCGCAATAAAATCAACGAAAACGATGTTCTTCGACTCCAGTCTTCATTGCCATAAACTCCTCCAGAAAACAAAGAGGATTTCATGGCTCTTTCATCCCATGGGCAGCATAGGCAGGATATTCAGGCTAATAGACTGACAATGCTTGGGACCTGGAAACATATTTTTCCAAAGTTTCAAATAAAGCTGAAAATCCAAATTAATGAGTATTTAGTTGAATGTCTTCAATTGTAATCACATGACAACTAGTTGTTTGCATTTCAACATTTACATATGAAATATGTTCAATGTGGGTCATTGTGCTTGAATCAGTGACCTAGGATGCTCTTTCCAAAAGTTAGGTGATCTGGGGCCCATGATGATCTTGAGTAGCTTGTGCGTTTTGTGTGCTGAAGGACCTGGGAACTATGTGTGTTTAGTAGGCCGACCAGATGTACCCTTTTAAACAGGACAGAAAACAACTGTACTGTCCCATTTCAAACGGTACATCTGGTCAGCCTACTCTCACTGCGATAAATTCAAGGTATCAGTAGGCTGACCACATGCACTGTTTGGAATGGCACTGTTGTTTTCTGTCCTGTTTAAAATGGCACATCTGGTCAGCCTAGTATTTAGCCAGTAAGTTCTACTTTGATACCCAAAACTCTTGCTCTGTTATACTATCTTGTCCTTGGGGAGAAGACTAGCTGTGGAGTTCCTAAAACTCAGGGTGCCCTATCTATCTAACTCAGTTACAAAAATGCAAATTCCTGCCTCAACCTCTCAGAGGCTCCTTGAGGCAAGTCGAGGCAACTAAATTCAACAGAGAAGCCATAGCTAAGCAATAGGGTACTTTCTAAAGAAACAGAGGATTGTGGGGGCACAGTGCATGATGGGATACATAAGTGAAGACAGTAAGGATTATTGAATTCTTCACTGGCTAATTGAGAATTATCTTAAACCTAAATCCCACTTGCGGAAAGGAAGCAGGGAATTCCTATATTTCTGCCCATCAGAATCAGAACCACAGTCATACATTTTGTGAAGACACAGAAGCAAAAGGACCACGAAGAACTCTTATTGCCACACTCACCCACAGAAGATAGGAATCTCCAGGATATCATTTACAAAGACGAGAATTAGCCACTTGTACCTGAGTGGAGCTCTCAGTTTGGTTCTATGGGTGACCGTACACACACTGTTTGTTCTCACGTTCTATCTCTTGGATTGGGAAATAAACCTATCCTTAATCAAGGTTCCCCAAATCCACTCTGTGTAGCCCAAAGGCTATGTTAGAATGACAGGTCAGGGGCCATCATGGTCATAAATTAAACTCATGAATTGCTCCTGCAAGGCAACTGCTGGGTGGAGAGGTTCTGTTAGAAGCCAAGATTGCTCTTAATTTAATATAGTGCCATCCACCCCCTTGGAGCGGTGCCATGGAGTTGTTTATGGGAATGGGGAAGTAATCAATACACCATTAGAGAGGGAGCCAAATAATTTAGGTCGTGTTCATCTGAGGGAGGGCAGGCTTTCTAGAAAGGGCATCTATAAGTAACTGTAGTTGGGGAGAGGGGAAGGAGGGAGGAAGGAAAAAGGGAGAAGTGAGAAAGAATATGGTAATAAGGGGACTGTAAACATTTTTATCCTAATCAGAACAATCAGGAAAAGGTGATAGGTTTCTTTACAGATGTTCCTTGCAAGAGTGATGACTCCTCAAACAGAGGTTCATTGAATGCCCCTTTGGTTTCTTCCCACTCATAGTTGTCCATTCAGCAGCAGGCCACATCAGGGCCTTCCCAACGCATCTCAGGCAACTCTGGCTTTGCGCCTTCCACGCTTCTCACCCATAGCTTCTCAGTTGATTGATGGTCACTGACATTCCTGTTCCAGCCCCGAACATTCACTTGCATTGAAATAACTCATACCATACATTGCCTTTATCTGTTGCAAATGTCTTAGGGTGGACACATTCCTGTGTTCTAGATCACGGTGGAGCAATAAGTTAGTAGAGTAAGACCAATCAACCTGAGCATGAACTGTGTTTATTCTCGAATCCAACAAATACCTTTCTATACGTGCAAGTATTATTAGTTTACACCTTTTCAGAAGGTAATATTTACATATGCTAAAATTTCAGTTTTACAAAGGAGTAACAAGTGTTCAATAGGTCTCCAAGTACCCTGCCCACAGGCAATTGTTACTACCGTTGTTATTTGTTTTGATAAAACATCCTTAAACTGTTCTGCACGTTGCACTCGTTTCACCCTTTTGCAGCAATTTTCAGATATATCTGAGTGAATAGTTCCATCCCCGACTGTGGCGTTCAAGTTAACCCTACGAGCTCAAAACAATTTTGTTATTCAGTGTGAAACTGTTTCAAGGACTTTTCTCCATTTACAAGATTTTAAAAGATGTTTTCCTGTGGCTTGCACTATCAGTAACAAAGATGTTTTATATGCCACATTGTGTAACATTTTGTAATAATTTTTTATGTCATCAATGCCGTTAGATTCTAATTTATCTATACTTGCATCTAATTGATGCCACTTAGTATGTTTTGAGTATTTTTTGCTAAAATTTAATATAATAGCAAATTTATTACCATATAAAAAGTTTAAAATTAATGTCATTTTTATACAAAGCAGCTCAAAATGTTATTAAATACATAAAATAATCAAAATATTAACTTATTATTTTTTATGTCTTTTTGACACATTAAAAAAAGAAACAAATGAAGTCAATTAATGCAGTGAAAGCGTTCACTTAACGATATGCTTTGGACCTCAATCCTTGTGACTGTGTATAAATCTGCCTCATTATTTTTGATGGCCACATAGAATTACAATTTATGTGCATTTAAGTTGCTTCTAGTTTTTGTTTGTTTGTAAATCTTGAGTGTCTTCAAGATACTGTAGACAAAAAAATGAATCAGATATGGTCCATGCCCTCAAAGACTTTCTAGTCCAGTGGAGGAGACAGGCATAGAAGCAATTAAAGGATGATTTCATTAACTAATGTTGTATGTACTACAATCCTGACATGAATCAAGAGCTAGAGAGGTGCATGAAGATGCATAGGTCTGCTTGGTGGGAGCACAGAGGCATCACAGGTGAGGGGACAGGAAAGCTCCCCAAGGAGACAGGCAGGTAAAGGGACCAGGGAGGACCCTGCAGGAAGAGGAAACAAGTCAGTCCCAAGGTGGTCCAAGGCAGCTGCAAGGAGTTCCAGGAGGAAGGGAGAGACCTGTCAGCCACTGGCAACTGAGGTCTGCAGACAGAACTGGCCTCTGCTCTAAGCTTCAGTGACCCCAGTGCTCTCCCAAGTTCCCAAAAGAGCTTAATGCACAAGCCGCAGAGAGAACACATCAGGCCTCCTGGCACAGAGTATTAGAGCCCTCCGTGGGAGCGTGGCCGGGCATCTAGGCTGTGCCCCATTCCTCCGGGGGCCAAGGCGGGTGCTCTGCACCTGCCTCTGAACTGTGCGTGGCAGTGCTGGTTTGAAGCTGAGTGACACAGCAGGTGCCCCCAGCCTGCAGACAATTCCATATTTCAATGGAGCGTCGCCACCAAAGCTTATTATCTAGGGCAATAAAGTTTGGGATTAGGGGGATTCGGAATGATTGTGTGATTCTCCACAAAGCTTATCTTCGAATAGACCAGCTGCTTTATTAGGCCGCCCCCACCCGCACCAGGCCTTTCCCAAAGCATCCCAAGTCCCAGGCAGCAGAGGGGGGCCTTGAAGGCGGCAGTGGCAGACAGCTGGGGGTATCATATCACCCTCAGTCTCCATCTGCAAGTGTTAAATTACAGGCGGCTTCCAGCTGGGCACACCCTGGCTCCTACTTTTCTCCCACAAAGCCCTCCCCCAATCAATGCTGGGCATCTGCCAAGGACACGATGTGGCCACCCCTCCCCCACTGGTTGCCACCTCCGAACTCTGAAAGGACAAGGTCTGGGCCTTCGCCATCACAGGGTGGACAGCCGTAGAGGGGAGGAGGGCTGTGAAGAAGGGGGGCACCATGGAAATGCCTGTCGCAGATGGGGCTGTGCTGGAACTCTTCACTGTCAACAAGAAAGGGGATGGAATTGTGCCCTACAGAATCCCAAAGAAGCTGAAAAGCTTAGCGAGCTCCTGGGTATTTTCCCTCAAACGAAATTAGTCGCTGGCTATAAGGGGGTCATTCCCACATCCGCCCCCAGCCCATTGCTCAGCTCCTTTTCTGGCTGAAGCAGATCATGGGGACAGCGCCCCTTCAGCACCACGTGATCTGCAGCCCTGAGGCCACTCTCACTTACTACCTCACTCTGAGAGCCTCTTCTGCCCCGTCCCTGGCAGAGCTATTGCTCAGAGTAGGAGTTCATTCACAAGCACTGATAAGCATGTTAAGAGGAATATGGGAGTCTGCAAATATATTTGAGACGTCATGAAGAGATGGCCACAAACATGGATTCATCACTTGGCAAAACTGCAGTGACCTTTAGAAATAAATGTGAGACAAGCATTGTGTCTACTATTAGGCATGTGCTCAGTGAGTGTTGATTATTTATTATTATTATTATTATTATTATTTTATTAAGATTGCTTTTGCATTGCTATGCATGACCTGTAAACACGCGTGTTAGTGTGGCTTCCATAAGGGTCCTGCTCGTGTGAACGTGAGCAAGACCTCCCGACGGTAAATCCAGCACACCCAATCGCGGGGGCCTGGCTGCTGCAAACGCTCTTGAGAGCGGGACCGAGTGCTGGAGTGGGGATGAGAGTTCCTCAAGTTCATCTAAACTGTGCTCTCTTTCCTCGTTTATTCGGCAACCAGATTCTGAGCCCCTGCGAAGGGGCCAGGCTCTGTCTAGGCCTTGGGAGAGAAAGCAGCAGTACACGAGAATTTACAAGTCTTGTCTCTGTGGAACTCGTATTCCTTAGGGAAGAGAGAAAATAAAAGGTAACGTTAAAAACTAATTTCGAGTTGTGATAAGTCCCATGAAGGACGTCACAGAGTCATGGGCTAGAAGCGGCTGGGCAGGGCTGGGTAGGGAGGGTGGGTGCCATGAGGATGGTAGCCAAAAAACGAAACAAACAAACAAAATCTCTGGTGAGAAAACATTTGAGTGAAGACGTAAGTGAGGAGAATGAGGTGGCCACGTGAAAAGCTGGGAGGAGAAGTGCTCAGGTCCAGGGAGCAGCCAAGGCAGAACTTCCAGGAAGAGAAAGGCAGGAAGAGGGCCAGTGTGGCCAGAGCACGGCACGTGAGGAGGGGGCGGGAGCCAGGCCAGCGCCACACCGTCACAGCCCTTGCAGGCCCGGTAAGACTTAGGATTTCTTTCTTTCTTTCTTTCTTTCTTTTTTCTTCTTCAGCTTTATTGAGGTCTAACTGACAAATAAAATGGTAAGAGATTTAAAGTCTGCATCATGACGATTTGATACCTATTTACATTGAGAAAGAATTCTTCCCGTCTAATTAATTAACGCATCCATCACCTTGCGTCTTTATGTGTTATCTTTTGGTGAGAATGTTTAAATTCTACTCTCAGCAGATTTCAAGTTAGGGTTCCATTCCAGTTCCCCTAGGAAGACGGTGGAAGATTTGAAGTAGGCCAGTGACATGGTTTGATTTGTATGTTGTGGACTTGCTTCTGGGTACGGTGACTCCCATCCCCTGGGAGTATTACGCAGAGATGGATACAAGCCTCACTTATATGCCTTGTCATTCCATAACCAATTCTGGTGAGTCTGTGGTCTGGTAAGAAATATATAGAATTAGCAATCAAGAAAGACGAAGTTTGGTTCTGGCTCTGGTTCTAACTACCAATACAAACTTAGACAAGGTATTTATTCCTGCAGTTCTCAGTTGCATGTCTACTTCTCGGGTGTAGATATGCTGACCAGATGTCTCATTTTAAATGGGACAGAAAACAATGGCACTGTTCCATTTCAAATGGTATCTCTGGTCAGCCTAGTCTCACTGGGCTAAATTCAAAGTGTCAATAGGCTGACCATCACACCATTTAAAAGCAGTTCAGTACCATTTGTTTCTGTGCCATTTAAAATGGGACATCTGGTCAGCCTAGATAGAGCAATAACTCCTCTAAAAAAGATCAAGTCTCCTAAATACGGTTGAGAATCAGAGGCAATTTAAAAATGTAGTTCTTCATAAACACCAGGCTAGATATTATCTAATCCACATATAAAAATCTCATAACAGTACAAATAGAAGACATCTTATTTCTATACCTGCTTTCTCATACCCTCACTGCTAACATACTTGGTTATTGATTCCTAGCTCACTATATACATTACAAAGCAGAAACAGATTTGAAATGAGAATTCCTGAGCACTGACATCAGGGAAATAATGATTACATGATCCCTGTGTATTGGGACTGTGTCTTTGTTTTTTGTAATCATTCTGACATCTAGCATATAACAGGCACTCGATATATATGTTTACTGAAATAAAATTGATGCTATCAATGGTCCCTGGTTTTATTTTAAGTCAGAAAACTATCAGATTCAAAGCAGAAAATGTCTAGGTCAGTTGGGGTACAGGCAAACAGCCTGATCTGTGTTGAGCTCTAAAATCATGGTGGTAAAATATACAACAAAGTAATTGGCAATGATTCAATAATCATCTTGTACCCCAAAGAAATAACTAGATACAGACAATATGATCTATTTCAAAAGGCTAGAAAAGTTTTTATACATCTCAACAGTAAAGTCATTTAGATTTTTAAAAATCCATACTGTTAATTATCCAGAAAATAGAGCTATTCAAAATAAATTATTTATTGTTTATTTGTACAGAAATATTTATTGACCACTTACTATACACCAGAGGAAATAGACAAGAACTGTTCCCCTCATAAAGTTTGCATTCTATGAGAGAGCCAGAAAATAAGCAAGTAAACATGAGAAATATGTAAGTACTTTATCTCAAGAATCTTAGTGGCTGAAGGTCTCCACTAATAAAATCTTGTAAGTTCATCTGAAGAGCAATTAAGAAATTAAATGTGAATGTGCTGTAAAATGTAAATGCACTTTAAAAATGTTAAGATCTTAACAGTTATTAATATCCATCTTATTATTATGCATTCAAATTTGAAACAACATAAGTGATAAAAATCAAAGTGCAATAGTATCAACATAGTGTGATTTGACTCTGTGCACTGAAAAGAAATTCTATTCGAGGGCTTTCACTTTTTAAAAAACATTTCTAAAAAGATGAAATACTGCCATTTGTGACAAAATGGATGGACCTTGAGCTCACCATGCTAAGCGAAGTAAGTCAGACAGAGAAAACCAAGAACCATATGACCTCACTCACATGTGGAATATAAAACTAAAAGCAAAAAAGACACAAAAACTCATGGACACAGTCAATAATTTAGTGGTTACCTGAGGGCAAGGGGAGCCGGGGATAGGAGAGGAGGGAGGGGGAGTCAAATGTTAATATATGGTGATGGAAAGAGAACTGACTCTGGGTGGTGCAACACATAGATGATGCACTGTAGAACTGTACTCCTGAAACCTATGTAATTTGTACTAACCAATGTCACCCCAATAAATTAAAAGAATAATAAATAAATAAATAAATAACATCATGTTTCATTTTATTTTATGAGGAACTGGTATGGCCGTTGCAATTTAAGTGTTTTTAATGCAAAAATAGTCAAGGCGGTGTTCAAGGGCCTATATAAACAGGCATGTGTGCAATTCAAAAGAATCAGAATGTGTACAAGATGGTTGCCATTAACATGACAAGTCTGCTGTATCTAGCTGGGGTAATGAGAGAAAAATTCATCAAGATGAACTTGGAGATAATTCCTGTAGCACAGAAGGCAGAAACGTTAATTGATGGATATGATGCCTACGCAGGACAACGCATTTAGCTCCCGAATGTGACAGTTTCAGTTGGCCAATGTAAAAATAAAATAAAATGAAATGAAACGAAGGCCTCCTGAATTGGAGTGGTGGGGGAGAAGAGGGGGGACGATGCTACTGGGCACCAGAGGTCGATTTCTCACTGGGCCCATGAGGACATCTCATTGTCATGCTCCTTAGGGCAAAACTCAAGAGAGGACCTTTCTTCCTTTCTTTTCTTTTTTTCTACCTTTTTCTTTTCTTTCTTTGTATCTTTTTTATCTCCCATTAAGTAACTTCACTCAACATGAAGCATAGAAAGGAAGAAAAATGTTTCACTTTTCAAGAAAAACTGTTTCCCTTGGAACACTGTACAAAAAGCTGTGCCTATGTTTTCTTGGGTGGGCGGCTTGAGACACATGCTAATGATTGTAAAGATCATAGTCAAGGTGAACAAATATTAATACAGTGGACTCACCCTGAGCCACACATTAGCTACAGAAAAAACAAAATCACCCTGATCCTGACAAATCCAAATTGAAGATTGCCTGCCCAGACAAATCCTGGCTTTTCAATCAGGCTGCTCCAAGGGAGCTAATCCCCAAGGCCACATCCCCTGCTGGACATATCTGTGTTCTGGGTACACAGGTTATTCAAATGATGTGGCCGTTTTAGACCAGCGGGCAACTCAGACTCTCAGGAAGAAAACCGACCAAGGTGAGAAGGATGCCTGGAGTGTTTCTGAACAAGATTCAAGGTCCTCCCCCTTCCAACTGTAACAATTTGCATTTACCTGGAGCATCGCAATGGTCCTAAAGCAGAAGAGGAGCAGAGGCCTGCAGCGAGGCAGAGCTGGGTGCAACTTCAGACTCAGCTATACGTGAGCTGTGCAGCCTTGGGCAAGGTGCTTAATCTCCGAAAGCCTCCGTTTCTTTTCTGCCCATTGGAGATGATACCTACTGTGGGGGATTACAAGGGAAGACCCCCCAAAATGCAATTTATTTATTAAAATGGTGTATTTATTCCCACATGTTTAAACTTCAGTCACCTTCAAAGTACTCTTCATTTGGTGTAATACATCCATCCGGAAGCTTTTCCACTGCTCAAAATCATTTTTGTACTTGTCGGTTTCGATGTCTTCTAGTGCTTCTGCCATTTGTTTGTTTGTTTGTTTGTTTCATCTCCTCCACATCAGCAAAATGTTTCCCTTTGAGGACTTTTGTTCATCTGGGGAAACAATAAAAGGTCGCTCAGGGTGAGACTAGGTAAATAGGGAGGGCGGGGTCATGCTGGTTTTTTGGTCAAAAAGTGCTGAATACTCAGTGCCGTGTGGACAGGTGCGTTGTCATGCCACATGTTGTTTGTGTAAATGACCCATCAAGAAATGGGAAAACGAATTGAAAGAGTCTCCAAAAAGTATTCACTGAAGTTGAATGCAGCCTCTCAGAACACCACCAGCTGGTACCCTGATGCAGATGGGTTGGTTCCTAGAACACTCCCCTAGCGGGGGAAGCCTGTACTGCAAGGGGTCCACCCTCAAGAAGATAATTCCGGTTTCTTTGGGGTCCCCCCTCGTAAATGAGAAAATGCAAGTCAAGTTTTGGCATAGCCTGTCACACAAGAGGTACCCAATGTTTAAAAGTATTATTACTGAGAAAAAAGAACAGTTAAATTCTAAGTTGAGGCTTTGTAGGCAGTAGATGTAATCGGCCAAGGAAAATCCTTGAATGGGACTGTTTCAGAATAGCATGGGAAGGAATATAAAAATGGATAGATTGATCTGCATCGCTATATCCCACTTTCACAAATGCACTGAAAGCTTAGGGTGAAATACGTAATTTCTTTGAGTTACAATATCATCATATTTCAATGGGTAATATTTGTGCTGTAATCCTAACAAATTCAGACGCCATGCAGCTCTATCACAATGTCACATAGAATAAGCACTGATTTCAATAGCCCAAAAGTCATTGAAAAGATATTCCAGTTTTTGTGGGCACCCTTCAGAGGACATTTTAGAGGATTTAAATACTAAGTTCACAGCAATATTTATTCAGTCCCTACACTTTCCCATATTTAATCTGCTCCCTGCAGCTATTCCAAGCGTCTCTCCTCAAATTCAGAAAAACTAAACCCCATGTCCCTTATGACCATCCAACAGGCATTATTCCACCTTTCTTCCTTCTCCTCTTCTATCAGTATCTTAGTAATTAGATCAGTGTTTAGCTCCTCTTCCAATAAGGAAGAATCCTTCCTCTTTTTTGAGGGGAGGTATAGGGGGAAAGAGATAAAGATCACAGGTGTTTTTCTGCACACATCAAAAACGTTTATCCACTTACATCTACCCTGTAAGGTTGTTGTAAGAATTAAATGAGATAACGCATATAAGGTCTATTATGATCAGATACATGAAATGTCTAAACATAGTACGTTCTTAAGAACTCGTATTATTGTTATTACTGTTACCTTTGAGGTAAGGGTGGTCCCTGCTCAGCAAATAGTATAAAGTAGTGTAAGAAACATGTAGCAAAGTTAGAATGCACAAACCAGAGCTCAAACTTGCTCACGGGTACAGATCCTGTGACCCTTACATTCAACATCTTGCCTGCTTAGGCCATTGTACTGACTTGCCCTTTCGTAGCTAACTTACTTGGAAATGGCCCTTTGGTTTCCTAGCAACTCTACCAGATGCAGGGAGTCTACCAAATTAGTTGTCACCCTCCTCCCACAACTATCTAATTGTGACTGTCACCCTGGAATTCTACAGTGTTTTATGTTATGTCACCACATGTTCAGCAAAAATCTCTAGCCATGAGATTGTTCGCATTGCATGGTAGTCATTGGATTATCCTGTCAAGAACAAGAACTCTTTCCTACCACATCTTTTGGCTAGACTTCTGCTGATCCAGATTTCTATTTTCTACTTTTGACGAAGTAAGTCAGTAATGCAGGAAGGACCAGGCTACTGCGATCTTAAATGGCATCCCAAGTAGAGAAGCGTCTATGTGCAGACACACCTCAGAGTAAGCCAATAGAGGGTGCACCGATCTGCCATGTTTTCCTTTGAGCGTTTTCCGGTAATATTCTTGGGAAGTAGTTGCGTAGTAACAGATGCTCTCGATCATGGAATCTTCCTCCCCTGCTTATGCACATACTTGTAAAAGTCAAGCTTTGATTTTTGCAAAGGTTTGCTGGTATGATCCAGCACAGACAGCCCCCGTCCCACTACGAGACCTGTCGGGACGTAAAACGGGCTTAAACTCTCATTACTCAGCCAGATTGTGGAGCCTATCAATTATCCTCGCATTGACAGTCAGGTGGATTAATTGGTGCATTTGACAAGGACAGCTATTACCCTATGTTGTCCTGACAGCTGGTTTGGATATCAGGAATTTGTCAGCCTCCCCTTCACGGGAGTGGTGGGAGGGAAGGCTGAGCGAGTCGGGAGAGGACATTTCAGAATGTTCTCCCCACTCCCAGCAGCTGCAGATTGTCCTCCTAAACAGAATCACTGACATCTTCACCTGAGCATCCCGACACATGTCAGATGTCCACAGAACAACAATGTACCCTGAATGGGGCTGATAAAATGAGAAAGGACCCGGAAAAGTTGACAAAGTTATTAACATTGAACTGGGAGCCCTTTAGTAAGGATTCCAAGTGCCCTTTAGAGACCAGTTACACTCACTGTACTCCACTCTCTGGGTCCATTCATCGGACAGGAGCGGAGTTTCCATCTTGATCAGGACATACAGTGGCTTCAGTTGCAGTCATGTCTGTGGCAGGTCCTAGCCACCTTTATTTGAGATGTTCCAGGGCTAGAGATGCAAATAATAAATGATTTGCAAGGTCCTTTCCAACTTTAAGATTCTAGGGTTCTCAAGCTTTTTGTAGCTTCCACAGCTTTTTGGAATTCTCCTAAATGACTGACTGAGCTAGTTGGAGGGGAGGGGCACAGGGAATGGAGCAGGATAACCTATTGCCTTTTCCACGGACCATGAAGCAGTCACGTCTTTCTCTGAAATCCTATAGCCTGACTGTAGGATAGAAAAAGTGGCCATCCTGCAGCTTTTAAATACAATTTCCCAAGGCAAAGCAGCTAGTAAGACTGGGCTAGAAATTTGTACTCTTTGGAAGATAAGCATGGTTAACCCAAGCCATTACTTGTATATTCCTCTTGGGTTTTTCTGCTGGGTGAAAAAGAAGAACCAAACTGCTGATTTCATGGGGACGCTCTAAGGCCAGGTGTTAATCGCGCTATGCGACAGTCATTTGGTATAACTAGCCTGAGACATGAACGCTGACCATGTGAGCTAACAACTCAGTAGGTCTCGCTATGGTCCAGGGTTGAGCAAGAATTGCTGAGCAGTAAATGTAATCCACAATCCATAAAATTAAGCCTGGTGGAAAAAAGCAGTCCAAGGACATTAAAAACAGTTAAGCAAGAGGAAAAGCAAAACTGATGTTCAGCTACATTTTCCGGGTGGTGCGTTGAGCTCCTGGCGTGGAAGTGACCCCCTGAAAAGGTTAATGGCAAAGCAACTGCCTCCACTGTTAGTGAGCAACTGGGCCTTTCCCTCAGGATGTGATTAGGTCTTTGGGAAGCTTGTAGAAGGTGTTCCTCGAAATTGTCTGCTGTGGATTCCCTCTCAGCTGCTGAACATGCCATGCCATTAATCTCACTTCTGAGCCCTCAGTTCCTCCTCATAAAAAGAGCGTTATGTTTGCTACGTTCCTTGTTTCGTTCCTTGTTTTCTGCCCTCATTACTCCAGCCTGTCTCATCCCTCCCTGAGATTCTATTGTGAGAGCAAAGTTGGGGGCACCAAGAGACGGTCTGAGGGTACACAGACAGTACGCTGCATCTAAGGATATCTGAAAGCTCCTTATGCCCAAGCAGCCTTCTAAGCTTGGGCCCACAGGACAGCAGCCGTGACAAATGATTATGCAACTTTTACTAAAATAGTTCCACTGTCACGGAACTCACTGTTCCCCATAGCTTCCCTCTTCATCTTTGGAAGCCTTTAAATATTAAAATCTTTTTTTCTTAAAAACAGACCCATGAGGGGAGAATACCATAAGACAACAGAGATGGGGACGGAAGTGTTGTAACTGCCATCCAAGAAATGCCAAGGATGCTGGCAAACCTTCAGGTGCTCAGAGAGGGGAAGGAAGGATTCTCTTCTATGGGTTTCAGGGAGAGCAAGGCCCTGCTGAAATGTTTATGTCAGACTTCCAGCTTCCAGAACCGAGAGAAAGTAAATTTCTGCTGTTTTAAGCCACCAAAAAAACAAATTCTTTTTCTTAAATTAACCTGAAATCTGCCCCTCTATGGCTCCCACCATTAAAGCTCTAAACCTCTTGTACCGTATGAAACAAACCATCTTTGCCTAACGGTGCTCTGAACATAGCTGATCCAGGCCTCATGAGCAGGGATGAGTCCAAATTGTATGCTACCTGAAGCTTGTATGATTCACACAATTTTAAAAAGTTGATAATAATCCAAACATCACAAAATCCAGAAAAAGAACATAATAATTTCATTAATTAATTGCCCAACACACCTCTATGATATTGTGATTTATATTAAAAATACATACTTAGTTTCCCTCCTGTTTCTGTCACAACATTCCTAAAACCCTTGGAATTTCCTAAGTAATGATGATAATGAAGGTTTCTTTATTATGTGAATGAGGTGACTTTTGGACCTCACCTAAGAATGGGGGCTAGTTGCCAGGGGAACCAACCACATGATTAGAAGGTTGGAAGTTTCAGTCCCCAGTCTGCAACCCCCACTACCACTACCACCACACATACCTTTATGGGGGGAGGGGCTAGAGGTTGAATCAAAGTCAATGGCCAGTGAGTTCATCAATGATGCCTACGTCATGAATCCCCCATAAAACCCCGAAAGGACTGGGAGCTTCAGGGTTGGAGAACATGTGGAGATTTGGGGAGTAGCAGTGGGGCACAGCTTGGCGGCTCTGTGCCCTTTCCGTATACCTTGCCCTACACATCTCTTCCACCTGGCTATTCCTGAGTTTTATGCTTTTTTAATTAATAAACTGGTAATCTAGTAACTAAAATGTTTCTGAGTTCTGTGAGCCTCTCTAGCAAGTTAATAGAACCCAAGGAGAGGGTCGTGGGAACCTCCAATCTGAGGCTGGTCTGTCGGAAGTCCAGCCGGCAACCTGGGCTTGTCACTGGTGTCTGAATGGGAGAGGGGGCAGCCTTTGGGGGACTGAGCCCTTACCCTGTGGGATCTGACGCTGTCTCCAAGTAGATAGTGTCAAAATGGAGTTGAATTGCAGAACACACAGGTGGTATCCAAGAATCGCCCGGTGGAGGAAAATCCACTACCCCACATTGGAATTGGGTGCTTACAATCTTTACCTCTCTAATACTTTTCATTCTTACATTTTTGAATCAATATTCTGAATAATTATTTGACAACGATTTTGTAATATTTTCTAAGAAGAGAAAGACAATTCAATCTTTCCTCTATCATCAAAATTTGCCATTTGTTTTTAATAGATTAGAAAAAAATATTTTTCAGTTACTCCAGTTGTGATGGGAAACACCAATAAATTCCTAGGATTATTGTCAAATTTAGGAAAGCCTCCATAAATTTCTTTTATGTATGAGTTCTAAGATTTGAAAGAATTGTTCACAGACCAACCTCTGGTTCTAAATGTTTCACACCTTATTTCTCTACTTTATATATAAACATCTGATGCCGGGCACTGTGTGACACTCTGCTATTGCCACACAGCCTTCAGCCTTGTATCTTCGTGATGCGTTTGATGTTGGGTGAGCCAGCATAATCAGTGCAAGAAATATTTCCGGAAGCCATTTTTATCTCAAGACAGCTAGCTGCACTTAACTGTGTGTAGAAGTGAGTACAGACCACAAAATATATCTTACTACATCCAATATGCACCCCAATGTTCATTGCAGCACTATACACAGTGGTCAAATCATAGAAACAGCTCAAGTGTCCTTGGATAGATGATTGGCTAAAGAAGCTGTGATGCATATACACAATGGAATATTACCCATAAGACAAGAGGAAATACTGCCATTTATGACAACATGGATGGACCTTGAGACCATCATGCAAAACAAAATAAGCCAGACAGAAAAAAACCAAGAACCTTATGATTTCACTCACTTGTGGCACACAAAGAAGCAAAAATTCATGGACCCAATCAATATAGTTTAGTGGTTAGTGGTTACCTGAGGTTATGGCGAGGGGTGGGGGCGGGGTGAGAAGGCACAGAGTCTCAAATATATGGTGATAGAAAGAGAACTGACTCTGGGTGATGAACACATAACACAACACATAGATGATGTATTATAGAATTGTATACCTGAAACCTATGTAATTTTTACTAACCAATGTCACCCCAATAAATTTAACAATTAAATAATATATATATATATATATATATATATATATATATATAGCCTACTAGATCCAGACAAAATGTATCACCATCCCAAGTTCTCTTTACCTAGAGCTGAGGTACCCATTCTGATACCTTACTAACACAATGGCACATGGAAGGGAGGCGAAATCTGATTGGAAAGAGACAGTGATCTTAACTACTTATAGTTATAGCATCTTACTTTTGCAAATGTTACTAAAATTTATGACCATGTGAACATATTGCTGCCTCCTCTTTACATTTTGGGAAGGGTGTGTGCACATAAGGGGTCCTGAATCTTAAAGCTTCATTAATATCACAAAAAATCTGTCCTCACAGGGAAATAACTCTCCTGAGACAAAGAGAGAGTAGTTCCCCATAAGGGCCCAATGAGGAGTGGGAATGACAGAAAGTCTGTACCATCAGGGTCAGGAAGTGGGCCACTCATCTGCCCTGTGGTGGTTGTGGCTTTTGGACATGGCACAAAGCAGGATGAATTTACTGGCAACCTGACTGATCCTCACTTTTGGGGCTGTGGTATTTTCTTCCAGTAAAAACCTGGATAACCCCACGGCATCAGTCATGAAAGGGAAAACTGGCGGTTAGTTGTATCGTACTAAGCCAGGATCAACCTTGCATTCAGAAATCAGCTTTACTTAGGAAGGGGAAAGAATGTGTGTGTGTTAGATAAAGTTTTCACTTCGCATATAACCATTTGACTTCCATTGCTTGACTATGGCACGAGAATGGAAAGGTGTCTAGAACCTAAACCGTGCATTTAGGTATGGAGACGATGCTGCCTTCTGCACTTAATGTATCCGGGACCATGTTTGTTTCAAATGAATGTTTCTATATCTTCCCAAATACAAGTTTCTCAAAGACGAGGTTGCGTCATACACTCAAAAAATCGTTTTTGTAGCCTCAGCATTTTTATTATAGATTATATATGACAGACATCAAATAATATTTATCAATGAGGATATTTACATATATTTAGATGACTCAACAGAGTTTAACAATTGAAACGAACATTGACTAACGTCCTTTTTTCTCCTCCATACTTTTCCCTGTCTCTATCCTTCTTTCTTAATCCATTGTTTTGGCCTTTGTTCTCTTATTTCCACTAAATTTGAGGCTTGCAAACCAGAGAGAAACCATGTGAATCCTGTCTTTACCACTTACTGACTGTGTGACTTTGGGCAAAAGACTTAGCCTCTCTGATCTCCAACATCTGCATCTATCAAATGGGACTAATAAGAGATCTTAAAATCGTTGTGAGCATTTGATAAAAAAACGAGTCTAAACTCTCTTAGAACAAGTGCCTCAATTTCATTGTTAGCATCTTGCAATGCTTCTTTTACTAGCCTGAAATAAAATTCATAAATAATAAAACTTGTATGCAGATAAAAAAATCAATAAATGCTCACATGTGATATAAATTAGACATAGAAGGAAAGTAATTTATAATAAATACTCAGGCACAACTAGAGTAGACGATATAATGAAGCGGTCCAATGTTTGCACCTACATTGTTCATCATATATGTGAGCAGATCAATCCAGGTATGTTGCATTAGCAACTCAAGTACTATAGAGAACAAAATAAAGTACAGTCTTCCCTCAGTTTACATAATTGTTGCATTTCTGGAAAGTTATATAAAAACTATGCAAAACCCATTTTGTAAATAACATGAAGTCAGGTTGTAGGCTCAGATAATTACAAACAGGTTTGCACCAGTGAGCCCTGTGCGTCGCATGGGATGCAGGACAATTCTTCACTCTGCAGAAATGTTCCATGCATTGCAGGATGTCTAGCATAATGCACTTTCGGTCTCCATCTATGTTGTTTTTTTTTCAACACCAAAATCCAATCGCCCAACACCAACTGGGTGCCCAGCAGTTCAGTTCATCTCTGATGCTATAAGCATACCTTGTTTTGTTGCACTTTAACAGATGTTGTGACTTTTACAAATTGAAAGGCAAACCTTCCACCAACAGAAAGATTATGACCTGCTTTGTTAGAATGGTCTGGAACTAAACCCACAAGATCTCTAAGGTGCACCTGTCATATGCTAACCCAACGTACTCTTTAAAATGGGACAGAAAACAATGGTACTGCCCCATGTACATATGGTCAGCCTACTGACACCTTGAGTTTAGCCCGGTGAGACCAGGCTGACCATACATACAATTTGAAATGGGACAGTATCGTTGTTTTCTGTCCTATTGAAAAAGGGTACATCTGGTCAGCCTAGGCTGTGACTATCTGAAGTTAGTGCAGGTCCCACAGGTTAAGGGCTCTGTCCCACAAGACTGCCCCTACTTCAGACACCAGTGCCAAGTAAAATGCCCAAGCTACCACGTTTTTTCCCCTACTGACTACAGATTTGTGAGTCACTACCACTTTCCCACTACTGTTTTCAATAATTTGCCAGAATGACAAAACTCAAAAACTCTTAAATACTTATCACTACAGACTTATTATAAAAAGTAAAACTAAGGAACAACCAAATGGAAGAGAAGACTATAGCAAGGTATGGGGTGGGGATGTGTGTGGAGTCTCCTTTCTGGACATACTACCCTTCCAGCATGGAGATGTGTTCATAACTTGGAAATTCTTTAATTAAACCCATTGCTTAGGGGTTCCTAACGGAGGCTCCATTACATAGGCATGATTAATTTAATCATTAGCCAGTAGTGATTGATCTCAATCACGAGCCTCTCCGCCCTGCCCCAGAGGAGGGAGTGTGTAGGGGTGGAGTGTGGGGCTGAAAGTGTCAACCCTGTAATCACAGCTGGTCTTTCTATGCCTTGCCCTGGAGCCCCATCTCATCTCCTACTCCCTGCCTGAATCATCTCATTAGAATACAAAAGACACTCTATCAGTTCCAAGGGTTTTGGGGGGGGTCTCTGTGCTGGGAAACTTGGACAAAGAACCAATATTTACTTACCATTATACCAGCCCACCCCGTAGCCGGAGGTAGTGCTCTTCAATTATTATGACAACAGAAAGTGTTTTCACGAATTTTCGAACCGCCACACCACGGCGGGGGTGGTATCCCTTTGACTCAGAACCCCTGAAATAACATGTCTGTGAGTAGCTAGGATAGTAGAGGTGCCATAAAAATTAGCTGCCTTTTGTCACTTCCACTCTTTTTTCCCTCCGTCAGTCACATGTGCCCTGAGGCTCTGAGGAATTGCCAAAGGGGGGAAGGGGAACTGTGCCAAACCCCCTTGGGAGCAAGGCAGTGAGAAAAACAAACATCAGTTAACCAGAAGAAAGTCCAGTCCCACCCAGGGGGCGTCTTAGATATTTGTTGTTGTTGTTGTTTGTTTGTTTCTTCGCCCTGTAAGACATGTCTGTAAGGACATACCCCACCTAATTAACTTATTGGTAGGTAGGAACTTCACCATGTTCAAATAATTTACAAGCAGCTGCCAAAAGATTTAGGGGAATAGTCTTGGTCGTGTTTGCTTTGAATGGTATTGGAGACAAAGGTGCCATCAGATTTCCCTGTGGGCACCAGCTTTGTGTCACAGGGAAACTGAAAAGGGTTTGCCTGTCCGGGGAAGTGTACTTCTGGCCGCAGGAATTCCAATGGGTACCTTTGTGGAGCTGCCAATACCCGGCATCAGCTGAAGATTCCTGGTTCTTGGGAATGTCTGTCTTCAGGGAATGACCACAAAATTTTGAACTTGGGGCTGGGGGGCAGGAAAGGGCTTTGAAGAAATAAGGTGATAATAAATTGGGTTAATTAGAATCCTTTCTGGAACACGTTTTGATGCTATTATTTCCCAGCTCAGTGTGCCTTATGGATGTTAACTCCTTCATCCTCATAAAGTTTCTCTAAATTCATTGTAGAACAGAGAGAGACGTGTTAGCATTTCAAAGGACAAAGTACTTCAGAGAGGGAGGAGAATGATTTTGATGAACATGCTGGTGACTGGATGAAAATCTCTCAGATTCTTTGTTTCTATAGAAGTGGTGGAGTCTTGAGATAATGTTGAGAACAAAATATAAAATACATCTCTTGAGCTTTTCATTAAATTATCAGAATGGAATATAATAATAATAATTAATATTGTCTCCTTAGTGCCAAGCATTGATACAAGCATTTCAAATTCTCATACCAGCACAAAATACGTACTTTGCCAAAAATCTCACAGCTAAAAAAGTAAAAGTAAACTAGGTGGGAATAAAATCCACCTGATTCTATTCATACATACCTGTGGGTTTTCCACTTCCCTATTCTGTCTCAGGTTTAAAATATCCTAGAGTAAGTTTTCACTTCCCTTGGCACTGAAGTGGTATATAATAAAATTTAGAAGCAAAAATAAAAGTTTGATAAATTTAACTATATAAAATTAAAAAAAAATTCTCAGGGCAAGAAACACCTTTTTAAAATATCAAAAACAACCCACAAACTGGGAGAAAACATTTGCAACATACAATATTGAACAATTAATTTTCTGAACTCATCCCAGTGCTACATACCTCACTGCTGGGTATCACTATGGTCACCTTTGAAGTCCTCCCCTTGGGAAGCCATGCACCTATGCCAGCGCCTAGTCCACCCTTCAGAGCAATTTTGGAACACTTGTTCTGGAATGGCCATCAGAGCTGTCATCATACCCAAGATCTGACAAGTTCGTGAACTTGCCACAAACAACTCAGTAAGGTGTCATAATCTTGGCTAGGTTATGATATAGGTTATACCTTACTGAGTTGTTTGTACAGTGCTGTCAACCTAAGTGCATGATGGTAGTAAGTTCATGAACTTAATTGTCAGATTTTGGGTCCAACGACAGCTCTGATGACCAATCCAGAAGGAGTTCCAAAATTGATTTAAAGCAGCAGTTCTCAACCTGTGGGTCGCGACCCCTTTGGGGGTCGAACGACCCTTTCACAGGGGTCGCCTAAGACCATCAGAAAACACATATTAGATATTTACATTACGATTCACAACAGCAGCAACATTACAGTTATGAAGTAGCAACGAAAATAATTTTATGGGGGTCACCACAGCATGAGAAACTATATCGAAGGGTTGCAGCATTAGGAAGGTTGAGAACCACTGATTTAAAGGGTGGACTAGGTGCTGGCACCAGTGCACAGCTTCCCAAGGGTTGTACTTCAAAGATGAACATAGTGATATTCAGTGATGAGGTATGTAGCACTTTTTCTAGGATGAGCTAGCAAAATTATATACTGTGAAGAGCTAGTCCACTTAAGAACATGAAGAACTCTTAAAAATTAAAGGATAAAGGACCAAAAGCATGATGCAAAAATGACAAAAAGACATGAATAAACAATTCAGAAAAAATATATAGAATGGCCCTTAACCATATGAAAAATAAAATGCTTAAAAGCATTATTAGAGAAATGCAAATTAAACCAACGCTCAATTTACATACATTTTTGTCATCAATTAAATTAGTGAAAATTAACCAGCAGACAACACATTTAGTTGTCCAGACAATGGAGAAGCAAGCAATCATATAAACTGCTGATGGGAATGCAAACTGATAGAACCATTCTCAATGATAATTCAGGAAAGTCTAACAAAACTATATATGCACTTACTTTTTGACCCAGCAATTGTACTTCTAGGAATCTATACTGAAGATATATGTTTGACAATATATACATACATATGCATAAAGTTATTCAATTCGGCATTAGTTGTAATTGCAAAATATCGGAAAGAACTTCAGCGCTCACATAGGGAGTGATTGAGTACACTACATCATTTTTACTCTGTAACTGAAAGAAATAACTGGGGCAATTTCTGGAATGTGACATTAAATTTTTTAAAAAGCCAAGTGTAAAAAGTATTTATAGCATGTTACCCTTCATGTAAGAAAGAAGGAGATATAAGAAAATATAAAAGTATCTGCTCATTTGTGCAAAAGAAATACAGAAAGGAAACAAGAGAAACCAACTGAATTAGTTATTGAGAGGGAAGAGGATGGAAAAGATGGGGGCATGGGAAAAGTACAGCCAGGATGAGGGAGAGTGACTCTTCCCTGAGTATACATTTTAAATAAAAAGCCCTGCTATATTTTGCATCTCCTAAATAAATTTAAAAAGTTAAAATCAACCAGGATGTGAGGATATCCCCCAACAGAATACAAATAATAAAAGTGAACCTAACATGCCACAGTAAAAACATAACTACCCTCCCATCAAAAAGACAAAGAACTAACCTAAATAACTTTGGAAAGCAGAACTGTGTTATTATTCAGCCAAAGACAAGAAGAATTCTACACCAATACTGTATTCCGGTTGGTAAATGTAATGTTTTCACAGGGGCTTGGGCTGGCAATTTTGGAAATCTTTAAGTATGTTCTAGGACTGAACAAGTAAATAAGTGTGTTGTGGTTAATGAGGGGCAGGTCTCTCACTGTTAGAGAAAGGGGTTACAAATCAGAAAAAGGGGAAAACTAGAAAGAATGTGACAGGGTTTGATTGGAATCAGAGGTATCAACATGCAGTCATGGGGACAGGTAAATAGGTAGGTAGGTAGATGTGAAAATCAAAGTATTTGGGTACGCATGTGTGAGTACACTTCGTAAATTTCCATGCTCTGTCCGCTGAAAAGAGCCTAGAAGCAATGATAACCGGGTAGCCATGGGCATGCCTTGTGCCCAGATCTTTGTTCTTCCTTGAAGACAGGTTTGATTCCAGGGCTGGAAAAGGAAACTACAAAATAATTCTGGAATAGTTTAGGTGCCGGAGAGTAAAGAAGTGCTCAAAAAAAGAGATCGGGGCAGATTAAAAAGACACCGGAATGAACTTGAAGGGGCTCTGAATGCATTTTTCTTTCCCCACTGAACAATATATCATCAGGACTTATCCCACAGAATCAATCTTCTTTAACGTCATTTTAAAAAGCAGCGAAGCATTCCATAATACAGGTATATAATTTATTTAACCTAGCAATTCCTGATGTACAATTTGCAGAGCCCTAGTTCAAGAGCCTATCAAGGAATGTTATGTTATAAAAGGGTTCCATGGCAAATGAATTTGAGAAACACTAAATTCAACATAGTTAAATTGATTTTTTATTGCAGAAATTCTATAGGAAATATTTTTGATAAATATATTTGTTACAACTCAAAAAAGGGATATAGTATGTATGTCTCAATTTTTAAAATCTAATGTGTGTGTGTGTGTGTGTGTGTGTGTGTGTGTGTGTGTGTTTGGACAATATTAGGATACCAGTTTCTACAGAACATATTTTGCAAAATTTCAATCCCCTTTAGATTATCTTTAATATTTCACTGTCTTATATAAAGCCACCATAACTATCTTGCCATATAATTTTGTAGCTACCTCTGATTTCCTTATGATCAAATTTTGGAAGTACAATAGTTGGGTCAAAGTCTACATAGATTTTTTTAAGGTTTCCTGATACCCAATAGGCAAATCATGCTCCCAAAGGAATGTCTTACATATGTCCCCAGCAGCGGTGTAAGAAAGCAGAGAGAAACTTGCTGGAGAGTGGTCAGATTTCAGACACTGGAGGAGGGGACTGTGAACCTGAATTTTATCAGAGGCAGTAGAGAAGGGTTCATTTTTCCAAATGTTTTTACTAAAAGGGCATTTCAATATTGGACTGGACTAGACTCTTTTTTAGCTTTACTTCACGAGAGAGTTCAGTGCTGGTACAAAGCTGGTGGGTTACGTAGTAGTGGGGGGGGTTAGATCAATCTTTGCCAGTTTATATCTACCTAAAACATTTCATTCACCCATCCCCATTTCCAAAAAATGTTTTAAAATCATTTGATTCCATTAGATCCAGAAAATCCCCACACTCAATTGAGTGTCAATACTGCTGTCCATTCAGTTGCTGTGTGGAGCTCAGAGGGACAAAGGCAGGCAGGAGCATGGTTATCCTTGTTGACGTGGACACCCAATCCTGGGAGTTCAATGGTGAGCCCAACCGTAGGCTGGCAAAAACTCAGAACCTATAATAGTCTCACTGATCTCCATGGTTGGCTCAGAGGAATAGGATTGTCTGGTTTCCTTTATGAGTGAGAGATTTTTAGCTTACCTTTGGTTACAGGTGAACCCCCCCAAAATCAGGAACCCTGAACTAGATTTTTAACAAAAGTTTATAAAAGCTAAAAACCATGTACTGATGATGTGCCTCTGGGCCATACTTGCATATGGAACCAGACAGCAGACACTAGTTTTCAAGAAAAAGCAAATTATATGAAGACAATTGGGAGGCGGAGTGGTATGGTGCAAAAACACTACCCTGCAAATGTAGAAGCCAGGGCTTTCCTCTGGGTTCTTCCACTAAGCTTACTTATTAACCAGCTGTGTAACCTTGGAGAAATTATTTAACCTCTCTGGGTTTCCTGTTACTCCATCTCAAACTACGTCTTGAATTACCTCAATTTGCATATCCAGATTTTGACAAAAAACTGAAGATTATTGTAGGGAAATAAGGGACTTAATTTGTTATTTCTACAACTGCTTTGTGCATATCAACGAGGTTGGCAACTGCACAGATCATTTAAGTTTCTCTTTGAGAGAGCATATCAGATGCCACGTGGCCTCCTCGCTGACGACCTTCCAAGCCACCAAGTTCTTTCCAGCCTCAGGGCATTTGCACTTGGTACTGCAGAATGTTTCTTTTAACCTGCAGCTGTTTCTCATTTCTCCCATCTCAGCTAAACTCTCCCCACCGAAGGAATTAACTGACCACCTATCAGTCACTTTCTATTTCAGCATTATCCTATAACATTTTAATTGCTTCCTAATGTTTGAAATGATCAAACTTACAGATTTATTCATGTGCCTATTGTCTGTTTCCCTCCACAGAATATAAGATCCACAAAAGAGAGATACTGTGGCCTTGTTCCAATTGTGTCTAGAACATTAAAAATGCTTGCCCAGCATTAAAAATAAACCAAGGCAGGGAAGAACTTATTGGGCTGGAAATTAGGAAGGAGATCATGTAGCTGGAGCTTTTGAGGTGAGAAGAAAAGTGTTAAGAGGTGAGGTGAGGGAGGGAGGCAAGGGTTAGACCACATAAGGTCTTGCTACTTATGGTGACAAGTAAGAGTGACACTGTCATAGGAAAACCTTTGAATCTTCTCAGCTGTATGTACATCTAAAAAGTAAATCATTTGCAAACATTTATGCTTTACCTATTATTAGTAACCAACTACTTGAGACATGTTTCACAGCTGATCACCACATCCTACCATGTCACAACTCTACAGCATTACAAGATAAACCTCAGAGGCAGGGAACCTCAACCCGGGCTCCATGGAGGGTCTTCAGAGAGTGTGTAAGTTCTTGAAGTGAAATGAAAAATTTTGTTTATCAGCAAAAGCATGCATGTGTGCTTTTATTTGGAGGTTAAAGGGTCCCACTGAGAATACCTCGAAGACAATAGAGAGGGTCCATTGTCTTGCACAAATTCTCAGTGGAACCCTTTAACATCCAAATATAAGAATCATTGATTCCCTGCTCTTAGCTTTCTCTGAACACCTTGACTCTTGCATCACCTTGTTCTAGGCTGGTAAATATGCTTACTGTCTATTTAAGTCACAATTAAAATTTGCGAACTCTACTTTCTCCAAAAAACAGGCAAGGAAGCAAATACGGGAAGCATTTACTTTTTTAAAAGATCAATTAGCAAATGACAACACATGACAAATTGGTGCCTACGTGTTAAGTAACCAACCTGAGAGCAGGTGGCAAGGGCTGATTTTCCTCCCAATGACAGTGGCTGAAATATCCATATAAGATGATCTTTAAATATTTGACTGTTGCCTTAAAATTGCTACCCTGATTTTTTAAAAAGAACATAATTCTAAAGCCCTTAGCTTATTTTAAATTTATAGTCCTTGGGAAAAAAAAATAAGTGGCTGGCCCAATCATTTATATGCCTGGGCAAAAGCAATACATCTATATAAAAGTACAGTGATATATTTCTGTAGCTGGTTTAATGTGCTGCTCCTCGCCCTGTGTGTTCTGATTCATTGGAGAGTAGCAATCATGTCGACAGGCGCTGTTCTTCAGTTCCCATCAGCGACAACTAAAGGCCAATTCAAGGTTGTGGTGGGGTCATGAATCTAACACAGTCGCTGATAGAACAATTTCCCTTCCACACAGCGTTGTCAGTGGGACACACTGGGAATAGCCAGGGAGGCTGGCTGTATCTCTATCTCCTTGCTTTTCCTTTTGTTTCTGAGCCAGTGTTTGCGGTGTGTACCAATCCAGCACTAGCAGGGAATAGATGGCCAGTCCATGGAAAAGTGATAAAGGAGAACATTTCTAACAGTCTTAAGAATTTGGGGGAAAACAATCCTGCCCCTCTGGGCAAACAAGTCACCTAACAATGCATGACATGGGGGTCAAGAGCAGAGAGAACAGGAGAGGCAGAAATAAAGACCTGCTGATGGGAAACAAGAGAGGTCCAAGGGCTTTACAAAGAAAATGTTTGCATTCCGGAGGCTCAGAGGGCTAATTAAATAACTGACTTCTCTGTTCTTCCATGCCCCAAATGCTGTCGGAGTAAGTGAGGGTGCTGTCTCTGCAGGTGCTTTGTCTGTGCTTCCTACTCAGTCTAGGCTGTAGCCTCAGGTTGACCAGAAAGCCAGGCTTACTCCTATCAGGCCACAGAATGAAGACAGGTTTGATTTGAAATGAAGTCCAGAGGTAAAGCATCTTGGATGAGGTTTTCATAGGTGGTATCATATCTTTTGTTGGTTAAGCCTTAAGTTTTCTTGAGATTAAAGACACCTCTGGGAAGTGGGGTGAAGGATGAAGAGCTAGACTGGTTGGGTGACAGCTTTCAAGTGCACGGTTCCAAGGAAAAGTATTTAAAGATCATGGAGTTTGTCAGGTGTTAGAAGAATTTTGTAGAGGTTTTAAAAATAGGCTTGTGACCCAGAGAGGGCATGGAGGGTTAGGAATACACTCAAGGACACCCTAGAGGGCATGGAGCTAGGATTTGAACCGAGGCCTGTCAGGGTCTAGAGCTCACACTTTTAGTCACTACCCTTGTGGCCCCCAACTTTGGATGACCACGCAAAGGACATTAACCATGTGCACCCCACCCTCCATGTAAACCTCAGGGCCCCAAACAGTACCTGCCCTGACACCAGTCCTGGTTCTAAAACAGGATATTCTTTCATTTCATAGAATGAAATAGTCTTAAAAGATTTTTTAAAAAATTAGGGTAAGTGAGTAAAATGTTTTGGGTAGTTATAAACTGGCAAAGATGGAGCTAGTTGCAGCTAGTTGCATGCATAACTAACATGCCTGTCTTCTTTCAGCAAAGGCAGTTACCTGAAAGGAAAAATAACAAACACCAATTAAAAGTGGTTAATAAACCCATGTAAGAGACAAACCCACTATTATAGGTGTGAAGTTCACTTTAGGTATAGTTTCTCTTTATCTTTCTTTCTTCTTAAAGAGAGAAAAAAAAACCCCTACTCTTTTCCCCCATTATAAAATGAATATATTGTTATTATAGAACATTTTGGAACTACTGAAAGAAGTTAACCAGCCTTGGCCCTACCACACTATTAATATTTCAGTGTATTTCTGCTTCATCTATTTTGTATGTATAATTTTTGTCATTTTTTAATAGTCACACTGAATATACAATTTTAAAACCTAATTTTTAAAATTTACCATTTCTATGTAAGTATTTTTCCATCTCCTTATAAACTCTTAATACATATAATTTCAATGGCTGCTTAATGTTCCAAAAGTGGATATTTCAGACTTTACTTAATGATTGCTTTATTACCAGACATTAGGCAGCTTCCAATTTTTGCTATTACAAATAATATCATGATAAATATTTGGGGGCATTTCCCACATTTTATATTATTTCCCGAGGCCAGATTTATAGAACTAAGATTGCAGGGCTAAAAGATATAAAAACATTCCACACTCTTGAGAAATACTGTGACACTGCTTTATAAAGGGCTTGATGCTCTTTTTACCACCACTAGCAACTAATCGAGCAAAACTGCAAAATGACTAAAAAGAGTTTACTGAGTTAGGCCAGGGCTTCTCAATCTCAGCACAATTGACCTTTGGGGCTGGATAATTCTTTATTGTGGGAGAGATGGCCCGTGCACTGTGGGATGTTTATTAGCATCTCTAATATCTGCCCACTAGATGACAGTGACATCCTCCAAGTTGTGACAATGTAAACTGTCCCCAGACATTGCCAAATATCTCCATAGGGGGAGGGGGGAAACTATCCCCTGGTTGAGACCCATAGTGTTAGACCTTCTTCAACTTGTGTTTGAAGTCCACCTCATACCGATATGCCAAAATGGGCAGTTTCCTTGATCGCCTTGGTTCATCCTTCATTCATTATAAACCGGGGATGATTACACTATGCTCAGGGGTTGGTCATGAAGATTAAATAATATAATACACAGATGCATTTCACATAATGCTTGGCACACAGTGAGAGCTAGTTGCCCTTTGCAAGGTAGATGGTATTGAGGTTTCTGGTGCCCAATAAAAGGACCTTGCCTTTATATGTGAATGAAGGAGAGATGGAACTCTTCTTTGGTAAATTGTTTATATTCATTCATTCACTCATTTAATAAGTATTTATTGAGTCCTTACTACATACCAGTCATTGTTCTGGGCACCAAGGACATAGTAGTGAATGAAACACTGTTTTTATGGAGCTTATGTTCGAGTAGGGAGACAGACTAAATGAGTTTGAAAAAATGAATTATATGGTATATTAGGTAAGAAGATAGAAATTATTTGGGAGGTGGGGGAGGTAAACATTTTAGGTAAGGTAGCTTGTCAAGTCTCTATTGAGAAAGCAACATTTAAGACCTGACTTCACCAAGGGTACACTGCAGCGAGAGCAACCCAGACAGGGGGAATAGCAAGTGGGAAGGCCCTGAGGCAGGAACATGCCTAGAGTATTCAAGGACTAACACACAGGCTAATGCACCGGAAGGATGTTGGAGAAGGAATGAAGATGGTCGGTGAGCGACTGGTTGGTGGCTTGATGATGAGGGTCTTATGGAGACTTTGCTTTTACTCTGCGTGAGGTGGGAAGCCATTCCTTTAAAATGATATCTGGTAAGACACCATGGAAAGAGGAATAGGTGATGTAAGAGTGTCTATCCAGGCGATATAGACTGTAAGCTAAGAGTACAGTAGTGGAAAAACTCTCCTCTTACTGAAAGGATTTATCCAGCCAACATCCAAGGCTGGCCAGTTCGGGAATTCCATCTTATCTCCACAGAAAGCCCTAATCTGGCTGAATTCAAAGGTTCAGGTTTAATAAAGAAAACTGATTGCAGAAGTCTGGCATCATCATCTGAGGGGATAGGTTTGTTTTGTTCTCTTCTTATTGGTGTGTGTGACATTTTTTGTCATGGACGCCATGCTCTCCTCAGGAAATGGAACTCAACCCTCTCTCTTCTCTTTGTACTAGCAACATGGCTTTCCAAACATCCATGGAAGGTATGTTCATTTCTAAAATGATTAGAAAATAAAATACTGGAGCAAGGAAGTGAGAAAATAACTACAAAGAACAAAGTGGTGTTGGGAGGGTTGAGTGCCCTCAACCACAGCTTGCTCTAATGGCTCCAGAGCAGTTGGACAACCATTGAAGCAAATTTCTCTGTCTCTTGGGAGATTTGGAGTATTGGCTTTCTTGGTAAGAGTGTATCAGTGGACGGCATTTCTCAAGAGTCTTTTCTTCCAGTATTATGAGTCAGATTTAAGGTGTATCCTTTATGCATGTCAACAAGTACAAACACATGCTTGAATGTTTTTCTCGTTTAGTCCAAGTTGACATTAATCAGAATTCATTTCAGATAAAAATCTCAACATGCTCTTGAACTCAAAGGTGAGAGTGCATTCCATTCCATGCTCATTTTATGGAGAAGCTCCCCTACCAGCTCTGGCTTGATAACTTGACTCTCCTGCAAAATATGGTTCTTAGGAGCGCCTGAGGAGTGGGAAACTTCTCTGATAGCCCTTCTACTCCCCCTCCTCCCACCCTGCCTTGAAGGCAAGAATAGTTGACTGCTTGATGTTTCATAAGGTTTACAGCATTTGAGGCCACTCTGTGAATTTTGAGCTTTTAAAACATCTGCTTATATTTTGTAAAAGTGAAATTGTTTAATCCAGTTCTGCCTCCTGCTATTCATTTCAAAACTATCACAGCAGGGTTTGCTAAGGGACCAAAGGCAACGGCCAAACCTTTTAAAGGCAGTTTTCCTATGTAAAGGTTACACAGGCCAATTGCTTGGGATGGCATTTATTCATTTCTCAGCATTCATTACCATGTTTCATCCTGTATTCTTTTCTTAACAATGCCTGCTCATCACTTTGGGAACCCTATCCCAAAATGGGAATTCAATCACTGCTTCTGGTCAAGTGTACAGCCTTCATCTATTACAGTTGGGATGACAAAGATGGGTGGTCCCTTGATCCAGTCACCTGTACCTTACTCAGTGTCCCTCCAGCAGAGGCATCTGAGCTATTGGGATAATGCCACTCTGCCATCCTGTATGATGACTTTTAAATCTTTCCTTGTCACTGAGTGAACCTGCCTTTTCAAAATCGGTAACCTTGAATGTGAAGAAAAACTGGCTATTTGTGTAACCACAAATGCCTCCTCACAGCCAAACACTTAACCCCTTGTATTAGGAGGGTAGAAGCCAGTTATTTTCACTCCACAAGCTGCTCCAGGAAGTGCTAGAGGAAATTCCCTCCCTTAGTTCTCCAGCCACAGTGGAGATGTCCCATGGCTTCAGGAAGCATCCACAAGAGTAATGCAGATCGCTTTTGGGTCTCGTGGTGCAGGGCCTGGTCTGTGATCATCTGACATGGCAGAGTAGACCTCAGGACCAGCAATGGGGTCCTGACAAGTGGCATGAAAGGACCTCTGCAACAGGAATAAGCAGGTATAGGTTCAGCCGGCTCTCACTTCTTTAAATGTGTCTACCTTCTTGGGTGGAGAAATACTAGAGTTGAACCAATTGAAAAACCCAGAACAATTTGTCCTGATTTGCTGAATTCTGAAAGGAATGAAATTCAGATATTTTCTTTCACTGAAACTGTGACCCAAAAGATGTGTGTGTGTGTGTGTGTGTGTGTGTGTGTGTGTGTATAAATTCTGCACAGTAAACCTGAGCTTAAACAAAATGATATCAATCCTCCTTTTCATTTCTTTTTTTTCAATGAAAGAATGAGCATTCTGGTTAATAAAATGAAATGATTTGGGGAAATGTAATTCACTTCCATGGAAATACAATATTCCAACTTAAGAGTAACTAACATATAATTGACAAGTACTTGAGAGTTTTGGGGTTCAAAATTTCCTCTCGATCTGTAATAAACTAAGCATTATAATGAAGAGTGGTGCCCAAACAGTGTTCACCTTCTTGAGCACCACACAGAAGATGAATAAAATAAAAAGCCTAGTTTAGCCACAGAGGGGCACCTCCATGGCAGAGAGGAGAATGTGTCCTTCCTCTGAATGTCGTCCTGGGAAACCAGAGGGCTTGGAAACTTCAAGGGATAGGTGTACTCTTCCTTCGCTCTTCACAATTGAAAATCTGGAACATTCCAGTTGCCTCCAAAATTGGCAGCACACAGGGTTAACCCGCTTTAAAGAATGGAAAGGGTGTATCTGAAGGGACAAACTCTTTCAGTCCCTAAGGATTCTTTGGCCCCTTGTAAGAGGTTGTGTCTACCCCACAGTCTCCCTGGTTGAGGGAGGGCTGAGGCCAGCCCACGCTGGGGGTTAGAAGTATGCCCGTGGCTGCCATTGGCTTGTTTTCTGAACAAGTCAGAAACAGACCAAGGTTAAGCTCAAATAGAGGGGTTTTTTTTTTTTAAGCATGGGTTAAAACTCAAAATTTCTGATTAGAGAAATGAGAGGTAAGGCGAGATCGTGCTAATGAAAGATTCCAGGCAAAGACGTCAGGGCCAGCTGCCAGCTCGCAGACCGAACTTGGCAGACAGACAGTGGAGCTCTGACAGGGAGTTTCTCTGTGCATTTTAGAAGAAGGCAGAATAGATCTAAATGCGGCCAACCTATTGATTTATTCTCTTTGTACTGGACATGGCTTTTTATTAAAGAAAGCAGATATTCAATAGTGTTAACTAGTAATGGGAATTGACTTTTCACTAATTGCACAGACCTTGGCATTAATACACTTTAATGGAACCTGGGCTCTGCGTTCCTCAGATCAATCCTGAAGTTTTTCTCCAACTCTTTCTGGTCAAAGGACATGCATTGTAACCAAGGGAGACTTTTACAAATTTTTTTCTCTATTCCAGAGGACCAGAGAGAGGAATAGTTTCGTGACCTGTAAAATACATAGAAATTCTGTGGTCTGAACTGACCGTGGAGTTTGGTGTTGGCTGTTTAGAATTCAGTTACAAATGCTGGAGAAGAGTTTGACTTCCCACGCACCTGCCTGGGTCCTGCCCTTGTTGGACTCTCTGTGGCAGAAGGCTCATCATTTATTTATCATTCATTTGTTAGATTTATTAAAAGTAAATAGGATCCTGGACAGCTGCTGGGCTTGCATACAGACCTGGAACCAGAGATGTGAGAATATACTTGAATGCTGCTTGCAAGAACCTCTTAACTCACGCAGGCAAAACAGCACGGAATTCCAGATCCTACCAGGAGGGGGGGACATTCCTGAAGTTCCTGGAAGGGCAAATGTCCCATCTTTGGTTCTCGGGGATACATTGCTGGATTCCCCTGTGGCCATGCAAGGCAAAGATGACCCTCTCAGACAATGATGTTTCAAACCCAAACTGTAAGACTGTGAGGTTCTCAGGGAGGGGCTTTGTATCTTACTCATCTTTGAGTATCATGATGCCTGGAGTCAGAGTGTCAAAACTGTTTAGGAGTAATTTACGGCTTTACGTCTTTCTGGCTTTGTGTGGCATTAAGTAAGTCAGGTTCTTTGAGCCTCTATGTCCTTATCTGCAAACAAACAAATGAAAAAAAAAAAACAAAAAGAAAGAAAGTAAAAAAAGTATGATAGAAACACATGCTGTGCCGAGTTGTTGTGAAATTAAATAAGATACTGTATACAAAGCTTTTATTCACTGAGGGCTCTTAGTCAACTCCAGTGAATGTTAGTTAATCATTGCCTTTGAATCCCTTTCTGTTAGACATTGGTTGATTGGTTGAAATGTACGTTCAGTGAATGGGTTCATTCTTTAATTCAGTTATTTCTATGTCTGCTGTGTGCCAGGCACTGTTCTGCAATGACCTCATGAAGTTTACAATTTGGTGGGGGTATATAAACAAGTACATGAATAAATATTAAACTCTCTGAAATTTTCTTTAGGAAAGGGGTATGTGTTGTGAAGGAAATTAAGCAAGATAAGGAGATAAAAAAGGACTGTATGTGTGTGTGTGTGTGTGAGAGAGAGAGAGAGAGAGAGAGAGCCTGAGAAGTGAAGGGATGTTGGGGAGACAAGCAAATAAACAAATAAACAGGGATTTCTCCAGGAACCTATCATGCATGCCGCCATGCCTGCTTTAATTCCTGTGACCTTATTTACCTCAATAACTTCTCTCTTTCCCTGATGCAATTTTGGGTCATAGCGTTTCTCATTACATAGTGAGGTGAAATAACTCCCATTATCTAAGCTTCCTTATGAACTTGCATCTTCTTTTCCTAAAGTGTCCCCCACCCAAAACCAGGATTTTACCTCAAAAATGAATAGTACTTTCCTACCACATTTTTACTTGACAGTCAGGAAAATGCCTCTCTTTTCGCATTGACTTCCAGACCTCCAGGCTTGCCTTCAGGAAGTGGACAGCTATGGATTGAAAATGTCTCAGAGTTGGAGGAAGTTCACTTTCTATTTGGCTCTGCGAAGTGTTACACAACTGGACTGCCATAATGAATTATTTTCAGCAGTAGAAATTCTTCGGCGCCCCATCTCAGACCAGGCTCTAATTTGAAAGTAATAACATTTGGGCAAAGCTCAGATGCACTAAGTTGCTGCTGAGGGCTTGGTGGGTTTTGAGGTAATTGGTTTTACTCAGTTGCTGATGCTTCAGTTGGACAAATGAGAAATCAAACTACAGCTCAGTTTGCAGAAAAGCTCACGTCAGCAGTCTAGTATGACTACTATTTCAGAGCTTGTTATGTTATTGGCAATAAAATGCAACTAATATCTTGTTAATTAATATTGTATCCTACAGCTAATTTATCACATTATTAATCAGAGTGATAATGCCAAGGAAAATGCTGCTCACCTTTGGTGTCTTTTCATCTTTTTTAAGCACTTGTATTTATGCACAAATGCGTGTTTTGGTCAACACTGCCAAGTGTTCGGTTGTTTCTGGATGAGTGTATTCTATTTTCAAACAGCAACTTGCCCCTCAGGAATATTTTATTTAGCAAGACAGGACTTAAAGTGAAAGGGTAACCATTTCTGATCGTAACCTTGGCTTTGTGCTTCTAGTAATTATCCTTTAATTGCATTACCCTATTTGAAATAGAGTTGTAATTGGAAAAAAACAATTTGACATTCCCTGATGCTTACTCTGACATGCACTATTTGCTTTTTATTCAAATGTAAATTTTCTCCATAATACTATCAAAGAAAGAAAAAAAATTAAGCAAAATTGAAATGTCAGTAGCAATTTCTGACATGCAGACAGTGTCATTCACTTGTGCTGTCTGCAAGGCAAGACTTCTAGTTCAGACAGAAAAAAAAATCCAACTATAAAATTAGCATGCTTAGGGGGAGAGAGACACGGATGGCAGAATCACAGATCTATCCCTCTGGGACACGTGTCCACTTTGCACAACGGTTTCAACATATCAAACAAGCTGCCAACTATAATTTTTGGATAAGTAACACTCTTGCTTTACAATAAAAAAAATGTTTTTCTGTAAAAACTGAAAGACAGTAAACTTAATGCTAGAGTTATTTCACCTTAGGCATCTTGAATGTGTAATTTTAATTTGGGGTGTGTTGATTTCAGTCTCCTGATAGTCACCCTCTTTTATAATCTCTTCCATTTGAGTGTGGGCTGAACCTTTTGGCTCGCTTCTAATGAAAAGAACATGGCAAAAGTAATGGGATGCCACTTCCAAGATTAGGTTACACAAAGTACGGGGGCTTCTGCCTTGGGATTCTCTGTGTTGTTCTCACGTGCTCACTTTGAGGGAAGCCAGCTGCTACATTGTGACCTGCTTTATGGAGAGGCCAGGTGGTAACTGAGAGAAGTCTCTGGCCGATAGCCAGCTAGAAACTGAGGCCTTCGACCAATAGGCCATGAGGAACTGAATCCTGTCAATGGTTTGGAAGAAATCATTCCTCAGTTGAGCTTTCAGATGAGCCTGCAGTCCCAGCTGACACCTGATTGTAACCTCAAGAGGGATCTTAAGTCAGAGACATCCAGTTGAGTGGCACCTGGATTCCTGACCCACGGCAACAGTAAGTTAATAAGTATTTGTTATTTTAAGCTGCGGAGTTTCAGAATAATTTGTTATTAGCAATAGATCACCAATATAGGACAAGAGAAGATGGTTATTAAACCACTAAATAATTTTAGACAATGTTTGGCTTGTTATGGAGTCTGGTAGGGAAAAACATGGACAGTGATAGAAGAAAACAACATCTATACCATTACCTCAATATGTTTCCTCAGGTAAGTTATATAACATTTTTGTGCCTTAATTTTCTATCTGAGGTATAGTTTATTCTAAAAATTTTTGTGAGTTCCAAATGAAATGCAAAAGCACTCAGAGAAGTTTAAAGTACTGCAAATATATGAAATGGTTCATATTAAAATCATTTTGTGGCTTAGACAATAATTCTCTCAGTTTAATACTTAGTGTAGGACTCATGGAGTAGTTGAATAAGTACTATGCGTCAGTAGACCTGGGTTCCAAACCAGACCTTCGCACTAACGGGTCATATGACCTTGAGAAAACCACATAAGCAGTATCAGTTTCAATTTCCTGATCTGATATAACTTTAGGACACTGAGAAGAAGGTGAGTAGGTTTTGATAGATGAGAGCAGTCCAAGCGTATGGCTATAGTAATTGGGACTCTTTGGTCAAAAGTGACAGAAATGGAACTTGAAATAGATTATCTCTAGGACTTTAGATTTAAAACACATTGATTTTTTTCGGTTGTTTTTTTTTTTTTTTTTTTTATTTAAGTATTTGTTTGGCTTTTACTAGGTTCCCACAGAATGTAATATAATTTTCCTTCACCCAAGGATCTACTTCTGGTAAGGACAGCTGTGTATCAGGGTGAGTGAAAAAAAAAAAGAATCTGTATCTTGGAAGCACAGAGAGCCAAGTGAATCAGGCCCTGAGCACAGGTATCAGGGCAATGAGATCCAGGTGTCAGGCTTAACAGAGCTGTCTGCTAATGCCTGCTTCTGGTCACCTGATTCTTTCACTCGCTGTACCTCCTAACACTTGGCCTAGAGGGGTTGTCTTTATTTCAGGACACAGTATCTCACATACCCTTAGAGTCTGAATTTTACAGCTATGACCTTAATGATGTTACAGGGCCAGAGCAAGCCCTTGCATGACCTTGAGAGTAGATATCACCTTAAATTGTTCACCGTTGGCACTTCACCTGCCTCACTCTAGTCCTGTTCCTGTGTTATTTCCCTTGATCTCATCAAACATTAGCAATAGTACTAACCTCTTCCGTGTAGGGCAGAGCAGAAAGCTGCCTAACCAGAGAGTTCTGAGGATCCTATGAAGTATTCTTTTGACTATTCTTTTTTCCTCATTGGCCTTCATCAATATCCAAAACTCTATAAAGCATTAGGTCACTCCCTAAAGCAAGACAGTATTGGGAAAAGTATGCAGGATTTAGAAGCAAAAGGTGTAAGCTGAAATTTAGGTTTGGGCAGAAAATAACGGGGGGAACTTTGGGAAAATCAATGAACTTATCTGGGCTGAACTTTTCTCTTCTGTCAAATAAGGAAGAGAATATCTGCCCTGTCTGCATGTTTATGACGATCAAGTGAAATACAGGTTGAAAAATAATTTTGAAATTTAAACAGCAGTGTGTAAACACCAATGGTGATCACTGACATTTCACACATTGTTCTCAGCGTTAGCAGCGATGAGGTTATCTGTTCAACCCTTAGGACACTGAATAAAAGGGAAACAGGTTGAGTAAGGTTTAACTGATGAGCACAGGGTGAGAACATGGGTATGTGAATCAGGGTCCTTTGATCAGAAGTGAAAAATATCCTATTCAAAATAGTTTGGGAACTAGAAGGAGGAACTTTTTTTTTATTGTTAGACTTATTGGGATGACATTGATTAATAAGAATTACGTAGGTTCCAGGTGTACAATTCTACAGTGCCTCGTCTATGTGAATTATGTGCTCACCACCCCGTGTCAGGTCTCCTTCCATCACGATGTAGTTGACTCCCTCACCCAAAGGGCATCGCACTTAATCTAGAGTAGAACAAGGGTGCGGTTGGTACTCAGGCAAAACTGGAAAAGGCACGGAAATTCAACCAGCACTCCACTTTCCTCCTGGGAGAGCACTGTTCTGTGCTACCTTCTTTTGTACTTGGAACCTGGCTGAAAGTATTCACAATTTTCAAATCTTACAGCTCCCACCACCCAGAGGAGGCTGATCCTGTCCTTAGCTTTAGCTGTAAACATCCCAGGAAAGGATGCTGATTGGCTTGACTGAGTCAGGTGCCTACTCCTGGGCCAGCTGAGGCCAGGCGGGCAGCATTCCCAGGGGAACACATAGCAACTGTCTTTCCCAGAAGGGCGTGGAGGGGTGGGGTAATTCCCCTCTTTTCCCTCTTAGTTCTTCTGGCAAGGCTAAGACTCAAATTGACATGAAACAGGAGAAACTAACCAAGTGTATTATGTATGTGCATATGAGGGTCCCCTAACACTCTGGGACCAGAGGACACATCAGATAGTCGAGGCTTTTCTGCCATCTTGAGCCAAAGAGAAAGGGAAGCTAGTGGTTTGGGACTTCAAAGAGCAGAAGACAATTCAGATGGAAAAGCTTATGTTTGGTAAACAAATGCTTGCTGGGCCGTTATTAACAATGGGACACAGGGAGGACTTGAATCAAGGGGGCCTTGCTAGGGTCCTCCTCATCTATCACACCTAGTTCATATTAAACTATGGTCATCTATGATGATACTCCCCTTCTGGAGCAGACGCTGTATCTAACTTTTACGCAGCAGAGGGGAGGTCAACGCTTTTTGTTTTTGTTTTTGTTTTTCTGAATCTTTCATTTTTTAATAAATAACCAGCTTAAAATAATAAATATCCCCCCCAAAAGCATCTTTTAGGGTAGCAAATTCTGCTCCTTTGCAAGTGGAAACACCTGAGAGCAGCCCCCAAATGCCTTCACCAACTAGGCCCCGACCAGTGGCTGGGCTGTCCCATCCTGTTGGTTTTGTTGTTCAGTGTGCTGTATACAACTGCCCCACCTGCCTGGGGTGAAAATGCCAGGCAGCTGCAGAAAATGGCTTCGTTTTTCAGGGAAATATACCCCAAGAGGTAGTGACAGAAGAAATCTTGCAAAATGTTAGTCCTAATGAGAGGGGATGGGACAAGTTCCCACCAGGAGAAAGGATACGCCTATGCCAGAGAGGCCCTTCTTAGAGCTTTGGTCAGAGCCTGTGGTACAAGGCCCTGGGCTGGGATGGCTGACAATTCCCTTCTCCCCTAGGCAAAACCCTCTCCACCTTTCATATTGATGGGATTGGAATGAGAAACTCAGTTCAGCCACTAATAGGAACAGGGGAAATGGGAGAACTACAAACTGGAAGTTCTTTCCTCAGACTTTAAGGAAACGGCTGCCCTTCCTAATGTTATCGGTGGCATATTTCACATCGTCTGGGTTGTGCATGGCAAAGGACTCTAGTCACCTTCGTTACGGACTGCCAGGATGATTAAGTGGCACTGACCTCACTCCATCACTCCTGCTGAATGCTGCTGAGGTAATCTTCCTCAAGCCCACGTGCTCGAGTCCTCCCTCCACTGACTGCAACTAACTCCTCATCCCGGCACCCACGCCTCTCACCCTGTGGGCCCAATCTGCCTTTACAGATGCACCTCCTCCTCCCTCTCTCGTCTGTAAGGGTAGACCCTTACTGTTCCCAAATACGTCCAACCCATTCTCACCTCCAAGCCTGTCTGCAATGCACTGCTGCTCGAAACCTTCCCTGTTGACCCTTTTGGAAGCCTTTGCTGATTCCCCCAAGTAGGTGTAGCTCCTCCTGCTTGGCCCCAGAACTCATGGTCCGTATTTCCTCACCGCGCTCACCACACTCTGCCTGAAGTAACCTTTGCACCTGCTATATTCCATTCTTCTAGGTCAGTGGTTCCCAACCTTGTTCCACTGTGTACCCCTTTCACACCCGTTTCTGTAAACTGTACCCCCTGTTTTTAAAATAGCTGTTTTTAAATACTGGCACTTCTGTTCAGAGCCTATCTTAATGTAAAACAGTGGAAATGAGGTAATAAGCTAGGAAAGAAAAAGTACTAAAAGTTAAAATAACAGATTTAATTTTATAATATTCATAACACCGTTAAATATTGATAATGATCAAGTATTTAACAAACTTTTAATTTACTATTAATAATAATATTTGTGTTATCTGAAATGTCAGTAATAATTGTTAAGCAGTCACAAGCAGATTCAAACAGTGTTAGTGAAACCTTTGAGCTTGTTTTGATGCACTTAGTTTCTTGAAATCAGGCTCAAAAGGTACAAGATACAGTCTTCAATCTGGACTTGCATTAAGCCTGTTGCGGTACTTATTTTTTATGAAGGTGTTAACAAGAAAAAGTTCTCTCTACTAGTTCAGTATTAGTAAATGACAAGAGGTATTTGAGTGCCTTCTCACTGAGCCGTTTGTATTCCTCACTGACATCTACCCAGAAGGTAATAGGATGTTTTCTTTTAAAATCAGAATTTAAAGAAGAATCAGTTGAAAGTTTAACTGCTCTTTTTCATTGATAATTTAAGAGTTCTGCAATCCAGTTTTCTTTTCCAGTTGAGGGAAGTACTCACAAAAGGACATTTGAAGACCTTCCAAGTGACTTACAATGTTCTCTTTCACATATTGGGATACGTGCAAGTCATTCTCAGATAAGCAGTTGTGCAGTTTCAAAACCTTCAGGCTGACCTCTTTCAATACACGCTTTTCAAATTCCAATTTTTAAATCATTGACTCAATTTTGTCAGTTATTTTGAATATAGTGATTGAAGTCCCAGGTTGAGTTTGTTTATTTCTAAAAAAAAAAAAAAAGTGTGATAAATATGCAAGACTTTGAAGCCAGTCACTGTTCCGAAACTTTGGAGCAAGAGAGAAACAATGGCCTTCAAAAAATACCTGGACTTCATGTCTAAGTTCAAACATCCATGTACTTGGCCTTAAGATAGCCACTTTACCTCCATGTACAAAAGTAATGTGCTGTGAATGCTGTTCAAAGAGGCTTGGATATAAGACTTTGTCTATGAATGCAGCAGGGACTCCATGGTACATGGGGAGCTACTCCTGAATTCAGCCACGTAGGCCTATAAAACAACCTGACATAGGCTTGCCTCCATCAGTGCTTACACCAAGTAATGTCCTTTTCAATGAAATAACCATTGATTGCATTAAAATATCTTTGTCTGTGGCACACTCTGTCAGTGGGTAACAAAGCAACAGGTTTTCCTCAATTTCATTTCCTACCAGGTACCTCACGATGATGAGTAAAATAGATAAATCAGCAACATCCACACTTTCATCAACCTGGATGGAAAAGAACTGACTTTTTCTAATTCTATCTACTACTGCAGCTTCACCATTGTCAGACATTTCCTGAATTCGTCGAGACACTGTATGGTTTGAAAAACAGATAGTATTGATTTTGTGGACATGTTCTTCCCCAAACATATGAAAAGTCATGTTCTTAATACAAGGAGAAATTAAATCTTCAGCTGTGGTGTGGTTTCTACCACATTTAGCTGTGTGATAAGCAATGTGGTATGAAGCCTCAGCTGTATTCTCATTGCCTTTCTTTCCTGACATCATGTATGAAGTAACAGTTGGACACTTTTCTAAGTGCCAAAATAATGTATTTCTCTGTTTTTATACCTAGCATGTTTAGTTTCTCAATGTTGCATGAGTAGAGAGGGTTTCGTGCAATCATTGGATAATATTTCCCCATATATGACAAAGGCTTAGGACAGTCATCATCCCCTACAAATGAAAACCCATATTTAATATACTCTTCAGAGTATTTTCTTTTCTTCTGTGCAGTAGTTGAGGCACACACCTTTTTATTATCTCCCTGTGTTGGGTATTCTCGTAGCTGAGGACACATATTGAGAAGTACTTGGAAACAGGTTATAATCCACATCAAGTTTTGGTTTTTTTAATCATTCCTGTTTTCAACCACAGATCCATAACTGACAGACTTAAAAATCCCTGACAATAATAACTGAAACTATGTTAAACATTAATAAAAATTGTGAAAAGAATCACAATTAAAGATGACATACTTACTTTTACTCAGTCAATAACTAAACAGATCAAACAGTGTGACTGTGAATGTATTTATATGTTTGGGGAAGTTCCAGACACATCACAAATGGATTCTTCTGAAACTGTGCATAATGATTGTTAGAAGAGTGGTTTGGGGGAAGGGTTCATAGACATGCCCTCACCAATCATCATTCACTAATGTGATCTAATTTTCAAGTGTCTCCATTAATGGTGATTCAAACTTAACATTTATTGTTTCACAGCTAATGTTTTGCATTTTTTAATTTTACTTGTTTTTTGCCATTACTGATTTTTCTCATGTACCCCTGAATGGCCCAGCACGTACCCATGGGGTATGTGTACAGCCTTTGGGAAATGATACTCTAGGTAAAAGGATCCTTGAAAACAAGTCAGAGAAAAATGGTGATTGCAAGCATGTATATTTCACACTATGTGACGACACTGCGACATAGTTTGTTATTTAATCCTCATAACAACCCTTTTTACAGATAAAAAACTGAGGCACAGAGAGGGTTAGTAACTTGCCTAAGGTCACACAGCTAAGCCAGTCATATTTGAACCCAGGTAGTGTGCCTCCTCAAGTCCATGTTCCTAACAACTATTATACCACTTCTTGTGGAGGCAGAGGTACATTTATTGTGAAGCCAACAAAGCCCTTTCAAATGCCACGCACTTAATTGCTACTTATTATTTTGTATTCATTCCTTAAAGAAACCCTAGAAATTATATTCACTATAAGACTGAATGGAAATACACTGTCTGGCTCATCTGTGAGTCCTCCTAAGCCTTGTTTAGTAACAATGGTAATGATGATGATTTCAAGCCTTGTACTGAGCACTGACAAGGCATTCTCAGCCATCTCACTGCATCCTTACAACAACCTGAAAGTTAGGCATGGTCATTGCCACTTTTACAGATGAGAAAACTGACCTCAAAGACACTGAGTGATTTTGCCTAAGGCCACCCAGCTAGTATGGAGTCGGAGCTGAAGCTCAGGGCTTCTGATCTCATCTATCATGCTTCCTCCACTGAGGTGTTTGCCGCCTTTGGATTCTGAGAGCCTTTGCACTGCTTCGTGGCTGGTGCTCCTCCCTGCCCCCACCCTGCCCTGCGCAGACCCATTTGAAGAGCACTCCATCACATCCAGCAATTATCTAAATTGAAGTTGTCCATCCTGCCTTTTAAATGCTTCTCCAGATAATGAATCTTTTCAACCAATACAGGGTGCTTGATGTTAATCACACAGAGAGATGCAAACTCAATCTGTTCATCTTCGCATAGATAGAACCTAAAAGGTATAGAAATTGCATTTTACTTCTAAGCCCTAATCTTGATAATTTCTTAGGGAAAACTTCTTGAACTGCCTGTCTTCAAGAGACTTTCAAAGCCCTCAAGGAATTGCTAAGTGATCCTAGACACACATTTGCCTGTATCTAGAGAATTTTGGTAAGTGGCCTACAATTTATTATTCTGCATTACAGAAAGCCTGGAGAATTATATTATATAGAAGCATTCAGCTTTCACAGTTGATATGTAAACATACGTATTTCAAGACCCGAGGAGCCCTGGATCGTTAGTAATGTCTAAATGGTGACCCTGGAGAAATCACTGTACATTCAGTCTGTGTTGGCATGTCCTTGGCAATGACTGGACATCCACTATCCAGCCCTTGTCTTTCCCAGATTTAAGCAGTCAGTGGGGAAGAGGTGAGCAGAGGCAGTGGTGGAGAATTCACTCTAGTGAGGCCAGCCAAAGGGTGACCCAGCTCCACCCTTTACTGGCTATGTGGCTTATAGATGTTTAACTTCATTGATTGATTCAACATATATTTACTGAGCCAGCCAGTGTTGTAGGTACTGAGACAAGGAGAAAAGAAAACAAAACTATCTCATAGAGTTTCCATTTGTCTACCAAAAGAAAATAATTGAAGCAGCTAGCTAGCTCATAAGGGTGTAAGTCTCTGCCTCGGTCCTGGCTCAGACTTCAACCATAAAAAACATCAACAACAACAATTTTTTTACATTAATTCTAGATTTAAAAACAGAACAGAACAAAACAAAACAAACAAATGAATAAACAAATAACAACTTGGGGCTGTTCATTTGTTTAAAGCCTTTCCAAACCCTGTTTTTCAGAAAATTCTTGAGGAGCATCCCTCGATCAGGCCCATTAAACCTGACAGTTTCTGGGGCTGTGGGAGCTGGGGCAGAAGGTGAGGCAACAGGAGGTTAAATGCATGTAGTAAATCCAGCCGTGGCCAGAGGTGGCTCCGGTGGCCTTCGCATAGATGTTTGTAGGAGCTCGTCATTTGCAGTTGTATTTGGAAGGGATTCTGCTGATACTATTCCACCTCTGGGTTTTCCGTCTGCCTAGGACACCGTGAAAACGTTTCCAGTGGAGAATTCAACCCAAACATCTGATGCTCTGCCTCTCACTCATTTTCTTTCCTCTTGCTGTCCAGGTCTCAGCGGTGGGGTTGAGTTGGATGGTCCAACCCAAAGAGCCTCACCCCTGCTCACTCCTGGTCCCCATGCTCTTTGGCCTGCCGGTGCTGCTCAAGAGCCCGAAGCCCATGTGCCGCCCCAGCCCTCCTTGGTACGCGGACACTGGCACAGTCACTCCGACAGCCATGTGGGCTGTCCTTGACTCCCGCTCCCAGAGAAGTACTTTGTCTTTCTGTCATTGAGAATCCATTTCCCAGTAGGGCCTGGGGTCCCTTTCCTTGATCCAAATATTTGAGATGAGGTGGAACAATAAGCAAAGTTGAATCTTATGAAATTGTCAATATCAAATATTTTGACTAGAAGGAAGGAAGGGAAGGAGGGAGGGAGGAAGGAAGAAAAGCTCAAAGAAGCCAGACCTGGACTTAGGTAACTACTCCTTGGTTCAATAATACTTATTATAGTTGACTGAATGCTTCCCCTATCCTAAGCATTGGGCTAAGCAAAGTATTATAAACATCATCTTAATTACCACAACAATTACATGAATTTCCCTTCTTGCTCCCCCGTTAAATTATTCTCATTTTAGGAAGCAAAAACTGAGGGTCAAAGTTGTCTAGAGACTTGCCCAAGTTCCTTCAGCATTTAACCACAAAAGCAATGGACTATATGCTGTGTCTTTTATGTGACAAGGAGGGATTACAAATGATCAGCATAACAACTTTCACCACCTTTTTGCAATGCAACAGTGTCATGATTACAGGGATAATAGTGGTTCAGTGCAGGAACTTTGAAAATTGTAGAACATATGATAGAAAGAATAAAATATGACATTAAATCAAAGATAAGTTTTATTAACATGTTGGGGTCTCTCTGACTCTGTTTTTCTGCTTTTTAATAAATTTGGAATTGTCCTATTTTTTTATGTTTTATACTCTGTTTTTTTTTTTTTTTTAAATCCACAACATTATATTAGAGTATTGCCCCAAGTCATTGAAAATTCTTCAACAAACTTATTTGGTTGCATTATATTGATAAATAAATATTATACCATTAGTCAATCAAGTGGTTTCCTCTTGTTTCTTGGGAAATTTACAAATTATGTTGTTATGTGATAAACAAATTTCTATTTTAAGCTCCAGTGGCTGTCATGTTTGTTATTTTGAGGTGATTTCCCTCTTAAAAGAAGTGTCATCATTTACATTTTCTGGTTGTGTGGTCACAATGGTGACTTCCGTGGATCAATGGAGCTGATACTTCCCACCTGCTGACACTTGACACAGCTGGGCCTGGGGTGTGAGAACACAGACCAAAGGCCAATGACAGGCAAAGTGACAGGACCTGCAGCCACTCCCCTCTTGGGGCTGCTATGGGTTCAGCCTAGGGTTTAGCCTAGTGAGGACTTCCCAGAGGAAGCAGGGACAAGCAGAGCGGAGAGGGCAATGAGAATTCAGGTGTGGCTGCGGTTCCACACCTCTGAGAACTCACAACTGGCTGCCAGTCCACCTTGGCACCTGCCCTGACCCCTATGGCTGCCACCTGGTGGGACCCAGGCTCTGGATGTTGTGCTTCCTGTGACTCCCAGGCCTTTGCCTTCTTCCTGGGGCTGATTTCCTACCCACCAAAGAGAACACAGACACAGTGAACAAACATCTCCTCTATTTCTTTTTCCCTTCCCTCATTCCCCAAAACCTTCTTCTTAATTAGTGAAACTCACTTTCCCTACTCAAAGAAGAAAGCAGGCAACTGAGTTCTTTTATTGGGGGCAGGGAGAAGAAAGGAAAGGGAAGAAGATAGAAGCAGACAGAAACATAGCAATTAGTCACATGACAAGATTTACCTCTGGCTTCATAGTTTCAAAGTATAACTTCTTTTCACATTTTAGAACATTTTATTCAACAAAATGCATTGGATATGTAATATGCACCAAGCACCATGCTTTATGCAACACAGACTGGGAATGACCAAGGCTCACCTTAAAGGCAAATTTCATATAACTTTGCTCAGATTGGCTGCTCACTCAGACATTTAGAATGTTGCTGTTTATGAAGCGTCTGCCTGTTTTAAGCTCTTAGCCTGGCACATTTAATCCTCACAATATCTCCATCGTGTAGGTACCACTACTCACATTTTACACGCAAGGCAGTTGAGGTCTCAGGAAACCAAGCAACTTGTCTGAAGTTACGAAGCCAGTTAGCAGTAGAGACAGCATTCAGACTCCGGTTGGTCTGACACCAAAGTCCATGTTCTTTTCTCTGGATTATAAATACTTATAACTGAAGTTTAGACTGGTTCTGGGATATTCCACTACTGTTTGTGGTTCAAATGGAATATTTGCTTTCCAGTTGAAAGAACAAGTTATATAGACATGAGGTAGTTGAGAAAGGAAATTTTTCTCTTCTCTACATAATATTTAGAACAAAGACTTTCCTCCTAAAGCACTTCAGCACATGCACTAACTCTAAAGAAATTCGGTTTCTAAATGCATACCTTCTCCAGAGCAGGTCGGAGGATGGTTCGCGGAAGTTTGTAGTAAAACATTGCCCTCTCCTGGAAAGCTGGGCATCATACAAAGGATTAAAAAATGTTTTTTATTAAATTCATTGGTTAGTAACATTACACAGGTTCCAGGCGTACAGTTCTTCATTGTGTGTTGCATTGTGTGCCCACCACCCCGAGTCAGTTCTCTTTCCATCACCACGTATTTGACTCCCCCTCCCTCCTCCCCTCCCCGCCTCTCCCCTTAACCATTCGACTATTGTCTGTGTCCATGAATTTTTTCCTGTTTTGATTGTTCATTATTCTTTTCTGAGGATGTTTTAAAGTTAGAGCTAAAATACAATTCAACTATGTGCCCAGTGACAATGAAAAGCTGTTGTTACCTCACTGAGTGGGTGTATGCCTTACTCCTCCAAGTCACTCCTCACAACGGAAGCAGAAAAACATTTTGGCCCTGGCTGAGCCATAATTTTCTACCCATTTTTAAGGAGGTGGCTGAATGCTGGAGATAGAAGTAGCTAGAATCTTTAACTACAGGACACGCCTTAAGTAACCTATGACAATACCTAGCTGTAACAATAACTATAGTAATAAACTATAATGGTATCTACACCAGTGGATCCTGAATAGGGAGACCGCCACACGTATAAGGTGAAGGGAGAAAGGATGTCGTGAACATAGGCCGGCACTTGCACTCTGGCATCAGGAAGGCGTCTCTGGAATCCCTTCTCCTCCAAGGATAAGCTCTGTGAGCCTCAGGTTTTTTCATCTGTTAAACCACAAAGATAAAAGTAGCAGCTTGAGTAAAATAAGCCAGGCAAAGAAAGACAAATCCTGCACAGTATCCCTTCTATCCACAGTTTTTTTTAAGTCGAACTCTCAGAAATCCTGAGTGGGAAATTGGTTGCCAAGGGGCAGGGGGAACAGGGAGAGGTTGGGAGCAACACACACATTTTCAGCTATAAGATGAGGAAAGTCTGAGGATCTAACATACACTATGGTGATTATAGTTGATAACACTGTATTGCAAAACTGAACAAAACAGATAGTAGCTAAGTGAAACTGAAATGAGATAACACCTAACAGGGGTAGAGAATTGCTAAGAGTTAGACTCAATATGTGTGAATACTTTATTATTAAGTCTGTTCCAATTATTAATTGTATAGAATTGACTACCTTAAGTTTGGAAGCACAAAAATCAACAACGTAGAAGTATAAAAATAGTTCTTTTTTCTGAAGCGTATTTTTACTGATGCTTTGGCTGACAGCAAAGGTTTAACAAACCAAATATTTCTCTAAATTAGAGAAATGTATATGTTTTCAAGGAAATTGATGATATCCCTATGAATACGTTTTGGTACAGAAACCTCAGAAATATGTGAACCTATGTAATGCATGACATAGATAATCTATCCTTTATCTAATTTCAAAAACAAAAAAGCTTAAAAATCCATCAATATATTATAGTAGAATATCACAAAGATCAAAGTATCTAAATATCATAAGCAAGAATGCCAACATTTCGGAAATACTATCAAGTTTCAGAAAGTCACTACACGTTTACTTTTTTGGCACTATTGTCACTGGGAGTGACATACAGGAAACGCTGAACTGCGCCAAGTTCCCTCTCCTCTGGGGGGACCCCAGCCTTACACACCCGCCTTCAATCACACAGCATCCTGTCTTGTCAGGGCAGGGCAGAAGGGAAAGCAAACCGGAGCGGCTAAGGCTTCAATTTAACTTTGCTGGCAATGTATTATAAATCACAAATTTGAGGCAATTATATACCTATAATTGCATGGCAAGTTAATTAATTCAGACTTAGCTATTAAAAATTTCTGATCATTTCACCTATAACTCAGTTCTAGCTCTAAAACGTAGGATTACAGAGAGAATGCTTCAAGTATGAGTAGGCCAACAATTTCCAAACACTCTAAGTGCCTTAAAAGCAAGAAATACCAACCAAAAACCTGAGCATTGGTATCTTAATTAGGAGTCACTTGTTTTTAATGATAGAATTTGAGACCCTAGTGGTGAATCACCACAGTCCATGCTACATCCGTCCTTGACAGGAGGTTGGGTCACAGCCCATGAGAACGAGAGAGGAGATTGTGCAGCAACTTGGAGGAATAGATGTGGCTGTAGTAGGTCACAGGTGCTTGCTCTCCTTCACTAAATACACAGTAGTCCCCCCAAGCCCCCCGAGAATGTGTTTCAAGACCCCTCGTGAATGCCTGAAACAGTGGACAGGATCAAACCCTACACACATGCACGCACATACACACACTCACATACACACACACACACATGCGCACACACATGCACACACACCCCTATGATAAAGTTTAATGCCTTTTCGAACTTAACTAAGCACTTCTTACGCATTGTAGCTGTAACTTTTGCGATTTGAGGTGTGACAGCAAAACTAGCACAAATTTCTTTTTTCTTCTTCCTAATTTCACAAACAGAAGATTCGTTTTGACCTTAGGTCTTAGCAATCTCTGCATATGATTCCTTTTCTTTCCTTATTAAATGGAGAACTTTTCCTTTTCACTTGAAAGAAGCACTCTACGGCATGGCATCTCTTTGGCATACCCGAACTGCCAGCATCACTACTCTTTGAGCTTTGGGGCCATTTAGAAAGTAAAATAAGGGTGACAAACACAAGCACTGCACGACCACGACAGTCAGTGTGCTACCCGACAGCCACTACCAGATTAACAGGCAGGGAGTACGTAGAACCTGAAGGCACTGGATAAAGGGATGATTCACTTTCCTGGACAGAAGACAGCGAGACACGTGAGATTTTCGTCACCTTGCTCAGAACAGCACACAATTTAACACTTACGTATTATTTATTTCATTAAATATTTTTGGACTGCAGTTGGTTTCAGGTAATGGAAATCGCAGAAAGTTAAACTGTGGATGAAGGGGGACTACTGTACGTAAGGTAAGTTCCAAGGGCATGGGTTGTAAACAGGCCACTTTACCCTTGAGCTCTGGTAGTTTGTATCCTCACACGAATAGAGCTAACTCTCCATTTGATCACTAACTTGTATTCACTTAATGGACAATCACAGCGAAAAAAGAAAGAGAAAATGATTTGAATTGAGATTCGTAGAATTGAGATTCTTCTTAAGTAGTGTCCAGATTAGCCCCCAATGGGTCCAGTCTTAAATATATAAGCTTAATAACAGCACCTCTTTCTCTAGCCCCAGCAAGGCTGGTGTTTATTGGATTTGATTGGCCTGGCTAGTCATGTATCTGCCCTTAAGATGTTCTCTAAGGCTGGGAAAATGCTTTCTCAAAGGCCACGGCGTGGCGATGCGCCCACTCCTGGAACCCAGTGAGATAATGGCACCTGAACTACAGGAGCTGAGAATACAATGGTGGTTGCTCAAAGTTAAGTTTAGTGCTAACACCAAATGAAATAATTAATACTGGGCCTACCATGCACCTCTGATTAGTAACTGGTGTCGTACGGACAAAATAAAAATGAGCAAAAAATATAAAGCAGATTCAAGAATGTTCCAAGACAAACCAAATGGATTTGATAACATAAACAGGAGAAAGCGTAAAAAAATGACTAAGCTATATGTTCATTGACTCATTCTTAAGGCCAGAGATAGAAAAAAAAAAATCTAGTGAAGGGTTTATACTGTTTGATTTAGAGCCAGGGCCTTTCTGGGAACCAATTTGGAATGAAGACTAATTAGGTTATTGTGTTAGTCAGGGTTCCCCAGAGAAATGAAAGCAAGAAGAGGTGCATGTATGGTATATACAGAGAGCAAAAGATTTATTATAAAGCGTTGGCTACATGATCGTGGGGGCTGGCAAGCTCAAAACCTACAGCCTGGGGACTTATGGGATGAGCTGATGTTGCAGCTGCAGTCTGGAGGGGGCCTGGAGGCAGAACTCCCCCTTCCTCGGGGTCCATCAGTATTTTTAAGGCCTCCGACTGATTGGATGAAACCCCCTCAACATTATGCAAGAATATCTGCTTAATTCCAAGTGTACCGATTTAAAAGTTAATCACATCTACAAAATAACTTCACAGCAACATGGAGAGTAATGTTTGGACCAAAATGGATACGATAGCCTAGCCAAGCTGACACATCAAATCAATCATCAGAGTCACTTACTTCAATTCTGAGTGATCCCCACACAGAGCCAGAAGGGAGTTGACCACCCAGTGGTCAGGCCATAGCCCAGACCAATTCATATCTGGGTGTGAGGCACCAGATATGAAGGGTATTTTTTGATATTCCACAGGTTATTGCAATGTGCATGCCAGGTTGAGAGTCATCATGGTAGAGCAGTGGTTCTCAAGTGTGGTTCCCAGACTAGCCACTTTCAACCTCACCGGCAAACTTTCTGGAAAAGCATTCTTTGCCTCTACTCCTGACCTACTGACATGTGGGAGCATAACCTGACACCTCCAGGCTCTTTTCTGTAAACTAGAAGGGCAGAATATTAGTAAAACTCTTTGGGTGAAAGAACTAACTCCTTATTAAGAGTTTCTTAATTAAGGGAGCGTTCGTTGGAAGTCTACATACAAAAGTAAGGGAGACCATGACTGCGTGGCTGGGCTTCACTGCAACGAGGTATTTTTAAGATAGGACAGGTGTACAAATCTCATAGCTTCCCTTGTGACTCAGTGGCAGCTCTAGCAGCTGTTGCCTCCCAGTCTTTTAAGTACAGAACCCTAGCATTCCACGATAGTGCCTTAGCCATTGTCATTTCATCTCTCCTTATACAAACTGAATTCTTTCTCCATCACTTTGTTTAAATTCCTGAATCTAGTGGGCTCAGTTAATCACTTCCATCATTTGGGCAGTGTCTCCTTGGACCAGGTCTCCCATCAATCCCAATCAGTTAGGACCAGAGAAAAATGAAACACAGTATTACAAATTTCCTAGGGCCATTCCTTTTAAAACGTCTGAAGAGCCCCTAACATGGTTTATGAGTGTCACATAGTGAGAGGCTTCATCTGTTAGGATTTTTTAGCTGTTCTCTGACCCTTGAATTGATGTGTAGTTCTTTGATACAAAAAGACCTCAAGGAGAATATATGCATTTGTTCGACTATGCCACTTGGGGATGAGTTGGAAACTTTTACTGAAAAAGTTTGGAAATGTTTCCTTTTCATTTCAACATTTCCTATAGTTAAGTCTTCTTGTGGCCCCATTTAAGAACTCCACGAGCCAAATTATTTTGCATGACCAGAATAGTAGGACCTGTATTTTATGCAGAAATTCTCTTTGCTTAATGTCATTCTGTAAGCTGTAAATGACTAGAAGATTGTTGGCATTTTTAAAAAACTCATTTACAAAAAAAAAAAAAAAAAAAAAAAAAAAAAAAAAAAAAAAAAAAAAAAAAAAAAAAAAAAAAAAAAAAAAAAAAAAAAAAAAAAAAGAAAAGAAAAAAAAAAGAAAGAAAGAAAAGAAAAAAAAGAAGCTCAAGTGACAGTTTTCTCTAGATCATTTCAGATTGGCCATTTAAGTTCTCTTTTCCTAAGTGATCTGATCTCAGCATATTATGCCCAACTGAAAAACAGGAAAAATCCAGTCCCAATCAAAAGGCTAACTAATCTCTGGGGAAGGCATGAGACTAAAACCTTAATGATGTTACAATTCACTGAACATCTTTGAATCATTTTACCTCTCTTAATGCCAAAATTAAATACCTAGAATTCTTTTAGAACCCATTTACATGACAATAGGTTGCTTTATCTTATGCCACCAATGATCATTTCAGTTTTTAAAATAACTATAATACTACCTTGAAGTCCAAATCATACATTTCGGCTACCAGAATGTAGTTAAAAACAATTTAATCTGCATTTATCAAATTGTTCAATGTAACTGTTAATCACAAAGGGACATTTACACAGCTAGTATTTACATTTTGAATTGTTTCAGGTCTCCTTTTAAAACCCATACTTTTCAAACTTGATTTTAGATATTTTCTCTTGATAAGACAAAGATTTTGTGACCCTGAACCAATGTCTGGTTTTTATTTTAAGTAAAATATGCCCTCACCTAAAAATGTGCCTCTGAGAATAACTGGGTAAAAAAAGTATCATCCAGTATGTTTACAATGAATCTAAAACTTTTGTGTTTTCAGTTATCAGCTGTTGAAGTTGGAAGTTTTGGGAGGTTTGGGCAATTTTAGCAATATTTGCAAACACTTTTAGTAAGTCCATTTATTTCAAAACCATAGCCTAGGAAGATTATGGAAACCCTTCAATAACACAGATTGGTCTGTAAGGATACAAAATGAGAAAACTAAAGTTTCTATAATAATCACTATTTCACAAAGAAATTATTCCCTCATGGAGTCAAGAGGGAACATTTTAGTTGTGCCACTTCATAGGATGATAGTTAAAGATTTTCAAATTGCATTTCAAGATGTGATATTACTAACTCAACTGAGTTAATACTCTGCTTTATCTGGTAGATTTCCTTCATCTTATAAAAGTTAAATTACTTTGGAAAAATGAGTCAATCCTCACAACTGTATCATCACAAATAATCTGCAAGTTGGGTTATATACTCTAGAGAAGTCTATTACACCTTTCAAACTAGGTTTTCAATGAAGTACTTGAAAATTACAAAAAACAAAACATAGCTAAAAGCATATTTCTCCAAGTCTCTCAACTTTATAAAAATAAAATGAAAAGAAACCCAAATGTTCCCATGCATTTTCATATCCTCACTCATGCTTAAAAAATAAAATCTAACATGACTGACTACTGCTGTACAAGCTCTAACTATGCTAAAAAGAGAAGCCATTCTACTTTGAGGATTTAAAAAAACATATTCCACTTTAATGTAATTACCAGTGTGCAGTTCAATCTAGATGTGATAAGATTTAAGTGTTACACAGTAGCAGCAGAGTTTATTTCCTTGAAGATACCAGCAGATGTCAGCAAGAACTTAGGCTGTGTCACATGAATTTGTACAAGGATGTTAAGCTATTTCTAGCAGGGTAACCACAGTGAAATAGAAAATCTCTAATTACCAAAGCTTAGTCCATTTAAGATACCCCAGTTTTGTACATTGTTACAGGACTTGTAAATGACCTTTTTGGAGGTGAGAAGGACAATTGAGACACTACACGGGGATCTGATTTTTTCAGGGTAGCAAGAGCTCTTTCAAACAACTGAATTGCTATAATTTTGTTCAACAAAAACCATATTCAACACTATGTTATAAACCAAACTACAGTTCAGTCATCCTCACTTAAAAAAAAATCAACTAGTTTACAGAATATTTCATATTACCCAGGCACTCCAATACATGTTCAGGGATTCTAAACATGGAGGACTTGTGAGTACATGAATGTGTTTTTCCAGGGAGATAGCTCATAGCTTTCATCAGCTTCTCACAGGGGTCTGTGACTTCCAGAAAGTTAAGAACTTACTAAAATTATATTCTCTGTATTAATAAATCATTCTATATATGTATGTATCTATATGTTTCAAAATACATCTGCTAAAAATTACTTAGTTGAATCTATGCCAGGAAAGCAGTTTTAGAATAGGTTGTTAAGGTTGCAGAACAGCTTGTTCTATAGAACTAGATACAATATTTTAAAAATAGAAGAATCTTATGTATAATATCCCAAAGGTAAGTAGCTATTTTGATATAAATAGATCACATGAGATGTCATTTATTTTATTCAAATATATATATATACATACATTTCTGCTTTAACATTTGTGACCAACACTGTGTAAGACCAATGTTTGTAGCCTTATATTAACTTCACCAGGAGCTACATGCAGTAGAAGTTAACTGCTTACATAACTTTTTATTTTTGCTTTTTAGATACACAGCATTCTAAAATAATTTAGCCACATTCATATGCAATATATAAAAAGGATTTAGTCTATTGCATTGTATTCTATATTTCTGCAATTTTATATTAAAAACAGTGAGTGGACTTGTGATATAAAACACAGCTTTTATTATAGCCTACTCTAAATCAGATCTACCTTTCTCTGTAACCGTTTTGCATGCTCATTAAAAGTTTGGTCTCTTAAATAGGCAAATGAACAAACATTAAGCAAAATTTTTCTTCAATAAATTTTCCCTTGAAAAACTTATTACTATCTTTGGAAACTAACAGAAATGTTCTGCTAAGGAATGTTGAAATATACAATTTGAATTTTAAACCCATTCATTCCATTGAAAATATATTACTGTTTTAAACAAAAAATCAGAGATTTTAAATTATCTCTAAGAAGAGCCTAAGCAATATACTAAATCATACTTGAAAGCAACAAAAATTATGGTAGAAATACAATTAAGAAGGTCTAATGATCCTGAAAGTTCAGATAAAATTAAAGTCTGTATTGTGTGTAAGAAAATATTTCCTTAACTAAGAAAAAAAAACCTACCATCTGATTTAAGTATATAATGCTAAAAACATTCTTTTGCCAGTGCTCTGGAATTGATTAACTGTACTTCTGATAACTAGGTCAGTGAACAAATATAACTTAAAAATAACATTTACTTCTGTGGTTGAAAATGGCATTTCATCAAAGTAGAATCAGTCATTTTAAAAAGTAGATACCAAAAGTGTACAGAATAAAAATAAAGCCTCTATTGGTCAATTCAATAAAACTGCCTGTATAAAGTTATAGTTTCAATAGCTACAAAAATATTTCAAATTGTTTAAAGCTCATTTAATTAAACTAAATTACTATATTGAGGGAAGACAAACAAAAACCTAGTTTAGTGGCAGTATTAGATGATGAAAGATTTCAGACAGAATGACAAGTAGCTAGCTAGCTGTCTTAAAAAAGGAGCAGAGAAGTGATCACCCATTCCCATCCTATAAACAGCACCCATGTTCCAACATCAAGTTTCAATTCATTTCCAAATAATTTATAGTCTCAACCAGTGTTTCTCCACCTTCTAAAAAAATTATTATTCTTTTAGGGAGACTTTTTAAGTCATTTTAATCCTAATCACCACCCTATAAGATTTTAATACCATAGAAATAATATATATCTGTTCACATGTTGTCTGTGTTTCACGCTTTATACATAGAAAGAATAAGATTTTTGTCACAAAGAACACAATTGCATCAAAAATGCATGTTCTAAATAAACAGTGAAAGGTTTACAGTTTTAAACCATTTTTTTTTTAAGAGTTAAGCAGGGAGACAAAATGGCACATTTTAGCACTTAGATATGTAGATACTTCCCGAAACAGTTTAACAATCAACCACTTGGTTGTATCAAAATTAATCTTCCCTGAAGTAGGCACTTGCACAAAAGTTTGGGACCATAAAAAATGCCCATCAAAGCAATCTTTCTTAATAATCAATGGGGAAAATTATGCTTGTTCTATGAGCTTTAAATATGTCAAAATATTAAAAACTGTCAGTTAAAACGTAAATAAAAAGACTGTAAAAGTAGTTAGGTATGTTTTAAATTACAGTATTGTAATTTGAAACATTAGAAACACTGAGAATCAGGGTACAGGCATTTTCATCGTAGAAAAACTAATCAAGAGTAGTTTGAACAGTGCTTACCTCTTCTTGGTCAAGTAACTTATTTGTAAGCATCTTTTCCATATCACGGCAAACTGCCATAAGTTACCATTTTATCATCTGTAATCTCCCTTAATGTGAAGTTTCTTAACATCACTTCCTCTGGGACATCTTTCCATCACAAGCACTTCCCTCACTTACACTGGTAAGCTTGCCTTCACTAAGGTCCACTGGCTGTGTACATGGAGAGGCTCTAAAAACGCAGCAGTCAACACTCCCATGAAAAGTGATTTCTTCTACAACTCCATTAATATTTAATTCAAATCTCACTTCTAACATTAAGATTTTTCATTTCTTTGCTGCCCTTTCGTCTTTGTTATCCAGTTCATCTTTTATAAAATGTCACATGGGTGACAAAGAGACAACTCAACTGTGTGCTCTGCTATGAGTGAACTGATTAATAGATGTGCAGTGACCAATCACTAGCAGAATTTGAGAGAAGTAATGTGATTGGTAACTGATCATGAAATATATTTGTTACTCAAATAGTGAGTTGTGAACCGAAGAGCTAGAAGGGAAATTTGTACTTCTTGTAATTACTCACATTTAATACACCACGGTAACTAAAATTTGAACTGTGATGTTGGGGAACTGGTGTTAACTAAATGACTGTCATTGAAATTTGTAGATAAGGGAATTGTGCAAATCAAGGACTGCTTATACCCTACTTGTTTAAGTTGACCCAGACAGGCTTAAAGCTAACTCCTAAGTAACAGGCCACCTACATTTATATCAATGAATCTTAAAGCATCCTAAATGCAATATTAGCACACTCTGAGTGTGTGTTGAGGGGGTTTTCAAATTTTTGTCATTTTGGCAATCAACTTTAAAATGTGCCTTAGGATGACAAGTTTAGAATGAGAAAGGACCTTTAAAGATTCTAAATTTGATACCACAAATTATCCAGCATGCTTATTATGAATTATTTCTCCTCCTTCGATTTCAATTTGCTCATATAGCCATTTGCGGTCACAGCGGCATTCAGCTCCACATTTGGTAGAACCGCAAGCAGGACAAGCATAGAAACATCCTAAACAATCTTCATCAAGGCAGTCGCAGAGGTCCATTCCACTGAAAATCAGGAGACCCTGGCTATCATAGACCTTACTCTTCGCTGGTATCACTTGTCTGTAAAATAAACAAAAGGTGAATTGCAACTTACAAATATATTATTTTTGAATATTTGATTGAAAATAGGCAAAAAAGTTTTAAGGAGATAAAATAGCTTGAGTGAGGGCTGAAGTCCTGCCAAATTGGTACACAACTTACCAGATCCAAGGCTACTCTACAGTTACTACATGACCCCATGTTAGAAGGGACCTCACTCTAAAGTGTTGAGATAATACAAAAAGCCTGAATATGCCTCTCGAAGTCCATTTAAAAATCAACTCGGCAAAAGAATGGACAAGAACTCTGTCCAAAAAATAAGTACATATCTGTTAACCCCTTACCACAAAAATAACAAAACAAAACAAAAAGGAATGGCTAGTTAAAAGAGGTATGCTTACTGCTTTGTGAACATACTTTTATTTTTATTACAGTATACTACCTTATTGGTTTCTATACTGCAATTAATCTGTTTCTTATTCTTTAATGGATGGTAGCAAATCTGGCCTAAAAATATTTGCATGACTCAATGGAAAACCTTAACAGATGGAATAAATGTCATATGTAGAAAATTCTGAATAATTATACTAACATTTCTTTGACAATTTATATTTTAGTAATGTTCAATTTAAAGTCAGATTCTATATAATTGTTTTCTCATTCATTCTGTTGACTAAACAATAACGATTTCTATTTCATATCTATAAAAATTAAAAAGCAACCTTGCTGTCTCATAAATTTACTTCAGCTGCTGCTCGTAGTGCAGAAATATTGCAATTACGTAATATCAATGCTTTTCCAGAGTCAATTAATTCTAAGTACAATTTGTTTAAATTATTTTAATTTACATGGCAAAAATATTATCCTGTTCATTTCACTGATATTTTCTTATAAACAAATTTTGAGAGTTCAAAAAAGATGCCTTAATTTTTTATGAGATCCTCAGAGGTTCATATCATCTTAGATTATTAATTTAAAGTATTTTCCCAGAAAATTCAAAATTTACGAGGAAGATATAGATGTGAAGCAGTAAGTTAATGTATGCCTTAGGTATCAGGTGGCCTACCTGTCTGAACCAGCAGGTGCATTTTTTGTAAGACGCCTCTTTTCTCTTTTACCAGTTTCTGGAGCAAATTCAGTTTGCTTTCCTGGGTTTGCAAATTGTAATGACCTCAAAGCTTTAGCAGTTCTTCCCTGAATAAAGGTAAACAAATTATCAACTTAAATCTTGACATTATATCATATTAATATTTCACTTAATGTTTTTTTGTTTTTTGTTTTTTTCACTTAATGTTAATCTAGATTATTCCTTAACCTGGAAGACAATCTGGAACACGAACACACACACACACACACACACACACACACACACACACAAACACACACACGCACGTGCACACGCACACACAGTTTTAGAGTTGAACTGCAATAAAATTTACACAGCGCTGGATCATATTTAAAGTTTATTGGTTAATTTACTTATAATTTTTCATTATCCAATTTTAGTTTCTGGTGTACTACTAGGATTGGAGGATGGACATGGTGAGAACTGCAATGGCTGCTGCCAACATGGGAGAGAAGTCAGAACAACTGCTGTATAACCCAATAGCATATAGCTGAAGTTCCTAATAATGATCCTGAGTCCTTAAGAAAAGGTTCTATTATTATTATATATGTTTTTAAAAGCTGAGAAGTAATACGGTTTCAAGTCCTAAAATGCATTATAATCTCTCTTTAAAAGCTTAAGTAAAACAAAATGTGTGGTTAAGAGTTCGTAATTTGGGGGAAACAAGCTTTATGTGATACGTTCCATAAGAACAATGGATGAATAAAGTGGAGAAAACAATAGATGAATAAAGTGACAGTAACAAGTACTTAGTATGAACCACCAGGTAACAATGGGTCTTGGAGATACGCCTCTGAGAGGAGAACAAAAGAAAAGCACTATGTATAATTTAAATTATTAATTACCTTTTAATTTGGTTTGTTAATATGAGAGAAGATTGAGAAAAATATCCCAGCAGCAATAGTTATAAATTGGTGATAAGTAGAAATTTTGAGACGTGCTCCTTCAAAGATACTTGTCCCTATTCTATACCACAGATCCTTTTATGAAATTTTACATTGTTCTGATACGGTTAAAGTAATTTGAATAGAGGCATGTGAATAAGAAGGAGCATTATAAAGTATTTGATACTTACAAGGTAAAAATGTATGCTTTTAGAGCCCAGGGAGTCCCAAATTAGCCTTAACCATACCAAATAAAATTTCAGAGCTAGAAGCAAAGAAAACTCACAGGCATCTCACAACCTAAATAAGAATGGGATAATGCCAAAAGAAAAAGGCTGAAATAAAAAACAACTATTACAAATCCCTTCTCTGACGTTCCTTTTAAAACTGTAATTTTCGAGCCCTCATACAAAAGGGGAATTCATCCTGCTATACCTAGACCCATGCTGGCTGGCAAGTCCCACTAAGTTACTTTGGTATCAGAAAATTAACTAAAATAGTTAAGTCCTGGCTTTGCCAGAATGTTCTAAAAGTCACTCCTAATGAGTTGGCACTAGAAGCTAAATTTTCAGAGTCTTGGGTATATTTTGTCATTCCTTTCTCAAACCTACTTTCCTTATCATCCAATCTGGGCATTTGGAAATATTTAGAAACACCATTTATTTTCACCTTCCCAATTTTATAGTCACTGCATGCTACTTAGTAGTATATTAAGTAATATGTAAATATAATTTCCTTATCAGTAGAAGTAACACATTAGGAAAAATGACTGCCATACATACATCTGAGTCGGGTTTTCTTCTCTGTCGGTCCTCAGAATCAATGTCCACACTTCCATTGATAATCTGCGTACATTTTGGACAAAGCTTCCAACCGGGTACCAGCTGTCTGCCGAATTTTGCACTCAGAAAAGTGGCATCATCTAAGTCAATTACATGCAAATTTTTTTTGGCTAATTTTTTATGTATGTTAAATGGGTCACAACATGATTTCTGCAAATCCTCAAATCTATCAATGTAAATTTTTGCATGGTGAAAGCAAATTGTATTGTTGCCAGAAAGTGTCATTCCAGTTCTAAGTTGAAGTAAAAGCATATCATTTGACGACAGTTCTTGCAAAGTCTTGAAACCTGTGTGACGAGTATAGTAGGTTTTATGGCATTCATTTGTGGTACGAAGCTGGACTCCAACTGAACATGGATCCATCATTCTTGATTCTAGCAAATTTCCTGTTTGATTTTGTCTAGCGATGTCTCTCTAACAGGTCATGTGGTTATCACCCTAGAGAAAATATCAGAGTCAGATTTGTATTACAAACTTTATCTGGAAAACTGAAAAAGTATTTGATCAAATTCAATGCCTACTTAAAAGGAATAAAACCCTTTAGCAAGCAGGGACTAGAAAGGTATTTACCAAAAACCTGTAATAAACTTTATGATATTTAATCATATAAGAGTAGTATTCCCTGTAAAGTTGGAAGTTTAAAATACCTGCTTTCATAGCTTTCATTTAATACCTTATTAAGAGGTATAAGGATTGAAAAAGAAGTAACAAGAAATATACTCAAAGGTGATATAAATATCTACATGGAAAATAACAGAAGTTTAGCAGACAAATTAAGAACTAGCAAAATAATTCAACAGGGATACTGAAAACCAAAAACACTTTAAGATACCTTATAAAATATATAAATCTCACAAAAAAATGTAAAATTTTTATAGATAAAATTATCAAACAGAAAAGCAAACAAGACACTTTTAATAAATGTAGACATGTCTTGGGAAATCTGACCACAGTACGTATGTCAATTTTCTAGGAAGTGATCTATAAAACCAGTACTATTCCAATCAAAATCTCACTCCCCCTTGGAATTTAGCAAGCTGGTTTATATGAGAGTAAAGATCCAAAGTAAACCTAGATAATCATGAAGAAGACAAAGATTTTATTTTATAATCAAGCTATTATAATTAAAACTGTATTATTGGCATAATATACATGAATAGATCCATGAAAAGATTAAGGTGTATGACATATGGTATTATAAATCAATGGGCATTACACATTTATGGGAGAAGGATTTCCTAAAAATGCTTGGAAAACTGCCTAACCATGTGGAAAAAGGCAGAAAAAGATTTCTTTCTCACAAACAAAAATCAGTTCCAGATGGATTAAAGAATTAAACATGAAAAGAAAAACTACACCAATGTTTACAAAAAAACCACAGAAGACTTTGTGACATTGGGGTAGAGAAGAATTTCTCAAACAAGAAAACACACATCCAATGAAAAGATGGATACACTTGACTGTATGTCAAAAGTAAACATTTCTGTAAAACTCCAAAGGAGAAAAAAAAAGCCACACTTGAAAGCTATTGTTAGTATTATCCCAAATATATGAAAAAAAAATCCTGATTTCTATAAATCAACTAGAAAATAACAAAGAACCCATTAGAAAATTAAACAAAAATGAATAGGCAATTCATGGAAGAAAATAAAATAACCAACAAATGCATGTAAAGATTTCAACCTCATAGTTATTTGGAAAGTGCATATTAAATATCATTTGTCAAACATTTACTTGGCAAAATTTAAAACTCTGACAACCTAGTGCTGGCTAAAATGTGACTAACATATATGCTTCTTACATATTGGTAGGAATGTAAATTGCTGCAACTGCTTTAGAGTGTTTTTGACAATTTCCCACAAAGCTGAAGAAATGTACACCCTAGGACTTTGAACTTTCCGTTCTAGGTGTCTGTGCTAGAGAAATATACTACATTGCATATGAGCACAAGTTACATACAAAGGCATTCAGCATTCAGTTTCTGACAGTGAAAAACTGGAAATAACCGAATTGTAAAGGACAAGTAATTGTGGATTACTCGTACAGTTACTTCTATAGGACAGGTAAAACGAATGAACTGCCATGAATTACAAATATCAACATGGATAAATCTCAGTCAATATAAATGAAAATAGTTTCAAAAGAATATAGTGTATTATTTGTGCAAAAATTTAAATACAAAATATGAACATTTATTGTTTATGGGTGAAAACATGAATATATACTAAAATACACATGACAGTAACAAATACCAAATTTGGGCCACTTTTGAGGAAGAAAGAACTTTTTTTTGGAGATTCATAGAAAATAAAGCTTGGTGGCATATACACAAGTATTTCATTATGTCCCGTACTTTCTACTTAAACTTTTGCATAACTAAACACTTTTTCAGACAAATATAAAAATTTAGTTGAATTCTTAAGAGAATATTCAACAAATAGAAATCACTAGGAAAAACTGATGAAAATGGATATGAAATAAAGATACTTTTTATGTGTTTTCTGCAGAGAGAAATTATAGTCAAACTACATACAAAAATTACACTGGCCTCATGTAATAAAAAAATGGCAAATAAATATACATCTCAATGTTTTAAGTTAAATGTTAAATTTAAAAATTAAAAAAATACAATTTAAAGTGTTAAAAGGTTACTGAACATTTTAAATTCTAAATTTTAAGCTGTTTAAAACAAAGTGTGTATCTTTTATTCTATTTTAACCAACTTTTAAAATTTAACTACTAAGTATAGGTCCCTATCATATCACATAAAACGACTTGTATCATACAAATAATTAGATCTCTTTAAAAAGTGGGTTAAGACAAATTAAGGAACTAAGAAGCCAGAGATAGTTACACAACAGTAACAAACTATGCTGTACTATACCTTAGCAGATGTGGGACCCAAATCTGGCTCTGACCTGTCTTAAGTACAAAGAAGAAAACTTAATCAATTATCTCCAAGCACATTATGGAAACTTAATGGTTAATGTCTTATTAATGCCATAGATTCTTTATATTTGTAGGTAACTATCACCAATGTGTAGCCCTTAATCTATAATAGGATTTTTGGAATGTAAGATTAGTTCTTAGTTTTCAAAGACTTGAGCTCCTTTTACCATATCTGATAGGAGAAGCACCTTGCAACTTTATTTTAGAAATTCTATCTGTCCATCGTAACATTTCTACCCATTGGGGAATTCTTTTTCTTGGCTACTGGGGGCTTCTGTGCCTTTATTTTCCTTTAAAATTGGCTACATTACTACACAGTTCACAAGAGTTTATTACCAGACTCTGTAAGTTGTGTCAATGAAGTTGAATACGTATTTCTAAGCAATCTTAGATTCTCTTGGAAACTTGGAAATCTAATTAATTAACTCATATTAATGGTATTTGCTTAGATAGCTTCTATAACAGTATGAATTCTTTAGTTAATCTTAAACTATTAATACTATGAACCTGGACTCTTAGTTGGAAAGTATAGAGTGAAAATTGGTTTTTTCCTTCAAATTAGCCATAACCCTCTCAGTCTTCGAAAACATGGGTTCCTAGTGAACAGTGACTTACAAACATTTGGAGCTCTTGACATACATTTGAATGCTATACTATAATTTCTGGAGGAACACCTAAAACAATTAAACTGCCTGAACAATTATTATCCTATTTTCTAAGCATCCAGCCCTCATGTGTCACTGTGTGGTTAGCATTATTTACTACTGTCACATAAAATACAGAATGCTTAGTCCAATTTGAATTTTAGATAATAGACAAATAATTTTCATTTTAATTATGTCCCAAGTACAGCTAAAAAGTAATTTGTTGTTTGTCTGAAATTCAAATTTAACCCTTTCCCTATTTAGAAAAAATAAATTGCAGCTCACTGCCATGTTTATTTAATTTCACATAAACACGGTTTTTAATGTGAAAATAAAATATAAAAACTGTTCTTGGAGTTATTTCTAAATAGAACTTGTCTCTACTCCTAATGATACAGGACAAACGAATGAGTGGCCGCCATGATAGGACTTTCTAGTCTCTTTTTCCCTAGTTCTTCAGCTTTCAGTTTCACCTTTTTCCTAGTCCATAGTCTTAATCGTTTTCTTGAGCAACTTTCCCTGGCTCCTAACCTTGAGCAGTAAACTGCCCCCAGCATGAATTGTAAGAATGCTCCTACCTTCTGCCACAGATAATTACCCTGAAATTTGCAATTCATGTCCCCAACTTGCTGATTACAAACACTGCAGGTTAGCATCCCATTCAGGTCTTTCCAGACCCCAGTAGGTGATAAGAGCAAATAATCAGCTAGGTCAAAAGTCATCAGGCCTCAGGCTCAACCGACTTTTCCATCATCATGCAACCACCCAGTGACAGGGGCTTTGGGCCTGCTTCTTGGATCAATGCTTTTAAAACTATTAACTGAATTAATTTCTCCTCATCTACAGACCCCTGGGATACAACTGATATCCCACCAAGGCTTTGCAGTCCATCCCGACTGAAGAAGTCCACATGGTCTCCCAGGTGGATCTCTGAGATCCCTTCCTCCTTTTAGATCAGATAAGGTGAGAGCTCTGTGGATCCCCAATAGGTAGTGACAACAGCCACATTCAGCAGGAAGCAGATATATATGATATCTCCTGTCCCTTACCTTCCCACAGAGCGGTGGTTCTCAACCTTCCTAATGCGGCGACCCTTTAATACAATTCCGCATGTTGTGATGACCCCCATAACATTATTTTCGTTGCTACTTCATAGCTGTAATTTTGCTACTATTATGAATTGTAATGTAAATATCTGATGTGTTTTCTGATGGTCTCAGATGACCCCTGTGAAAGGGTCGTTTGAACCCCAAAGGGGTCACGACCCACAGGTTGAGAACCGCCGCCATAGAGATTCATGGGGATCACTTCTCCCGAGTAAAGTGAGGTAGGCAGATAGAACAGAGGGACATTGGGACCTCTCCCATGGGACTGGGGACTGGCCTTGCTGGAACAGTCACCACCTTGATATGATTCTTGCATTAGTAATCCCTTTCCCAAGTTAAGCAACCACAGGAAAATTCCAGGCAACAGTTAACTAATATAAGGAAGTTACAGGGCACAAAAAGGCCCACCAACTTAACAACTGCATCAGTAGGAGTTACAATGACCTTCATTTCACCTAAGCCTCATTATACCATCGTTATAATATCATATATGTGGTGGAAATTCATTAATATCATCGTAACAAAGTGAATTCTGGGAAGAAACATGCACAGTTATTATAGAAAAGGTGATGCAATTGAGCTCCAGTCAGTCAAAAGGTCCCACTCCTAGATAGGTGGAACGCCTTACAACTAAAGAAAATAAAACTACCAAAGCCTTGTTATTTGGGACCCTGGAGCCACTCTCCTGCCCTGGGCCCCTCCTATTTCTTTGGAGTGTACTTCTTATTTCTAATAAACTACTTTTTCACTACTTTATTGCTGTGTCCAGCTCAATTCTTTGTTCGGGACACCAAGGACCTGGACATTGTGCCGAGCAGCGCCCATTCTCCAGTAACACTAATGTAACAGAAATGTATATGATGACCAGTATTTAATAATATTTTTTTGTGTGGCAAATTTCAAAGCATGGATCTTTGGGGGTAAGGTTAGGACTAAAATCCGTGAGTTATCTTGGAGTAAATCTTGCTACAGCCGCAAGCCCCGCTGTCTAGTATTTTCAGGGCCAATGGGAAAAGCATTAACTGAGCATCCTGTATTTTTATTTGCTGTAAGTCTGGAAACCTCCTTTACTATGCTTTTGTTTTTGGTTGCACTTTCCAGGAAGCAGAGATCTTTCTCTGATGCCAGCTTCACATTATTGCTTCACCCTTTGTTAAAAGAAAGCTGAATTCCTCATGACCAAATTTACAGGAACTTCTCAGTTTAAAATGAAATTGTAAAACAACAGTAGGGGGATGTGCAAATTAAAAAGGGAACTAATTATTTTCTTCCCAAAAATTTTAGGTGAGGTGTGGCAATAATGTTCCAGTATGTTGATTTCTAGTTAATACAGCTTTTTACTTTGTTACCAGTCTCTTAATTAGTGGGAAAAGTGGTACTAAAAGGAAATTTAATCAAACAAAAATTTCACTTAATTTTTAGGTCAACTGAAAAGTCCTTCCCTTTCTGAAAAATGCCTTGGGGAGTGGGGAGGAGTGAAATATAGGATCTTATCATTTATAAAGCATTTTCCAGGGTATCTCTTATTTAATGAAAATAACTTCATCTACCTCTATTATGCAAATCAGCAGCTTTACAAATCATCAGCACATATAAGTTATGACTCTTGCAACTGTCAACATTTTGTGCTCATTACAATACTACCTACACCACATATGAATGGGAACTAACAGAAAGGTTAAAGAGCCAACATGAGATAGTCTAAATCCTCTAGAAGGCCCAGGCCCAATAAGAAAGGTAAAAAGAATTTAAAACAAAAATATAGTCTATAGTAACACTTGCATCATTGATAGTAAGGGCAGGTTTAGCAATAAGAACAAACAATAATTAATCTTTACAACAATTCTGAAGTACTATTTACAGATGAAGAAACTGGAGTTTAGAGCTCTAGCTACCAAGCCTAGCACAATGGCAGATATAACAGACACTCAAGTATTTGTTGAATTAAAAAAAAAAAATAAAAAAAAGGAATCCCTGTTAATTTGGTCCTAATGATTTACTCACCTACACACTCTCCTCAGATTTTTTAAAATGCTTTGTCCAGTGTACATTCAGATCATTTTTGGAGAAATGAGCAAACCCTTCAGGCCTCTAAACCCCATTTGCAATTTGTCACTATTCCTCTACCAGTGGTTCTCAACCTTCCTAAGGCCTCGACACTTTAATACAGTTCCTCATGTTGTGGTGACCCCCATGAAATTATTTTCGTTGCTACTTCTTAACTGTCATTTTGCTACTGTTATGAATCGTAATGTAAATATCTGATATGTGTTTTCTGATGGTCTTGTTCGACCCCCAAAGGGGTCGCGACCCACAGGTTGAGGACCTTAAAAGAGAAGTGAAGAGGGTGAAGCTACAGTACTTGCAAAGTTCTTCTCTGTATGCCTTTACATTGTTCTCTTCGCTTAGAAAGCCCTGGGCTTTTCCAGTGGCAGGCACGCTAATTCAAGACAGAGCCAGAGTCTTCACCTAGCTGCCCAACCCTACCCAAATACTATTGTTAGAGATCCTCCCTCCTGTGTTTCCAAAAACCCCTTTCACTATGAATTGAAAGTATTATTTCTCAGTTGTTGGAAGACAGGAGCTACAGGAAGTCATTTTCTGTACCACCCAAGGTGAAAGAGGAACTTCAAGGACTTCCACAGCACTCATCACAGGCTTGTTAGTTTTTTTTTCCATTACATATTCAAGCTCTGTGAGGACAAGGAATCACCTGGGTCCTGTTTACGATTGTAGCTTTTCTAACACAAAAGTGACAGCAGCGACTTAACAAAGTCTTTTAAATGAAAAGATGTTCAGAAACTGCTAGGATCTCAAACCAAGGAGGCTGAATCTCCCCAAATCAGTGTCCTCGGGATCCTGCAAGTATTCCCTCCCCAACCCTGTGGTAGTCACCTGCATAACGGCATTGCTTCACGGCTCTATCAAAATATTTCAAGCCACCGGATACGTCCTGCAAGCACTTGCTATGTTCATGGTACCGGGATAAAAAAAATGAATACACGACCTCCGAACTCAAACAAATATCAAGTTCTGGGAGGATTCTGATTACAAAAACCAAAACCCAACGGCAGAGATACAAACTGTGTATGGGGTTCAAGGCCACAGTAGCTTTGATCTAAACAGCACAAGCCTAAATCATAGCACTGAAGGCCCCAGGTTTCCGGAAGAGAGGCGACAACCCGCGGACGCGACAGACGCGACAGAAACTGTGCTGGGACTTGACATGCAGGGCGGTAGATGAACGGAGGGATAGAGGCGAGAGGCTGCAGAAGGCCCCAGCCAACAGCTGAAAATCCCCTTCACGTTTTTGGGCCTTCTCTCCCACTTCTCTCGGGCCTCGGTGACTCGGCCCGGGTCTCTTCCCACCCAAGGACCCGCCTCCACGCCCAGAGCCTCACCCCGGCCCTTTCCACCTTAGCGCGAACTCTCCTCGGGTCGGGTTCGAGCAGCCACCGGCATCGACGTAACGACGAAACTGTCCGCCGGGTTTTCAGCGCGACCCCGCGCTACCACTGAGAGGTCGGCGAGCGAGGGCTAGAGAGGCTCAGCGCTACCATAAAGAGAGGCCTGGGAGCTGCCTAGAGCGGAACGAAGCTGGGTCTCCTCCCGGGCCGAGAGGGCGGGGACGCATGAATTGCCGAGTGATTCAAGGTGAGGCAATAGTTGCTTCAGGCGCTGACTGGATTTTGTGGTGTGTTCTCGGACGTTAGGGGATTGATTGGTCCCTAGGGCTCTCTTAGAAAAAACCGGTTGGGTTTCTGTTCTTAAATCTCTACGCCTGTGTGTGATGCCAAATGTTTGCACTCCAGTTCTCATCCCTGAAGGAAGTGAATGAGTTAAAAGGACCTCAACAGACCCTTTATTTAAGGCCTCGCCTTTTTATTTAATATCTCTCGTCCAAGCTGAATACATTCCAAAATGTATGTATTTTAAACTGTAAAAATAGACATGTTTATTACTTCTAGTAAAATGTAGGCTCCAGAAAGATGCTTGTAAAGTTTCTGAGGGAAGAAATAACTTTTTTGTATCCCTGTTGTCTGCCACAGTTTAGGAGCTCATTACTTTTTAAAGTGGGTTTTATTCATAGAATCTTTGTGAATTTAAGATCCCTTAGAGCAGTGGTTCTCAACTTTCCTAATGCAGTTCCTTAAATACAGTTCCTCAGGTTGTGACCCCCACAAAATTATTTTCGTTGCTACTTCATAACTATAATTTTGCTACTGTTATGAATCATAATGTAAATACCTGATAGGTGTTTTCTGATGGTCTTAGGCGACCCCTGTGAAAAGGTCATTCGACCCCCAAAGGGGTCGCGACCCACAGGTTGAGAACCTCTGCCTTAGAGTGTTTAAGGTCTCTTAGAGTGAAGCGTCCTAGCCTTCAACCATTTTCAGGTGGAGGCAGGAGCTAAAAACCTCCCCAAACTATTGGTTTTCTTGCTTTTGTTTTTAACTAGCCAAGTGAAAAAAATGTGAGACAGGGAAATACAGCCCACCAGTCTTAGCTTGCTAGTAATACTATACACACTTAATGTAAGTTGTTTTCTGAAGTGAGCCTATGGTTCTTCCTACCACCTCCATGCTGCTGGGCTTACAGTTATGTCACCACTAAATTAGCCATCCTTAGGTGACACCTAGTATAGTCTCATACATGCTCTATCCAACAAAAACAAAAACAAAAACAGGTAGGGTTTAGGTGCTCATGAAATTACACCAGTCTTAGAACTGGGGAATGGGAGAAAGGCCAAAAACAAGGGATAATCTCAATGTGTTTGTAGGAGGTCACATTCAGTAGTAGTTTGTGGTTGGCACTTTGCTAAGTAATAGTGAGACAGAAGAATAAAATTTATCCCTGCTTTCAAAGCGCTCACAGACTAGAGAACCAGAGTAAACAGTCCATTACAGTGTGGTGTGATACATGCCATGGTGGAAACACAGGATATGAACAGGATAAAATAAGAGTTACTAAAGCAGGGGTATTCTGAGAGGAGATTAATGCTTGAATTGAGCTGTCTGTCATATGAAAAACTAACTTGATGCATTTGTGGCCTCCAAGTAAATTACCACACAAGCTATCCTAGAGGTAATGAAATAGAAGGTTCATGAATCAAAATAAGATGCTTGAACAACATGGTTGATTGAATCAATTTTAATGCCCAGTGAAAAGCAAGGGGAACTTTTGGAGTGCAAGTGGAAAGACACCATCACCTGAGTCAGGAGTTAAGCAAGGTTCATATGCTCTATCGGCTACACCAGCCTTTTCCACTGATGATATGCTAATGAAGACTAGAGTTCAGGGTACCGGGAAGAGGCCCACAGATGGAAGGTGCTTTGGGCCAATGGCACACACCTGCTGTGTTGGATAGGTGCAGGGAAATGTGCCTGGCCACAACCAGAGCTTGCTAATTATCCTGAACAGACATGGGTTTATTTGCTTTTAGTTTCCTTTGGATAGAGCATGTATGAGACTACTAGGTGTCACGTAAGGATGACTGATTTAGTAGTGACATAACTGTAAGCCCAGAGATTGCATACTTATTCATAGCTTAGTTTTTTCATCCCTTCTATAAATGGCCCTCTAGTCTATATTTTTCAATTTATTTTAACTTTGGCATGCGTTATGGTTGACTCACTATGTATATTTAACACAATTCTGCCTATGTTTCATGAAGTATATGCTTACATTCTTTATATAAAACATCTTAGGAGTTTTGCATTTATCTCATAAGCTGCTAGTGTGTTTAACACTTTTTCTGATTAACACTTCTTATGACTGTTATCCATCCTTACGGAAACTGCAAGGAATTCAGGATAACTGCAGTGGGAAGTTGGAAAGGTTAGTAGAGGACAGATAATGCCTTTTTAATGCCATATTAGAAATAGTAGATTTTATCCTGAAGTAAACTATAAAACTGTAAGGAGTATGGAGAACAACGAAGAATTCACAGTACTGGGCAGAAGGGCCGGGTGGAATCTCTTGCCCTAATGCAGATGATTAATAATGAGGGCCTCAGTCAGTGGCTCTATGGGCGACAGGTGATTTCCCCCACTCCAGGACATTTGGTAATGTCTGGAGATACATTTTTGTTGATTAAAGTAGGGGGTACTACTGATATCTAATGGGGTGAGTTCAGGAAAACTGCTAACCATTCTACAATGCACAAGACAGTTCCCCACAAAAGAACTATCTGGTTCACATTTTCAGTACTGCCAAGATTGAAAAACCTCAAACTAAGGGAATTAAGAAAGCACAGAGAGGCTAGAAATTAAGTAAGCAGATTTAGCTGGATTTCATAACTGATTAGATATAGATGTGACTTTAGTGCCCTAGCTTGGGTAATTGGGAAGACAAAAAGAGAAATGGGTTAGGAAGACTAGAGACATTGAATGGAATTTAACATTGGTTATGTTACGTCCAGGACATCCTAGTGAAAATGCACAGTAAGCAGTTGGAAAGAAGAGGCAGAGGTGAGAGAAATTCGAGCTGAAGATCAGAGTTTTGGTAAATGTTGGTACTAGATCAAAATCTCTACAGATAAGCTCCAAGAATTTGCATTTTTGGCAAGCAATTAGGCAATTTTGCAGCATGCTAAAATTGGAAAACCATAGATTTAGGTCTTGGAGGAGAGGTGTGAGAAGGAGCTGTCAATGAGGTGGCCAGAGAACTAAGGAAGAACAGTCTCACAAGGGAAGGATAGAGCTGAGAGCATGGCTCTATCCGTACAAGAAGTTGCCATAGAATAGTGCTGGCCGTCAGACATATAAAAGTCACATATGTCATTGTGAATTTTCTAGTAGCAGTCTGAGAAAGGGAAAAAGAAATAGGTGAAATTAATTTTATAAATACATTTTGTTTAACTCAATATATCTAAAACATTTTACCATATAATTAATATAAAATTATTAATAAAGCATATAATAATTCTTTCTTTCATACTAAGTCTTAGAAATCTGGTGTGTATTTTATACCTCCAGTATCCCTCAATTTGGACTAGCTACGTTTCAGGTACTTAGTAGCCACATGTGGCTAGTGGCTACCATACTGAACAACATAACTGTATAAGATCAAGTAAGGAAAGAACTATAAAACATTCTTTAGCTATAGTAATAAGGTGGTCATAGATGGTGTGATAAGAGCTCTTTCAGTGAAGTGGAGGGTAGAAGCCAGAATGTACCCAGTTGAAGAATGGGAAGTTAGAGATGATCACAGCCACAATAAACATTTGCAAGAAGCTTTACTGTTAATGCTATAGTATGACAGCCTTTTATTGTACTTTTGAGTATGAATTTAAGATGGGACAACACAATTCAGTTTTTATGTAGGTTTTAACAATTACATTTGGACTTCTGCTTCTGCAGATTGTCCTCCTGCTGGAAACAACTGTTTTCAGATATGGGACAATAGACAATACAGAATTGTTACAGTGTTCAGCCTGGAGCCAGTGTTCAGGGTGTAGAGTGGTGGGAGTCCCTAAGCAGAGTCCGGTGGTTTCACTGAATGGAGGAGACAATTCAGGGAAGCTGATGGGCTGGTATCAGAGAGGAGGAAGTGGCACAGAGTGTTGGAGGTCTGCCCAGGTATACCTTTCCTCTTGTACCTTTGGCGAAGTATTGATCCATGCAATGCAAGAGTGAAGTTCCATGAGCCTGCATTCCCATCAGCCAGAGTAGAGAGATCTTGTAATAAGCACTTTGTCTCTACCAATCAAAATAAAAACAGTTGGAGCCTGGCTAGTGGTTGTTCTTTCTCCCCACCCTCCCCCCACATATCTATCTATCTCTATATATCTGTCTTTTTCTTTCTCCTCTCCCTCCCTCCCTCCCTCCCTCCCTTCCTTCTTTCTTTCCTTCCTTCCTATTGTTTTTGTTTGGTTAAATTTCCTCTTAATACTACTTTCTCACTAATTAGGAGACTGTAACAAAGTAAAAAGCTGGTTTTGCCTGTTTTTGAAATTTGAAATCCTACCATACATACTACTTTGTGTCTGGCTTTTTGGGCTCAACATTATGTCTGTGAAATGCATCCATGTTGTGTTGTGACCGTAGTTCTTTATCATTGCCGAATGATATTTCCATTATGTGAAGGTGACAACATTTTATTTTATCTATTTCACTATTGATGGACATTGGGTTGATTTCATTTGTGGCTTTTATAAATAGTGCTGCTGTGAATATCCTTTCTTTTGGTGCACATATATTCACACTTTTGTTCAGGTATGTAGTGGATGGTGGAATTATGGGATTGTAAGCAACGTGTATGTTCAGTTTGAGTAGATACTGCCACAGAGTTTTCCAAAGTGATTACATCAATTTACACTTCTTCCTGCATCAATTTACACTTCTAAACATGTTTACCAACACTTGGGATTGTCATTTATTTCTGTTGGTTTTCATTTCAGTTATCTGGAGGATGCACACGTATTAATAATTGTTTTCTAAAGCTAAGTTGCTTCAATGCACCACTTTGGGCACAAAACAAAACTCTGGAACTTGATGTTTGGTTCAAATGTTGGTTTAGCCACTTGTTAGTAATATAACCTATGAAAGTTACTTTAATTCTCTAAGTTTCAAATCTCTTCTGTAAAATAGGGATAATATCATTATCCCTATTTTTATTCCCCTATGCTGTGGGGAATAAATGGGTGTGTGTGGCAAACACACGTTGTATATACATATACGTGTGTGTGTGTGTGTGTGTGTGCATGCGCGTATGTATATGATACACATATATACACATATTTATTTCTATGGATATATGCGAGGGCTGTCTGGAAAAATATCCAACCATGTAATATGAAAAACAGGCATCTATGGCTGGATTTTTTTCCAGACAGCCCTTGTATATGTATGCGTACGTGTACACACACATACATACCTTTAAGGACAAACCATACCTCCTCTTGTGTTTTCCTTTACACTATATACTCCTAACATCAGATGTGTGGGTTTCTACACACCAAGAAGTTCTGCAACACCAGCTGGGTGTCCTACAAGTTAACTCAATTCTGACACTATCTACCTAGAGATAGTATCAGGTCCCACAGGTTAAGTGTTCAGTCCTACAAGATTGCCCCCTTTCCACTTCAGACTCCAATAATAAGTCCCGGTTGGCCTGTGCTTCTGACCCACTACCTATAAATCAGAGGTTCCCATGATCCCCTTCTCAATTCATTTGCTAGAGCTGCTCACAGAACTCAGGAAAATATTTTGCTTACTAGGTTACTGGTTTATTAGAAAATGGTGTAACTTAACTGAGGAACAGGCAGATCCAAGTGATGAATAGGACAAGGTATGTGGGAAGAGGCACAGAGCCTTCCATGTCTTCTCTGGGGTACAGCGCTCTCCTAGAACCTTACATGTGTTCAGCTTCCTGGGAAGTTCTCAGAACCCCATCATTTTGGGTTTTTATGGAAGCTTCCTTAAGTAGGTATTATTGATTAAATTATTGCTCTTGGTGATTGAATTCAATCTCTAATCCTCTTCCCTCAAAGAGGTGGGTGGGGTCTGAAGTTCCAACCCTCTAATCACATGGCTGGTTCCCCTGGCAACCAGTCCTCCATCCTTTAGCAGTGGTGTCCAACCTTTTGGTTTCCCTGAGCCACTTTCGAAAAAGAATTAAAATGCACTAACACTAATAGCTGATGTGTGTGTGTTTTTTTGGGGGGGGGGGAAGAAGGTCGCAAAAAAAAATCTCATAGTATTTTAAGAACTTGTGTTGGGCTGCCTTCAAAGCTGTCGTTGAAGGTTGGACAAGCCTGCTTTAGGGCATCTCAATGGTCTCCTCATTAACATAAACTTTGGTATTGTAAGGGTCGTGTTATAAATAACAGAGACCTTTATCACCCTTATCACTTAGGAAATTCCAAGGATTTTAGGAGTTTTGTTCCAGGAAAGGGAACCAAAACCAAGTACGATTTTTTTTATTGTAGATGACAGTACCCCCTTACTATATACATATATATCTCCATAGCTGTATAAAGTGCTGGGTACATAGTAAACTTTTAATAAGTGGTAGCTATAATTATTCTTGCTATTTTTATGGACTTCCAATTATATCTGGGAACACTGGAGTAATCAGCTCACACGAGCTCTCTCATTCATGACATGCTATATTTTCATCTTAAAAGAAGGATGTGAAACTGAGAAGTGGAGTTGTTATTTGAACCTGTTTCTCCTGATTTCTGTCTCATTACGTTGTATTCTCATTTCTTGCAACAATATTTAAGAATCAACTGATTTAAAGAAATGTGATATAGAAAACTTAACTAATGATTGGACAGTAGGACAGATTGAAACTGCATTTTTAGCTTCTGAGTTTTCTCATTTGAAGCGAAGATGCCAGACTGTTGTGAGGGTGGCGTGGGGAGGGAAATAGAAATCTGTTCACAGCTGCTACTCAAAATACTAGTCGTGTAACCAGGAGAGAATTTGGCTCAGATGAAAATCCCAGGGCTCTTCATTGTCATCATAATCATTATTGTACTAATTAAGATTCACTTGGGTGTCCACAGTGCATTTGGGACTATATCAAGGAAGGAAGCTGGTGATTACCAGTTTGCCATGTCTGAGAAAGACTCAAGTGGTATAAAGAAAAAGCAGACATAAATCATTAAAATTTTATAATTCAACAGCACTTAGAATCATAAAATACTAGAACTAGAAAAGGATCCAACAACTCTGTTGTATAGCTTCATTTAGATGTTGATGAAACTCAGTCCCAGAAATGATAATGTTACCCAACCAATATAAAAGTGACAATTAGTAAAGGTTACACAACCAGTAAGTAAGAGGGAAAGCCAAGACTCATGCCCAGGATTTCTAATTAAAAATGCAGTGTATCTCAATGTATAAGTAAAGATCATATTCTTAGAAAATCAGAAGACAATATTACATATATGTCTTTTCTTTTGAATTACTCTCTTGGATAATTAGAAATCAAATCATTCAAGCCTATATGTTCTGTCTTTACTGTGTTAGCCATTATTTGTGATAGGAAGGGAAGGTACTGATGGCTCTGGTGGGGATGCTTTGACTTGAGGGGATGTTATTTAGATGGATGAGGTGAAAAATTCTAATGGGGAATTCCATGAGAGAACCCTCATTTGGGCCTTTGAGTCCAGCTTTGAAGAGCAGTATTGCCTAGGAACCAGCAGAGGGCGAGCCGAACATTGTTTTGCCAATTTTCACCAAGAGTCTCCTTCATCTCTTTTACCTATCGTTCATTTTCCCCCACATGTTTTATGCATTTCTTGATGCAGTGGTGAGAAAAACGCTACCCTTTCCTGCACTTTTGGGGAGGGCAGAATATTATTTTATCAATGAATTGGAGTTTTATTTAACTTATTCAATAGTGTGTATCAAATGAATTATTGAGCTGGATTTGGAAAGTTCTTAAGCATAGCACGAATTGATTTGTGTGGCTTTCACCTGGTTTTCTCCATAATATTGGGTTGTTAGTGATTTAAAAATATATATATATATATATATATATATATATATATATATATATATATCAAATTATATGGATTCTTTCACTTTTAATCATTGCTTTAGAGAAGCATTAATGTAATAAGGTTTGGAATTATCTCATTAATCACTTGCTTTTGCTGTGTAAGAGGGTGAATGTATACTAACTCCAAAGAAAGTTTGAAATGATGACATTTTCTATCTAGAGTTTTTGAAATAAAACCTGTGTGTCAGTTAGTTGAAGTCATCACCTTCTCATTTTCCCATAAATCTCCAGTAAATTTATACATTCCTTATTGCTTTGTTTGTTTTTGTATCTTCAGAGTTTGGGGTCTGGAACTGAATATGCTACACATTTGTCCTCAAGGAGTTCACAGGACTGATACAGAGACAGGTCATGGGAGATTTTAATGGCAGCATTAGATAATTCGACCTACCTGCGGGGCAGTAAGGATGCACAGAACAGGCATCCAGTCCAATAAGGGGAGTCTGACTGAGCTAAGTCATAAAGGCTGAGTAGGAATGTGTTCTACTCGGCGTATTTGCTTTTTTTAAAGTTTATGGGGGTGACGTTTGTTAGTAAAAATTACATAGGTTCCAGGTGTCAGTGCATTTGTTAATCTGCCCTGACCTCTTTCCTTAGCTTTCCTAGGTCCTTTCTTCTCCCATCCACAGGATTACAGCCAGAGCAGCCTTTCAGTATATTTTCCAGAAATTTTTGTCCACGAGTAGACACCTGAAACATGCTGGGGGAATCAGTGTCCCTTCCTAGGTTCTTTCCAACATAGGACTCAGTGAAGCTTGAAGACTGCCACCTGCTTTGTTTCCTACTGTTTGGTAGAGGAAAAACAACAAAAAGAGCAGTCTAAGTTACACTGACACATACAGGGGGAAGCAGAGCCAGGGTGTGGAACCCATACTCCCAGCATTCAAGCCCCCTGTTCTAATGTTACTTGCATTAGATGTACAGCTACTTTCCTGCTCTTCTGAGACACCTTAGTATCCTTATGGTAAATTTCTCTCTTTTTTTTTTTTTTTCTCAAGCTACTTCGAGTTGGTTTTCTTTACTTTGCAGCCACGAGGATCTCAGCTAATATAAAGAGCTACTGAGGCAGGGAGAAGGTGAAGCAAATTTCAGGAGCCACAGGAGCAAAGACAGAAACATAAAAAAACAAAAAAAACAAATCATGAAATGTATAGATAAATATAAATAGTTACTGTTGAAAGTAAGCATAAAATGAGAGAGTGCTAAGAAATGAGGTAGGAGATCTGTCATCTTAAGGAATTTAACTTGACCCTGAAGGCAACGAAGAGCCATAGAACAGGTTACACAGTGAGAGACCTAGTCAGATTTGTGGTTTAGATAGATCACTCTGACAGGAGTTTCTTCTTTAATTCTCTCATCTCTGGGATTGTGGTGTGTTGTTCCCTCACTGGGGACCCTATGGGAAGGGGATGGGACATAGAAAACATACTCTCACTAACCAGAGCAACCTGTAGGAGCTTGACTTTTTATGACTTGCATATGATTGCTATGTAACAGTCTGTCTTCCCCCTCAATTCTGAAAGTATCACTAGAGCAGGGCCATGTCGACTTTTTCATCATGAATTCCCAAGGCCTATTATATAGTACCTGGAGTACGTGGTTATTCAATAAAAATGTGCTAAGTGAATAAATGAGTCAATTAGTAAACAGTGGTGAGGCAGAGGAGATAACATCAAGATATATTTTGAAAATAAATAATCAGGACATGATGAGTTTGATTAAACTAGCCACATTTATTGAGCACTTATTATTAAGCAATAGACTGCTTTGCATTGCATTACCTTATTATTTAATCTTTACAACAGTCCTCTTTATAATATGTACCATGCCTTTTCCCATTATACAGATGGAAAAAAGAAGCCTAAAAAACCTAAGTACTTAGATTGAACTATATAAAATTTTCATCTAATAACTTGCCCAATATAGTTAATGAGCCGGCAGGGACCTACCTGTTCAATACTAATCTCTCAGTGCTAATCCCATGCTTTGCTACTGCACATAGATGTGAAGGGTGATGGAGTGGGGAGTCAAGAATGATTCTCAGATTTTAATCACAGGTGAATAGTGATATTTCCAATTGAAGTAGACAATACAGAGGAGGAGTACTTCTACCAATGGAGGTGATGGATTTGATTTGGGACATATGTAGGCTGACCAGAGTCCTGTTTTAAATGGGACAGAAAACAACAGTTCTGTCCCATTTCAAATAGTACAGTCAGCCTACTGAGACCTTGAATTTAGCCCAGTGAGACTAGGCTGACCAGATGTCCTATTTGAAATGGGACAGTACTGTTGTTTTCTGTCTCATTTCAAATAGGACATCTGCTCAGCCTGGACATATGGAGAATGAGGCCTGTTGAATGACCACAAGACAACGTCCAGCTGCAAGTTAATGGGTATGCATTTGACAAAAATATCCAGCATTTGTTAGAATTGGATTCATTGGTTATTAAGTTGTCAATGAAATATATTAAGTGAGGTATAGCAGGGAAAGTATGTTAAGATGAGTACTGAGTGGAGGAGAGTACCTTGGAAAATATTACATAGGAGACACAGAAGTGATCGACAGAGACAAGAGAACCCAGATGGTACAGTGCCATGGGAGCAAAAGGAAGCGGGGAATTTAGGAAAGAGGAGATGATCTATGGTGGGCATGTGTAGCACAGAGGTCCTGTAAAAGAAATAATGAAAACTGCCATTGGATTTGACAACCAGGAGTTTATTGTTGACCTACATAAAAGGAATGTGGGTAAAGTGGTTGGGCAGGAGGAGCTAGACAATGGGTTGTTGAAAAATAATTGGAAAGTATAGCCAAAAAGAATAAATAATACAAGGTCTGGCAGAAATAACGCCCTTTGTAATTGGCTGGTAAGCTATACCAAATCTTTTCTTAGAAAAGCTTAAGCACATAAATCTGTAACATAACAGTATTTTAACTACTTTAAAAAAGGCATTACTTCTGCTGGACCTTGCACTTTTAAATGTTTTCAGTAAGAAGAAGAGTTCAGACATTAGTTTGATAAGGATACAGGAAGAAAACAGATTTTTTTTTTATTAGGAAGAGAGAGACAATTATATTTGTCAACCATGAAAGAAGTCAGCCGAGAGACTGAAGAAACTGGAGAAAAAAGCCTCACAAAGGACTAAAGAAATAAGAGAAAGCTCAGAGATGGAAGAGTTCCCCTTGAGCAGGAGTTGGGACACCCAGCTTCTGAGCTTATTGGAAAGTAGGTGGAGATGAATGTGAATGTATGCATGGAAGCAGGATTTTGGGATACATCACATGTGATTGGCCTGATTCTCTTGATGTAACAGGAAGCCTGGTTATCCACTTTAAGGAGGAGCTTTAGAACAAAAGTATAGGATAGTCGTTATGCAGTATAGGAGAGCAAGCTAACCAGAGATGAGTAAAGGATTGAAACTCTGAGAGTTTCAAGGTGAGAGATCATGTTTGATAAGGGTGACAATTAGTATGGTTTTGAGGTATTCTCAGTGCTCAGCTGACTGAGGAGTGAAGTCAGACCATCATATTGATCCAAAGTGTGGATTTTACTGGGTCGGTTGTAGTAGAATAACAGTTGTGCAAATGAATCTGTGATGCTGTTGACTGGATACAGCTCGAGGAGGTACTAGAGGCTATAATTTCAAAGGTCGCCTGGGGACAGGAGACAAGGCTTTGAGTTGTGTGAAGTAGAAAGTTAGAACTGAGGTTCCTGCAGTAAAGTCAGGACCATGGACGTGCTGTGTCTATGAAAAGGGGATTAGAAAAGCCAAACACTAAAACCAGAAAGTGAAGAAAATTCCCCTGAGAAATCAAAGCGCCAAGATGCAGATATAAAGATTCATTTGACATTCTTCCTAGGATTTTAACGTGAACACTAATCTTTCACACCAATGAAATCCTAGGATGTCCAGCACACAAAACTCTTTGTTGCAATACTTCCAGCAGTCCAGGGCAATAAGAGATTGCCAACAAGAATTAGTAATTTTAGAAATAAAATAAAAAATTAAGTTAATAAAATGTAGAAATCGTAGAAAATAATTCATCATGAGAGAGAATAATTAGACATGATGAGAGGAATAGTTGAGAAAATACAGCAATCTGAAAGATACTGTAGAGTAACTATGTTTACTGTTATTAAAGTAATAAGAAGTAAAAACCCAAAGGAAAGAATAGGATATTATAATATAAGAATATGTGAATTTGAAAAACAGTTGAAAAGAACTAGAAATGAAATAACTGAAATTAAAAATTTAATAAAAGGGTTAAACAATAGTTCATAGCAAAAATTAGAATTACTGAAGTGGACGGAAGGGTTGAGAAAATTAACCAAAATAAATACAAAAATGAAAAATAGGAAAAAGAGTTAAGACAAATAATATAGACTGAAAGGGGTGAGCATCTGTCTAATATGAGAATTCTAGAGGAGAAGAGAGAGTGGAGGAGATGCAGTATTTAAAGAAATTTCGGTAATTGAATGTGTGTTGATCACAAACAGCATATAGTTTTGTTATTTTTATCAGTCTGACAATCTTTGTTTTTCCATTGGAGTATATGTGGTTTTTGTAATTTATTTAACTTTATTTATTGATATATTTGGGTATATGACAATTACACCGTTTTCTTTTTGTCTCATATGTTCTGTGTTCTAATCGAATTTTTTAATTATATTTTCTATTTATTAGCATGAGAATTATGCATTCTATTAGTGGTTAAAGCTGTGCTGCCCCATGCAGCAATCACTAGGTTACATGTAGCTCTCTAAATTTGAATATGATTGTAAATTATTTTAAATAAAATAAAAAATTAAGTTCTTTATGTCAGGTACTCAATAACCACATGCATTTGGTCACTACTATATTGGACAGTGCATACATAAAACATGTCCATCACTGCAGAAAGTTCTATCAGCCAACACTGATCTAGATAATCTGAGGGTCTGTTTATACCACCTGCGTTTTCTTTTTGTTTTATTTCTTGGTATGCCTTGTCATCTTTCATTAAATGACACATACTGTATATGAAAACATTGCATAGGTTCCAGATCCTTTTATCTTACATCAGAAAGTGTTCGCTCTGTTCTCTGTTAGGAAGCTAGGATGGGGGTCAGATATCTTTAATTTGATTAACAGCTGAGTTGCCATCTATGTTATAATTTTTATTAAGACAAATAATATGAGTACAACTGGTTTGTCCCCACTCTTGGGGATATAGCTCTCTGAGGGTCTAATTGAGAGGCTGGGTTGTTTATTAGGGCCTCTTTTTCACTGATAGGGCCATGGCACTATCAGACCATTGGGAATTCTGCTGTACTTTTTTTTGTTTTAATTTAATTTAATTTTTTTTTTGAGTTCTCTTTCCATCACGAAGAAATACAAATGGCCGCTGTGCTTTTAAGTGTCATTCTGTTTAGATTCTTAGCTTCTTTGTGTATTTTAAAAATTTGAGTGGGTGTCAGTGTTGCCTCTCCCCCTATCCTTGCTGTCTTGCTGACTCTGGACTCTACTTTGTCTTTTTTGTCCTGTACAATTAAAGAAACTCTTTCAGCTACTTTACCTCTTAAGGACTACACAGATTCTTAGCCTTTTAGCCCAAAGCAAGAATTAGAAAATTTCCCAAGGGAAACATATCAGCTCACTTTTCTGTGCTTCACTTCTCTTAAGGATCTTAGCCCATTAAGGCCTGGTTGCCTCAGTAGCTCTCAATGATTTCAAATGGATTTCTTTTAAAAATCTTTCTCTTTCTAGTTTGTTTATTTATTTTTTGATGTGATCATTCATTGACTTGCTACAAGTTATGCTATTATAGCTGGAAATAAAATCTCTTCTATTTCACTTACGTTCATGGTTAATTTTCCTGCAAACTATCAGTGTTAACAGGAGAGTCACTTTATTTATTATAAGCATTATTTCTGTATAGTTATGTCATGGTATCAATATGACTGCTACTGGGCTTGTATCTGTAAACCTTTAATAAAATATTGGGGATGTATTGGAAATATTCATGATTTAATGAGGAATTTTTTTTTTGGCAAACTTTTGAGAGCTATAATGACAAGTACCATTTATTAACCACCTACGAAATGCCTTGTGTATTAGATCTTTGTTGCTTCTAAATTAACAATAATTCTACAACATATATACTATTGTTTCAATTTTATTAATAAGAGAGCGAGGGCTCAAAAAAGGTTAAATGAGTTCCCCTTGTCAACTCTAGATGTGACTGAGTTTAAAATCCTCAGTGTTATGTCCCACTGTGCTTGAGAATCTAGGAAAAGCTTAGGAAGATGTTTTTCTTCACATCTTCTCACACTTAGTTGCAGTCACTTGATATAACACAATCCAGCCCTTCTTGGCAATATACCAAAAGAAATAAAAGCAACAACAAACAGGCCATGCTTATGGTACTGAAAGGCTCCCAAATCATTTTAGTGAGGTAAGCCTACGAGTATTAGTAATAGTCTAGTAGTAACCACTAGCATGTTCTCTGCTTCAAGCAGTTTAGCTGTCTGGGCATAGATGGGAAAATCACAGATGAGGACTCCTCATTTACCATATTTTGCTGCATACAATGTGCTCTCATGTATTATGTAATATGTACCCACATTTTGGCCCAAACTTTCAGGGAAAAAAATCTTTCATTTTAATTTTTTTAATTCATTTTTATTGTTAGACTTTTTGGGGTGACATCTGTTAGCAAGAATTACACAGGTTTCAGGCATACAGTTCTACAGTGCATTGTCAACTTGTATAATAAGTTCACCACCTAATGCGACTTCTCTTCCCATACCTTATATTTAGCTCCCCCTCCCTCCTCTCTCACCCCCTCCCCTTTCTCCCCTTCATTTTAATTTTTTAATTCAAATTTTTATTTGTTTATTTAGGTACTTGTTTTTTGTATTATAAAGGAATTTTATGTTCATCCTATAGTAATAAAGTCAGCATCACCTATATTATCAAGTCAAAGTCACAAACTCTGTGGACAACCTGCTGCTCTCCTTTCATTTTGTTGAATTGTTGGCCAAAATTGCTTTCACTGCAAGTTTGTCTAAGTTCAACAAAACTGATTATGGTATTCCAGGGTATTATTTTGCCTATGGATATCGTCATTGGTTTCTAGAGTTATACTTTTAACTCATAAGCATAAATAAAATAATTTAAAACATTTATAGAGATATGGAATTTACTACCCGTGTATAATGTGCATCCTTATTTTTTTCCTCACAGATTTGGGCAGAAAAGTACACATTATAAATGGCAAAATACAGTAAATAAATTAGCATTGCCATAACATTAATTATCTGTAGTAGCTATTTTAAGCTTAGAGTACCATTCAGAGCCAAGTAGAGGATACTGGGTGTTATCTTTTGTTTCACCTGCTGTCTTGGAAGAAAATTCCCTGACCCCAGCACTGAGAAGCAAACAGGACCTGAAAACTGTTCTCCCCAGCTTCTTGCTTAAGTGCAGATTCTGAACTACCCGTTGCATTAATTTCATTTTTTATGATGGTTATTCTAATCAGAAATTGAAGATGGGAAATTAAATTATGATTCTGAATACCATGCAGTTTCTAAGTCAGATGTTAGGAAGGTGATAGTTGAGGAATGATTCTCATTCATTGAAAACCAGGTTTGTTTTAGATGATAACTCTGTCTAGAAACATTTGGAGATAGGTGAGACCATTATTACAAAAAAGAATCTAATCTTATGAATGACATATTACAAACATTCATAGTTCAGAGAATAACGAAAAACATTTATTTTCTGTTCCCATTGAGTTATCTTTTAGTCTAAACCAGTGTTCTCAACCTTCCTGATGCCGTGACCCTTTAATACAGTTCCTCATGCTGTGGTGACCCCCATAAAATTATTTTCGTTGCTACTTCATAACTGTAATTTTGCTAGTGTTATGAATTGTAATGTAAATATCTGATATGTGTTTTCCGATGGTCTTAGGTGATCCCTGTGAAAGCGTTGTTCGACCCCCAAAGGGGTCATGACCCACAGGTTGAGAACCACTGGTCTAAATAGTAATCATCAGATGGGTACCACGAAATACCTTCTTTCCTTCTTTTTCAGTCTCTTGCCTGCTGTTCTTCTATTGCCTGTGTTCGTTTTCTCTCTCTCTCTCTCTCTCTCCTCCCCTTCTCTGGGTTCTTATAAATTTTGCTGTCCCAGGAAACCTATTTCAGACTACATATTTGGATGGCAATGATGAATCCTTATTTTCTTAAATGGACCACCTATAAGGCATACAATGTTTTCTTTGAATCATAAGTCAATATTAGAGCACTAACATAGTTGCATTTTAATTGGAGAAGGTCCTCTGCATCATAGATACGAAAGTCTGACAATTAAATTTATAAACTCATCCTAGAAAAAGTGATACATACCTCATTGCTAAATATCACTATGGTCACCTTCGAAGTACTCCCCTTGGGAAGCTGTGCACTGAAGGGTGCCAGTGCCTAGTCCACCCTTCAAAGCAGTTTTGTGACTCTTTTCTGGAATAGCCATCAGAGCTGTCATTGTATTATTCTTGATGTTCTGTATGTCATAAAAATGTCTCCCTTTCAATATTTTCTTTATCTTTGGGTACACAAAAAAGTCACTGGGGACCAGATCAGGTAAGTAGGGAGGGTGTTCCAATACAGTTATTTGTTTACTGGTTGAAAACTCCCTCACAGACAGTGCCATGTGAGCTGGTGCATTGTCATGATGCAAGAGCCATGAGTTGTTGGTGAAAAGTTCAGGTCATTTTCCTCTAACTTTTTCATGCAGCCTTTTCAACACTTGTAAATAGTAAACCTGATTGACTGTTTGTCCAGTTCATATAAATTCACAATGAACAACCCCTCTGATTTGAACTCTTGATTTGGACTGGCAGAACTTTTTTGGTCATGGAAAATTGGCTGACTTCCATTGTGCATTTTGACACTTTGTTTCAGGGTCATGCTAGTACACCTGTGTTTCATCACCAGTGATAACATGGCCCTAAACCTCATCTTGCCTCTCCAAAAGGGCTTTGCAAACTTTGACTCTCCTTTTCTTTTGTTCATTGGTGAGCTCCTTCAGGACCATTTTTGCACACACCTTTCTCATGCCAAGAATTTTAGTAAAGATTTCCTTAAATGCTTCTCTGTTGATGTTTACTTGGTCTGCTATGCTTCTCACAGTCAGCCAAAGATTTTGACACACAATTTGATGAATTTTTGCAATGTTTATGTCATTTCTGCTCATTACTGGCTGCCCTGCCCTCTCTTCATCAGTGATGCTTTCTCTTTCCTCAGAAAAACATTTAATCCATTTCTACACTGCCGTTTTCTTCATGGCATTATCTCCATGAACTTGGGCTAACAAGTCCCTGATTTCACTTAAGTTTAACAAGAAATTTAATGTTTGTTCATTGCTCTAATTTTAACTCCAACATTCTTGAGATGACACAAAGAATATGCAACAACAATAAAGAACGCCACTCAGCAAGACACTGCCACATGTCAGCATGAACACAGCTGTGAGACACAGATATACCAAGGTTATGACACCTTACTGAGTTGTTTGTATAGTGCTGCCAATGTAAGCACATAGTGGCAAGTTTGCAAACTTAATTGTCAGACCTCATGAGAGTAGGAAGTGATGGAGTAAATGAGATAGAGGTTCCATGCTCTAGGATTGTTAATAAAGAAAGTAGGAAGGTATGACTAACAGAAGAAGATTCTAAGAAGTGTTTCTCTTTCTTATGTCACCAAAAGGAATTGCTTTATAACTCTAAGGATACAACCCATTCATTTGTATTTATTAATCATGTGCTCCATGTCAGTCACTAAATTGGGCACATATAGGTATGCATTTGATAAATAAGAGATGATGTGATTCCTATACAATGTAATTGGGGAGACAGAGCAAACACATTAAAACAAACATGGTAGTAAGTGCAATGAAGAAAAAGTAGAGGATGTGGTTATAGGGAATATGTGCAATGTGACTATGTACATGCACTAATGAGATATAAAAATAGACGTTACTGCATATAGAAGGCATTTAAATCTGTAGATATCTATGAGATCAACAAGGGAAAGAGGGTGCAAAGATAAAAGACATTCTTAGATTATATTCTGGGGGATCACATTTTTTATTTTTGGTCTAAATGAGGCTCAATCTGGTTCCAACAACCCAGATTGCTTAAAAGTTCATTATCAGGCATTTTATTTCACAGACTCCTTTCCCTTGCTTGGTTTTTACAAGGATCCTGGGACTTAAAGGTCCTTAAAGGCTAACACAGCAGTCTATCCAAGGTTGTTCACTCTAGTGTGTGCTTCATTTACACTGGACCACGTTTAACCAGAGGAACCCTCACTTAGACTGCCAGGAGTGTAGCACTTACCTAATTAGAGCCTTCTATAGTCCTTTCATTGCACAGGCCGTTTAGGCAGGATCAGTCCTGACACCCATGGCAAATTTGCAGTCCTAGAGAATCAACAGCCATCAACAGCCAGATGACACTTCATAAAGTCTCTATTCTTCTTTCCTTTCCAAAGCTGCTTTATTTCTCCAAAAGGACCTAGACCTTTGAAGCATAAAGACCTATTTAGCAGCTGTCTTCATGGGGTGGATTCCTGCCTGCAACTCCTCCTTCTGGCTCTGAAACCCAATATGATTGTTTATTCTTCCTTAGATCTTATCAGAAGAGCCCAGGCCTTAGAAATCAAGGCCTGACCCCTCGCTCCCTCCCTCTGTCCCTGCCTTTCTTCCTCCCTCCCTCCCTCCCTTCCTTCCTTTCTTCTTTCTTCCTTCTTTCGAGTGTAGATGTGGAATATCCAAACAAAATTATTATTTCAATAAATTATTCTGCCACTTTAACTGGCAGAATACATTTAAAATAAGTTTAAGTTCAAAATACATGATTCACTGTTGGTTGAAATGGAAACGGGTACAATATTTCTGGAAATTAAACTAATAGTGTAAATGTCACTTTATTCTAAGAACCAGCAATCGCATTTCTGGATATATGAGTGTAACAGACAGAAATTCTCCTACATATGCGTCCGAAAGGCTATTTGTCACTGTGGGGATTCAGAGGCAACTGAGGCAGTCATTACTGGGGCATAGATAAGTAAAAATATGGAATTTTCATTTGTATAATAGTGTCATCTGTAACTAAGGACAGCGTACTTCTTTGAAGTTATTTTTTGCCACTTGTACTAGCTAGGATGATTTTTATTACAGTGCATGGAATATTCTTCCTAATCTCACGGCAGCATGCTTATTATCCTCCATTAATTTTATAGCAGTCGGGTGGTTTGCTATATATTCTGTATCAAGTTGTATTTCTTTTTATTCCTAGTTTTCTGGGAGTTTTTATTAGGCATGGATGTTAGTTTTTGTCCAATTCCCTTAATGCATTTATTGAGATGATCATGTGATTGTTTTCTTTTATTATGTTAATATGGTGAATTATCTTGATTGATTTAAAAATGTTAAACCAATTTTGCATTCCAGTAAACCTTAATGTAGCTGTGATATATTATTATTTTTCCACATTGATGTATTCAAATTGTTAATATTTCGTTAACAACTTTTGCATTTATATTCTTGAGGCTTATTGATCTGCACGTTTCTCCTTTTTTTTTTTTTTTTTTTTTTGGTATGTGGGTAGTTTCCTGGCCGGGAATCGAACCCAGGCTGCGGCGCTGACAGTGCCAGCACCGAAGCCTTAAGCTGCTACACCACCAGGGAACTCCCCATTTCTCCTTTTGTAATATGTTTTAGCAGGTTTTGGTATCAGGGTTATATTGGCCTCATGAAATGACCTAGGATGTGTTCGCTTTTCTCTTTCCTAGGAGAGTTTGTGTAAGATTGATGTTATGTCTTCCTTAAATGTTTAATAGAATTCTCCATCTAAGTGAAGCAGCAAATGGAACCACCATTTTTTTATAGGAATATTTCTAATTACAGTTTAAATTTCCGTAATAGACATTAGTCTATTCAGATTTCTTTTTCTTTCTGTTGTTGGTTTTGGAATTTGTGGTAAAGAATTTATTTTATCAAGTATGGATAAAACACTTTTGATACTAAAGAAAACTGCTTATTTCTCTGTGGGGGAAAACTGAGATATGTCCTGGCATTCTTTCTCTGCTTAGTTCTCTACCCTTCTCTCTAGTACTGTGCCTCACAAATTTCAGCTGCTCAGCCTCTCAAACTCTGATCAATGTTGCCCCAGCTCTGTAGATGAGCTTTCTCTGCATGGCTTACACCTCCCTACTTTGCAGTCTGCACAGTTCCTTTGGGCAGAAACTGGGGGTAAACATAAGGGATCACAGTCCTGCATTACCTACCTGTAGTCTAAAGTCTGAAAGCAGTTCTTTAATTTTGTCCAGTTTTCTTTTTGTTTATGGTGAGATGTCTATTTTGGTATCAGTTATTCACATTAATTCCTAAACTAATCACTAGCAAAAAGCATGTGACTATCATCTATGATGTAATCTAATGAGAATTTACTTATGGAGTTGAAGTTGGCAAACTTTCTTAAGGCCTCATTTTAAAAAGAGTGCATATCAAAGGAATAAGGGAAAACAGCTTTTGGTGAGTTAAATGTTTTATATCTTGATGGTAATCCTGGTTACACAACATTATACTTTCAAAACTCATCAGGTTGTACACATAAAATTGGTGAATTTTATTGTAGTTAAATTATTTCAGTAAAATCAGTTCAAATGGTTATTGCTTATTTTTGTTGCAATATACAGAAAACTGTATTAAAATACAAATACTAATAAAAACAACAAAAAGAGCCTGAGCCTGTCTCTAAGCCTCACAGGGAACATTGTATGAGGTAATGTTTTAACTATAAAATTATTAGCAGGAGAGAGGCAGAAACAGACAGACAGACAGACAGACACACACACACACACACACACACACACACAGAGAGAGAGAGAGAGAGAGAGAGAGAGAGAGAGAGAGAATGAATGAATGAATAAATAAACGAATGAATGAGTATCTTCCCAGGCTAGAAGCCTTGAGAACTTGTTCCTTACATTTTTTTTTCTTATTTTTTCCTGGCCAGAGTCATCTCTCAGGTTCTTTCTCTCTCACAACCCACCTGAAGAGATAGTACATTCCCCTCCCTTTAATGCAATGGCCTTCTTTTTCCTTATAGGAGCCTATTCTCCTTAACCTTTCTTCATAGCCTGCAGACCAAAACAACACAGTGTAGTATCTTTATCTTCCTAGAGAAATAATCTTTTCTTTAGCACCAGAAGTGTCTTATCTTTGTTTTATTTGTGACTGTTGCTGAAAGAAGCCATTATAATAACTTTGATGCTGCTGCCTGTAGTAGACACTGGTGGTTGTTTACAGAGCATCCATCCTTTCTCTTACTTAGTGGAACTCTGAACTGGTTTCAGTATCCAGTACACTCTTATGCAGCCTATATGAGGACTCGGAAAAGTTGCCCTCAGCCACTTTCCATGAAGTATGAGCTCAATAAATCTTAGCCACTTAAAAGTTTGAAAATATGAACCCCAACACAGAATGTTTTCATTAATAGAGAGGAATGTTTATGCATTATCTGCTTACAAGCAAATCTATGAAAGGGGACCTAAAACAAAACAAAACAAATCTATTTATATGTATTTGTTCTTAAATGTTTAAACTTTAGTCACCTTCAAAGTACTCTTCATTTGATGCAACATACCCATTGAGAAACTTTTTCCATTGCTGAAGACAGTTTTTAAACTCATCAATTTTGATGCCTTTTAGTGCTTCTGCCATTTTTTGTTTCATCTCTTTCACATAAGCAAAATGTTTTTCTCCTTAAGGACTTTCTTCATCTGGGGAAACAAAAAGAAGTCGTTCTGAGCAAGATCAGGTGAAGAGAGAGGGTAGGGCGTGGGGATCATGCCGTTTTTGGTCATAAAACTGCTCAACACTCAGTGCAATGTGGGCAGGTGTGTTGTCATGCCACACATTGTTCGTGTAAATCACCCATCATGAAATGGGCAAGTACATTGAAAAAGTCTCCAAAAAGATTCCCTGAAGCTGAATGCAGCCTCTCACAGCAGCACCAGCTGGTACACATGCAGATGGGTTCCTGAAACACTCACCTAGCGGGGCAGCCCATGCTGTAAGGGGCCAGCCCTCCAGAAGATAATTCCGTTGTTTTTTTTTTCGTGCCCCCACGTATGATGAAAAAAGAAACAAATTAAGCAAAGCACCATTGACACACTTCTGAAAAGAGTGACATCTTCTCAAGAAGAGCCTCAGGCAGGTCCTTCAGTAAGTGATCCAGAAGGAGTTGTTATCCTAGGAGGTGACAGCTCCATGCAAGCTGTTGTCCCTGAAGACCTTCCAGTGGGACAAGAGCTGGAGGTGGAAGACCATGATCTTAAAGATTCTGATACTGTGTAGGCCTAGGCTAATGTGTGTGTTTGGTCTTAGCTTTTAACAAAAAGTATAAAAAGTAAAAAAAAAAAATTAAATAGTAAAAAGCTTATAAAATAAGGATATAAAGAAAAAAATTTTGTACAGCTGTATGTGTTCGTGTTTTAAGCTTAAATGTATTACAAAAGAATCAAAAAGTCAAAAATAGTTTATAAAGTAAAAAATGTTATAGTGAACTGAAGTTAATTTAATACAGAAGAAAGAGAATTGTTCTTATAAATTTAGTGTAATGTAAGTGTATGTGTGTATAAAGTCCATAGTCATGTACAGTAGTCCTGGGCCTTCATGTGCACTTGCACTCACCCAGAGCATCTCTGGACCTGCAGGCTTATTTGTGGTAAGTATCCTATACGCATGTACCATTTATTATCTTTTATACCATATATTATCTGTGCCTTTTCTATGTTTAGATACACAGGTATTTACCATTGTATTATAATTGCCTACAGTATTCAGTATTGTACCATGCTGAAGAAGTTTGTAGCCTAGGAGCAATACCATGTAGGTTTGTGTAAGTGTATGCTACAATATTCACACAATGACAAAATCACCCTAAGGGTGCGTTTCTCAGAATATAACCCCGTTGTTGTTAAGTGATGCCTAACTTCATTGTTGCTTTTGTTACTTGCTTTTGGTGCAAGACTGACTTCTTTTTTAATGCATGTCTTCTCAGTTATGGAAAATTTTAACCATATAAAAATACAAAAATTAGTATAATTAAGCCCCATATGACCATTACCCATCTCCAGTGATTATCAACTCTTAGAGTCAATTTTGTCTTATGTATTACCTCATCCTTATCACCACCCTGGTCCACAAATTATTTTGAAGCAAATCTAAGTCATCATATCATTTCCGTATGCATCTTTATAAAACCAGTACTCTTTTAAAATACATAGTTTCAGTACCATTTTCATACTTGAAAAAAAAGAATTATGAATCTATAATGTCAGCCCAGAAAAGAAAAAGAAATATTTCCATAATGTCAGCAAATATCCAGGCTCTGTTTAAGGTTTCCCAGTTGATTGACATTTACTTAACAGTTTGTTTAAATCAAAATACAAATAACATATGAATGTTGCAATTCAGTGGATGTATCATTTATCTATTGCTATAGTAGTAACTCTTTGTAACAAAACCTACAATAATTTGGAGGTAAAACAAATAATCAACAAAAAAATATTATTGCTAATGTACCTGGGGTCAGCTTGGCAACCCTGCTCATAGTGATGCAAAGGAGTGGGAGAGCAAGCAGTAGTGTGTAAGCCTCTTGAGATTTAGGCTTAGCATTGGCATACCATCACTTCTGTCTTTTTTTTTTTTTTTTCTCGCCCAAAGCAAGTCATAATGTCAAGTCACAATGTCAAATTGAGAAACACTATGAAGTTACATTGCATAGGGTGGGGTAAAAATGGGACAGTTTTTGTCATTTGCAGTGGATACGTCATTTAAGTCTCTTTTAATCTGTTTCCCCTTCATTTTTCTTTATTTTATTTCTTGTAACTTGTTTAAAAAATGCCATTTTGTTTTTGCCTTGAAGAGTGTGATTTTTCAGATTTTATTCTTGTATTGTTATTTGACATGTCTATACCTTTATATTTCCTACAGATTGTAATTAAATCTAAAGGGCCAATCAGATTCAAGTTTTATATATTTATATATATATATATACACACACACACACACACACACACATACATACACACTCATACACACATACACACACATTTTTTTTTGCTAGAATATGTTATAGAGTATGTTGTATACTTCTCATAGGAGGCACATACTATTTAGTTATATCTCTTTTTGTGATGTTATCATCATTGATTTTTTTTTTTTACTTAATTTTATTATTTCATTGTGAGTAAACAGAATGGTGATATATACAGAATCTGATAGGACAATTAAGTTCTCAAACTCATCCTAGAAAAAGTGCTATATACCTCATTGCTGAATATCACTCTGGTCACCTTCAAAGTACTCCTCTTGGGGAGCCATGCACTGACACCAGTGCCTAGTCCACCCTTCAGAGCAATTTTGGAACTCTTTTATCTGGAATGACCATCAGAGCTGTCCTGCACTTACATTGGCAGCACTGTACAAACAACTCTGTAAGGTGTCATAATCATGCTGCCAATGTAAGTGCTTGGTGACAAGTTTGCGAAATTATTTGTCACATTTTAGGTATGAGGACAACTCTGATGCCTATTACAGAAAAAGAGTTCCAAAACTGCTTTGAAGGGTGGACTGCGTGCTGGCATCAGTGCATAACTTCCCAAGGGGAGTACTTTGAAGGTGACTTTAGTGATATTCAGCAATGTGGTATGTAGCACTTTTTGTAGGATGAGTTCTTGAAATTAATTGTTCAACTTTGTGTGTGTATTCGCTGGAATACTCTATAAAGAAAAACTGTTTGCTTTATCAATTATTAAATTTCTCTGAGATACAATTGGAATAGGAAAGGCGTGGGCAATGAGTCCAATGTGTATATGAAGGGTAAGAAGTTGTCCAGTAAAAGTCAGCATACTGTCATCAGAAAGAAAAGAGATGTTGGATAGGTTAAAATAGCAGATGTCCACTCTGCCAACAAAAATTATTTGGTCCAAGGATCATATGTATAGCTATTATGATAGGGATGTTTAATATATATGCATTAAGCAATTATGTGATGATGATTTGGTTTTCTATATTAATATGCCATCTGAATTTTCAGTTATACCTGTCTTGCAAATGAACAACTTAAATTGGAGTTCATTCATGAGTCTTTTGAATGTGTTAGTGAGAGTCGCCAGCCTTCTTAAGTCAAATCTACTCTAGGAATTTTATACCAGGCAGGATAAGGATTAGATTCTGAACTTTAGTAAATTCTTCAAACTAATACCATCCTGAGAGGGCTCTTTTTACTGATGATGGTAAGCTTTTGTCTTTTCAGTTAGCTCCTTCAACTTTCAGTGATGTTAGAATAGTATATTCTCTGTATAAGTGGATAAACTGACTTTTTGATTAACAAACCAAATTCTGTCATAGGCCTATGATTCTCTTAAGAGGGAGTTAATTCTCTAGAGTCTAAACATTTCTGCATTAACTGACAAAATATAATTTAGAAGCCATCAAAACTGAGGACCTTATTCCTTGCATTAATATATTATTATTATGAGAACTTTAATACAGGTGATTTCTTTCTTAAAGACTCACATGGCTTCCAGAATAGTCTGCTCTGATGGTTTTCTTCTATGTGAAAGACTCTTGGATTGGCTTTCAGTTGCCTTTGTAGGATCCTCATCTTGATTTCTAAATATTGGGGCTCCTCAATGTCAGTTATCATTCATGTTTAATTTTCTGTATCTGCTCACTATTTTAGTGACTTCATTCAGCCCCTTACCTTTATGTACTATCTATATGTTTCTCACATATAGATAGTCACCAAGCACTTACATTCACATTTCTAGTTCTGACCTCTCCTCTGAATATAAACAACTGCTGACTTGCCATACTGGTTTATATGCTCCGAATGATGGGTGGTGGAAATCTGGGAAATTCAGTGGTCCCAAACAAGAAATACCAAAATCATCAAGATGAAATTCTACAGATATGGATGTTTGTGTGTAGGTTGTCAACATTCTTGTGATTCTTGTTTCTATAGTAATAAAACCAACCAATAAATATAAATAATAAGGAGTCCAGTAAAAAGTATTTAAGAATAATCTCTTGACTTATTGGCTAAACATTTTCCTACCTTCTTCCCCAACTCCCAAAGTTCAGTGGGTGTAATCATGTATCATTTTTAATTTTGTATATTTTTAATTTGACATTTTCCCAAATTTTTTGGACTCTTCTGTGTTGGCACTAAACTTAGAAAAATCTCCTTGGGAATCTGATGCCCTTTCACTTCAGTTCTTAAATGTTCATAAATATTGATAACCACCAGTTAAACTAAAATCCTGTCTTTCCCCATGGATTTTATACTAGATTTGATTTGTTTTCTTATTTGCACTTCCCATTATAGAAGTGATAGCATGTTGCCCTAAATGCTTATGCTCCCCCCACTTTTTAATATAAGCTGCTATTTTAGCAGCTGGCTGCTCCACCCAGAGAGATTTCAGAATCAATGAACATTTTTTTAAACTCTTAATCTTAGTAATATTCTAAGATATGTGCTATTATTCTCATTTAACAGAAGAGTAAACAAGGTAAAAGAAGGTAAGGGAGGGAAGAAGAAGTGGTATTTCTTGTGCACTTAGTATGTGCCAAGAGTTGCTGAGTGCTTTATTCCATCAGGGCAGTGACCAGATTTGTTTGGTTCACCAATTCGTCCTTAGTATGTATTATGCCTGGGACATAATGCCCACTGAAGGATATTATTTATTGAAAATGTAAATGAATATCCGTGCTGCAAGGCTGCATAGTATTGAAGAGCTGATGAATAGGGGGCTCTTCTTCCTGTCTTGGTGAGTGTATTTGTGGAATAGCCCTCGTTTTATACTTGTAAAAGAAAAGCTTTAATAAATCAGGGTTACCTCAACCTGTTATGTCAGACTTACAGATTCTCAGTGCATTTGGGAAACCCCAGCAGAATTTTTTATTTTCCAACAATTAAGTTTTCACCTTTACAGTTTTCAGTTCCTCTTTCTTAAGGCAAGTAGGTAGGCATCATGGGCAGCACATAGAAAACTATGTTTACACCGGAAGGGATGTATCTGGAATGCATTGTTCTTTGTCAAATGTTGTTACTCTTACTTCTTTAACAATGCAGAGCATTATTCTTTAAAAGATAATCTTCGGGTTAAATTACAGACTCACACCCACAGATAACAATTCCGTGGGAGGAAAATTTCATATCTTAAAATTTCAGTTTGTACTTTGGGGACAAACTTAGGCTGGCTTTCAGTTGACATTTAACGATGTTTGTGTTATCTGCAACACTTTTTCTTTTCCATTAGCAGACTTAATTAAGGACTGATTACACCTCCTTCACAAAACCACTTGGTTTCTAGTTTTTCCATCTTCCATGGCTTCCTATGCCTATGACACAGCTCCTGATTATTCACTTTAACTATTCTAAACAACAGAATGACTGCCTCTATCAGCCTCTATCAGAAGCCTGGGGAAGGTTACCATCGTTTCCAGCACACATGAAGAGGTACATCACAGTAGCCTCAGGGTCTCCTACAACGGGGGAGGTGATTTTTCACAGAAATGTATTTTAAAATTCAAGAGCAGTTGTATGCCTTTTCTTCTAAATTACTGAGCGATTTAATGCCTTTTTAATGTAAAAAGCCATTTGCATTGTCATGAAGTGTTGCAGCTTTTAAACCAATCACAGGATTGCACTAGGCTCCATTTGTTCCCAAAGCCCATGTGCTGTGGTAACAGTGAAAAAAAAATAATCATACTCATTTCTCAGACACTCTTGGCTGTTTCAGTTGCTACTAATGCAAAGGTTTGGATTTTAATTTTTTGTTGGTTTCTGCAAAACACAAATCATATTATTGGTTTTAAATGATGATAGACACTATTATTTTAGATATGTAAGAAAACAAAACAAGATGGTGGTGTGAAAATTCAATTTTAAATTGCTTGATTAATTCATTTTAGTGGCATATAGCAAAGACTATTCTTTATTATGCTGGAGTAAGCCAATTTACTGTAAATCAGCCTAGCAAATGAAATGCCTAGAGGTACCTTATAAATTGCAGTACTGTTTTCATTGTAGTGAATATAAATTAATCAAATGCAAATTCCTATGACAGTTTAAAAATGTTTCTAGCAACATATGTATATAAATCATTGACCCAACTTTCATACTTGGTTATATTCAGCTAAGATTTTGTTTGTGTCTTCTCAAGTCTTACAGAAATCTGAAATTGCCAACCGTTTTGAATTATGGATTTCCTATCACTTAGGTAGTAAGGAAATTTCTCTGTGCTTCATTCTCACTGGCCATATGGTAGGTTGAATGTTTGTGTTTCCTCCTTTCCAAATTTATGTCTTGAAACCTAATTCCTAATGTGATGGTATTTGGAGATTGGGTCTTAGGGCAGAGACCTTGTGAATGGATTACTGCTCTTATAAAAGGCCCCAGGGAGCCCCTTACCTCCCACTCCACACAGCAAAAATAAGACTGTCATCTATGAAGCAGAACACGGGCTGTCACTAGCCACCAAATCTGCTGGTACCTTGATCTTGGCCATGCTAGCCTCCAAAACTGTGAGAAATAAATTTCTATTGTTCAGAGCCACACAGGCTAAGACAGGCCAGAAACTAGCTTAAATGAGAGGTTGGTAAAGATTTCATAAAAACCTGAGTTGACAATGAAGTGTTATGTAGCCAATGCAACATGAATTAATATTATAGGTATTTAGAGGACTTTTCATACATTCCACTGAGGGAGAAAAATGTGCTGTAGAAAAGCATGTGAAGAGGATAGTTGTCTGTACATATAAGTATATCATACGTGTACATACCTACATATCTCAATATTTAGAGGTACAGAAATATGAGGGCTGTCTGAAAAGTACTCAGCCATGTAATCTGAAACATAGAGGCATTTATGGCTGGATTGTTTCTGGACAGCCCTTGTATATAACTATAGACACAATCATACTTGTTAACAATGGCTTCTCTGGGAGTGAGGTGGTGGAAATAGAGCCAATAAAAAAATTAAAGAAAGTAAATACTGCCTCACAATTCAAGTTTTATGTTTGTTGAAATGGGCATGTTTGTACTGATTGATTTTGGTTTTTAGAGGAGAGGAATAAGGCACAGTGGAAGCCCTTCTGCTTTTATAGAGCTTACTGTAAAGAAAATTTATCTATACTTAACAAGTTAAATGTTGAATCTTAAATAAAAACTTGGAAATATGGTTGTTTTGTTTAAAAAGGGAATATAATTTTTGTAACATGTAATCAACCACACTTAAATATTGGTAAGCAAGAGCCCCAAAGTGATGGTGACTGTTCCTTGTAGGTTTTGTCTTTCCTATTGTCAGCAGGTAATTATTTAGAACCTAGTATGGCTATATAGGTGCACCACACTGCAAACTTCAAGGATACTGTTGTATAGTTGGAAGACCAACAGTTAATTTATAGCATATTTGCCAAGTGAAAATGGAGAAGGAAGAGCTTTCCAGGCAGAGAGAATGATATGTGAGAAAGAACATGGTGTAAGGAGGGACTGTGGAATGCAACATACTTGAGCAAGGTAGGGGAGGAAAACTCACGGTGAAGGGGAAGATTAAAGGGTATCAGGAGACACAATTACAATGAACTTGGGTGAGATTGTATAGGGGCTTAGTGTATGTGATGTGAAGAGCTCTGGCTCTCTACTACAAGTAAGGAAGAACTCTAGAAAGTATTAGCCTGGAAGAAAGGTGGTCACCAGAGGGAAGAGGGGAGGGGGGAAGGATGAAGAGAGTAAAGGAGGTCAAACTTATGGTGACAGAGGGAGACTTGACCTTGGGTGGTGAGCAATGCACTATGCAGATGATGTATTATAGAATTGTACACTTGAAACCTATATAATGTTATCATCCAGTGTTAGCACAATAGACTTAATAAATTGAAAAAAAAAAAAAAGAAAAAGTGAAAGGTAACTGTAGTTGCAAGGTAGAAGGTATAGTTGAGCAGGAAGAGATTCGAGGCAATGAAACCATTTAAAAAACTTTCACCAAAGACAAACAGGAGAAAAGTAAGGGTAATTAGAAAAGGAAGGAGATACTGTGGAAGATTCACATAAAGGTAGAATTGATAGAATATAGTGATTGTTGTGAGAGGTTGGCCAATACAGAGAGGAGTTAAATATGCCTCTATATTTTCTAAGAATAAAATCAGTGTAATAACTGATTCTCCCTCATTAACTTGAGAAGCGAGAATGGCTTAGATTTAGAACACGCTTATAAACAGACCAGCTCTAAACACAAAACGAGTTTTTATTGAGTATTTGTTATAGATTAGGTTAAATACATTATATGCATTATCTCTTTACTAACATTCACTTAGGGACTAGAGTATACTGAGTACCACCTATGTGCCTGCTGCTGCTGCTGTTACTTCTAGCATATAATTGAGGAAGCTTGAAGAGGTTAAGGAACTTAACAGCTATTAGATGGTGGAGTCAGGACTAGCACTCAGGTTAGTTCCATCCTCAGATGCTGTAACAGCCATGCTGTGTTGCCTTTTTGATGTTATGTGGAGTAGGTAGGCTCCATATTTCCCCGCAAATCTGTAGACGTACAACCTACCAGGTTCCACATTTACTCACATGCCTCCAGGTGTCTCAAAATAACATGATTTCATTGATACATTAAAACATTTCCAAGTTATTGGTTTCTCGCTGTGAAATATAAGAGTATGTTTTCCTCCTCCTGTCCCCATACACGTATGTAACTGTTTTATCTCTCGTGTTCCCAATACAGCGATGATTTAATTTTCATTTACATATTCACTATTCTTCTATTATGACTGCATTCCCTAATCAGAGCTGACCCATGTATAAAACTAGATACTTTTTCTTTAATACACAATATTAATATTGTTTTCTTTTGTTTATTTGCTTAATTTTCTAGATACCTATTATTAATCCAACCTCAGGCTCTTTGCCAGCTTTCTAGAATGCCTTTGAATGTACTCATTCAGATTTCACATTCAGATTTCTGTTTTGTCTTCCTGAAGTCTCTCTTGTACTGTTCTTACCTGTAAGCATGCTTGGTAAGCCTCCGACCATCCGGGACCTTTTTTCATGAACACACTGAGACACCCTTTATCTTGACATTGTGTTGTATTAGCCTGTTTCTGATTTTTCTTGTCTTCCTATTGAATTCTCATAGAAGATAAATTTTTGAAAACGTTTTCATGTTTGAAAATGTATTTATTTTTTTCCTTGTTTTTAAATGGTAGTTTGGTAATGAGTTCTAGGCTGAAAAAAATTTCTTGTGCATTTTAAGAGAATTTCACCTTTGTCATGCAGTTTAAGGTCAATCAAACTTGAAATCCTTTTTTTTTTCTGGTTGCTAGGGGGATGTGTTTTGTCCCATTGATTTGCAATTGCCCAATGATTGTTTGTGCTCGTTTGTTTTGGTGAGGAGAAGGGTGATTCTTTTCTCTACATAACCTCTTTCCTTCATTCCTCCTTCCCCCCACTTCTTGCATCTTTCACTTTAGAAGTGTAGCATAATAAAAAATACATTTGGTCTTTCTCTGCAGTTTCTGGCACAAAGCTCCTTAAACCCTCAGCATTTCCTGAGTGATAGGACTATCATTTGTCATTCATAGGGAGCCCCTTGTAGTACACCTCAGCTTTAATTAGGTGACTGAAGGTGGTGTCCCTCATCAGCCTCAGGATGGGGCTTGTCACCAAAATGACTGAGTGATTAGAAGTTGGAAATTTTCAGCCCCACCTACTGAACTCTGGGAAGGGGAAGTAGGAGGGGGAGAGACTGCAGATTTAACTCCATAAAATCTCTTGAATAATAAGATTTGATAAGCCTCTGGGTTGGTGAAGGTACCCACATACTGGCAGGGTGGGACGTCCAAGTTCCATGGGAACAGAAGCTCCTGCTGTAGGGACCCTTTCAGACCTCACCCTGTGTCCCTCTTCATCTGGCTGTTCATCTGTGTCCTTTATAATATCCATTCTAATAAACTGGTAAACATTAGCAAATGTTTCTCGTAACTCTGTGAGCTGCTTTAGCCAATTAATTGCACCTAAGGAGGGGGTGGTGGGAACCTCTGATCTGTAGCTGGTTGGTCAGAAGCCCAGGTGGCAGCCTGGGCTTGTAATTGAAATCTGAAGTGAAGGAGGTCAGTCTGGAAGGACTGAATTCTTAACCTGTGGGACCTGATGCTATCTCCAGGTAGACAGCAACTCCAGAATTGAGTTCAATTGTAAGACACCTAGTCAGTGTCTGCTGAGAATTGAAGAATTGCTTGATGGTGTTGGGAAAAACACACACTGGAAAAGCTTTCCTTAGATGTCTACTGATTTGTGGCTTTCTCCTCAGTATTAAGAAGAAACTAAAACTAATTAAAAATATGAAAACATGAGCGTGGCTTGTCAGCAGAGCTCCTTTGCAGGTTGCTCCAACTGGGCCTTTAGAATGGGGAATTTCTGTTGTTTACATCCTTTAGGGTTGTGGAGATTCCGAAGAGAAGAATCTTTGGTCTCCTTCTGGGAGAGTGAAGTCTGGCTGGCAACCATCTGGGAGCCCAGTGGGTGGCAATCTCTTATTTTTAGTAAGGTGTCCCTTGAGGTTACCTGTTTTCAGTGACATCAGTCCAGAGGGGATGTATCTCTCTATCTCACGTTCTTTAAGGAAAAGACCTCCAGTCTTATTGCTGGTGCAGAGCATTGCAAGTTTCCTGGCTGTTTAGAGTGGGTTGGGGTTGTGAGACCTACTAGACTTTCAGATAATTTCCTTTTTTAAAGGCCTGCTCCCTTTGCCCACATTTTCAGAGATAACCAATGCTGCCAATTTCTGAGTCCTGTGGGAATCCGGGGTTTATTGCCACCAGCCAAGGATTGAGTTCTCTTATGTCTGCTAAGTCATTTATTTCTTTTCCTTCTGCTTAATATTCTTCCAGAATTTGTTTTGTTTTATCTCAAGTTCTCCATATTTCTGTGCGTTTGTGCTTGTCAAAAATCCCTTTTACTATTTTAATGGATTTTTATAGGTAGTGAAAGTATTAATAGGTATGTGTGCTCTGTCTTCCATCTATCCCCAGAAGTCCAGAAAATGCCAGGAAACTCTCTTGTGGTGTTCTTAAGATTTTGATTGTACTTATTAAAACTAGTTTCCCTTGTGGCATCCTTTATAGAGATGAAGAATGAGCAGCCAAAATACTGTTGCATGGACTAGAACAGCCACGTGTTCTGTTTTCTTCTTTCGTCTCTGCCATCAGCTGGCTCTGTGATTTTAGTCAAATCCCTTGAATTCTGCTTCTTAGTCTATTCTCTATGAAGTAAAAATAATATCTTACACTCACACGTTATTATGAAGATAAATTTCAGATAACCTGGCAGTGTTTTGCGAAAGGGTTTTAATGTGTTCCATAAATGCAATCTAATCTATATGCAAAGACACTTCCGTGTTTTTCAGACTATAAATAATGTCAATTTGTAGACCCTTTTCCCCACAGATCCATTTTTTTCATTGCCTAATTATTTTTGTTGCTTTTTCCTGAAACTTTTCTTCATTCTCCAAGAGCAGCCAACACTCTACCCTGTGCCAAGAGGAGGGAAATGATTATGCTCAGCTTATCCATGTCACACTTCCGCCAACACCTCCCATGGCATTTCTTTGCTAAGACAAAAGCAATGAGGGAATAAATTTATCTTCAGTTCATTCTATCTTCTCCGTTTCTTTTGCCGTTGAGTCTTCCATCTGGTTACTCTAGATGAGGGATTTTTCCCCCCTTTGGCTATCACCAAAGTTGCAAACCAAATGACAGTGCCAGTTAGCAGCTTATCCCAACTGCCAAATGGTGGAATATACTTGCTCTACTACTAACTGTAAAAAAAAAATACTGACAAAAAGGAATTCAGTGACCTAAGCCAAAAATAGTTACAGGCAGAAAAAAAGTTGATCATTTGTGATTCCCTGCTGGCAGTAAAGAAATCCAAAATAGCTGTTTTTCTCCTGATCTTTCTCTGAAAGGTTGTCTTGTGATTCTATAGCACTAGTTCTTGCAACTCATGTGCCAGAGATAGAATTTTTGTGCACCTTTTCTCAGAAATTTCTCTTGAGGCTGTTAATAGTGGGAAGTACTTTTTGCAATATAAAAAGAAAATGAGTTAGATATTAACTTCTGGACTTGACAGAGTAATTGGGGCCAGTCTAGTCCTCCCACCCTCCCACCCCCAAACTTGAAACAACTAAAAAATTGAATAAAATACATGGAACAACATTTTTAAAACTTTGGATAGGAAGCATCCAAGACCCTGATGCCTAAGAAGGGAAACAGATAAAGTAAGTCCCAAAATTACTTCAGTTTTCTGCCAGAGGAGCAGGGATGGGGACCCCAGGATGAGCAAAATGGTCCCCCTGATTTCAGGAGACAGCAATCACAGTGCAGAGAAGAGGTGAAACTGTTTGCAGGACAGAGTACAGGAGAGGAGAGAGCTATGTGGAGAAGGAGTTCCAGGAGTCTGCATATGAGTCCCTTGGGTTTGATGCTGTATACAAATCTACAGATGTATAGGGTAGAAACCCGTGAGGCCAAGGAACGATAATTAGGTAGTTGCTAGCTGAAAATTCCTGTAACTCACAAAGGGCTGGGAGATGTTAAAATTCTGACCAGCTAGAGTAGAGGGTCCTCATTTAACATAGGACATTCCCATAGAGACTTCAGAAAGGTCATGCTTCAGGAGTGTGGCAAACTGGCCCTAAGGTAAAGGCTATTCTAAGTTTCTCATAACAAAGCTGAAAAATAAGCTTTGCAAATATCAACATTGTTGGTGAGTAAATTAACTACTTGGCAGAACAATGGCCAACACTATTTAAAAACTGAAACAATACCTAGCATTTGAGAATATAAAATTAAAAATGGCCAACATCCAATAAAAAAATACTAAAGCAGTACAGAACTTTAAAATAGCTATTATTAGTATGCTTAAAGATATAATGGAAAATATGGAAATAATGACAAGATAATCAATAATAAACTATAGAAAAAGAACCAAATGGAGCTTTTGGAGCAGAATAATAAGTATCTAACATATTTATTGGATGAGATTACTAGCAGATTAGATACTGCAAAAGAAAAGAAAATCAGTGAGCTTTAAGGTATATGAATAGAGTCTATCCAAATTGAAACTCAGAAAGAAAAAAAAATCCCTGGCCAAAGAGGGCCACTATCTCTGCAGAGCTGCTGGCTTAGATTTCTGCTTTGATGCCACAGCAAGTAGGAATGCAGTCCATCAAGCTATGAGCATTGATTGATGTGTATCCTGTGCTCTCTCTATTTCTGTCTGATGCCAGTGGTCTAGCCCAGCAGATTACCCCAGTGATCACTGTGAGGTGAGACCCATGTGGGCCTTGTGGGAAGTGTCCGGCAACACTGGGGTGGCTGGATATCCACTTTGGGCTCTCTTTTGTCACTGGAGAGACCATAGGCCCATGGGGTCCCTCTCAGTGATGCACTGAGCTGGCCTGTAGGAAGTGGTGGTGGTGGTGGTAGAGGTGATGTAGTTAGAGTGTAGCCTCTTTTCTTACCCTTCTAATGTGGTTCTCTGTGTCTCTGTGGTCCAAGGGGCTGTTTCACCTTCACCTCTGGGTTCTGGGATATTCAAAATGGTGTCTTTTCTGTGGATAATTGCTGGTCTTCTTGTGAGAGTAGCTGAAGTCCAGAATGACCTATGCCACCATCTGGATGAAGACATCAAAACTTGTTTCTGAAAAACTCTGTTAAATAAAGGGGAAAAAAAATAAACAAACCACAGGCTGAGAGAAAATTTTTGCCAAACTTGTAGCTGATAAAAGTATTGTATCCAGAATACAGAAAGAACTTTTGAAATTCAGTAATAAGATAAACTTGTTTTACTTACTGAAGAGCAAGTTTATCTTATTAATTTTTTAAATGGACTAAGATTTGAATAGATGCTTTATTAAAGAACATGGACAAGTAGCAATAAAGCACTTGAAAAGGGGCTCAAAATCATTAGCCATCAGGGAAATATAATGAAATGCTACTACACAACCTAATAGAATGATTAAAAATTAAAAGACCGTAATAACAAAAGCTGGTGAGGATGAGGAGCAACTCAAACCCTCATGCATAGCTTGTGGGAATACAAATGCTGTAGCCATTTTAGAAAACAGTTTGGCAGTTTCTTATAAATTTAAATATATACTTAACATACTACCCAGCAATCTTACTCCTACATACTTATACAAAAGTAAAAGAAGCCAAAAAGAAACAATAACAAAAACATTCACAGAAAGATTTGTACCCAGATGTTAAGAGGAACATTATTTATAATGACCCATAACTGGAAACAATCCAAATGCCTATCAGTTGGTGAATCAGAGAGGCAAATTATGATGCATTCATACAATGGAACATTACTCAACAATAATGTGGAGCAGAACACCATGTACCAGTAATTAATGCCAGGGTAGGACTCCCAAGTACATGGAGGATAGCAAAGACCATCACAGTGCCAGCCCCCATGAATAGAAGTCCAAAAAATTCTCTCTCCTGCAACTTGGAATTCAAGTGATGAAGGGAAACACAATGCAGTCAAGCACTGGATGGAGCAATGTTTTGAGTCACATTAGAGAAGAGACAAGAGCAAGATCAGCTCCAATAGTGTGTGTCAGTCTCCTAGGTAGCTGGGGCCCCTGGCAGCTGATGCGAGAAAATGGCTTATGTGCACTCCTCTTGTATTGCAGTAGGACACCTTCCCTTCCCACGTGGGTCTGAAATGCTGAAAGCTGGGGCCATATGCCTGAGGACCGTTGTCATATGAGTATTCTCACACAAGGCAAACACTCATTCAGCATGAAATAGGGCAAGATATTTCCGCGAGAGTGTCAGGCAAGGCGATAAGCCTAGCACAGGCTGTGAGGGCTCCTTAGCTCTTGGTAAGGAAGTTTTCCATGACCAAGACCCACCCTTAAGTGGCTGAGCAGAGGTTGAAAGGCTGCATGTGTGAGATTGCCTTTCCCAGCAGGTAAAAAGGGAGTGAAGTACTGATTCCCACAGCAACATGAATGAATATGAAAAGCTCAGTGATGTAAGCCGAGAGGCTTCCATTTATAGGAAGTTACAGAAATGGCAAAATTATAGAGCTGTAGTTGCCAAGGACCAGGGGTTGGGGAAGGAGATTAACTGCAAAGGAGCATGAGGGAACATTTTGGGGTGATGAAAAATCTTTATCTATCTGCAATGGTTTTATAAGACTACATGGTTTTCAAAACTCAACGAGTACATACTGCCACTGGAGATACAGAATATGATAGTCTTGCCCTCATGAAGCTCATGTTCTTATGTCTGCATTTAACCATGCATGGCCTCAAGTGAATAGAGAAGTTTGATAATTTATACTGATCCTTGGCCAAAAACGACTTGTTAAGAGGCTTCTAGGCACCTGCTCCAAATCCTGAAGAAACGCCTGTGGTTGCTGCCATAATATATTAGTTTACTAGGGCTGCCATAATAAAACACTATAGACTGGGTGGGTAAAACAATAGAAAATTAAGTTTTTCACAGTTTTGGAGGCTAGAAAGCCAAGATCAAGGTATTGTTAGGTTTGGTTTCTTCTGAGGCCTCCTTCCCTGGCTTGCAGATGACCACCTTCTTTCTGTGTCTTCACAGTCTTTCCTCTATGTGCATGTACTTGTGTTCCCTCTGTGTGTGTCCAAATTTCTTTTTTAAAGGACATCAGTCAGATTGAATAAGTCTCATCCATATGATGTCCTTTTAATCAAGTCTTTAAAGGCCTTATCTCCAAATACATTTATGTTCTTGAGAGTTAAGGCTTTAACATAGAAATTTTGGAAGGGCACAATTTAGGCCATAACACATGGCTTCATGCTTTTGCAGAGCCCTCTGCCATGCATCTGCTGAGTGTCCAGAGCACTAGATAAGTCCTTGAGAAATGAATTACAAACACAGTTTTTGGAAAAATTATCATGTACTTCACATTAGTTACAACAATGCAAGGACAATGATCAGGAATTACAAAGAAGCACCAGTCTCTAGTCTCAAAACCCAACTTGAAGAATTCTCTTGTAGGTTTCATGTGCTCCCTACTGGAAATTCCATGTATTTTCTTATGTTTTCTTCAAGCAGGAGATATGCACAGCATGGGATCTCTAAGGGTTTATCCTGATTTTCACCTATTTTTTTTTCCTATAAGCAACTTACTTTTAGTATCTCAAAATCATGGGTCTTGGGTAGCACTAAAAGGGACTGTGGGACGCTTTCAGTGTTGAGCCCACTGTCCAACCAATTGTGGTTCCTATGGGTATCCTCTCTCTGAATTGGCTGTGAGCTCCTTAAGGGCACTGGTTGCTCCTGTTATGTCTCATGGTCTCTTTCATAGTGCCATGCTTAGTACTGTGACTATAGTAGAGACTAAATAATTACCTGTTTTATAAATATTTTACAGATAAAGTTAAGAGACTCTCAAAGGTATGAACATTTCCCAGAGTATCCTCTTACTATACAGTCTTCAGTGAGATTCTGTGGGGTGGAAGAGAAGAAGCCCAGAGGCATTAGAAGGCAGATATGTGAAGTGACTTGAGGTTCAAACTGCTTCTAGGTAAGCTTGAGAGTTATCACATTGGTCCTGCAGTTTGAGCTGGTTGGTGGGAGATTCATGAGGTTTTTCAGAATCACGGTAGTTTCAAAGCAAACTCTTTGAGATTCATCCATTGATTGAGAGCAGACTGAATAAATGTGCCTGAGAGCTTCCCAGACATTCGCCAGCTTGGTAGTAGATTTTGGCTCATCTCTTGAAAAATCATCCACATTTGTCCTTCAAGCTGGGAGTACAACCTTTTGGATACAACTCTTCTAACTTTGGTGAAGTTCTAATTCTCAGGCTAAGACCCATCCTATCTGCAATACAAGGAGAGGTTTCAGCTTTCCCCTCTGAACTCTAGTTGGTTCATGAGGTCACACAACTGAGCTGAGTTAGAAATTGCTCTAGTCAGAAAAGAAGAGAGTTTAAAGAAAATAAGATCTCTAACTAAAATTTTAATTTTACAAATGAGGAAATAGGCTTCAAGTAATTTAGTGACTTACAAAGACAGAAGTAGAATTGCATTAAGAATCTGATTTCAATCTAATGCTTTTCTATTTGCATCACTCTACATTTACCTTTAAAAGTGCACAGAAATAAAGAGGAGTTGTTTTATTTGGGCAATCACCTGTGGATGTATTTATTTTGTGAATGTGAGAAATGCCCCTCCCCATCATCCAGTACCAGTGAAAGAATCAGAAAGCAGTTGCTGGAGTCCAAGTTTGAAGTGTATCTGTAGAGAGAATGATTGTTCAAGGTTCTTAAGAAAGTCTGGAAAAGAAGCAGCTAAAGGGAGAAAGAAGCAGGGCAGGATGGAACTGAAAACAGCATATTAAATAATTTTTTTAAAATTCAGGATGAATCATAACAGTAATGAAAAATAATATGGAATAAAGTTTAATTAACTCAGATACCTTATAACGAAAGAGAAGAAATTACCATGGTATCCTATGTTGGAGGACTGAATAAATAAGTAACAGTATCTCATGTCAATAGAATTTTATATATCTAATAAGATGAGATTAATGAATTTTTAAAATATGAAAAATATTTTTTGACATAGTGATAACTGGGACACAAGATGGATTTAGACTTATAAATAAACACAGAAAAAAAGACAAGAAATTTGCCAAAATTATGCTAATATTTGTTTGTGGTGATGGAATTATAGGAAAACACTTTTTTGCATACATTATCTCTTGTCTAAGGTTTGCAAAACTTCTGCAATGACCATGTTATGTTTAGTATCAGAATGAAAATTAAAGAGGAAAAACTCATGGTTTCCAGATGTAATAAATAAAATAGTGAATCAAGCACAAAGTGAAGTTTTTTTTTCCCTTAAAGAAAATTTCAGCTACATCTTTTTCTCTTCCCGAACTGCTCACTGTTTCAAAATAGAATATTTGCAATAAAGCCTAATGCTTCACTGACTGAGTGACTGGTAATTTTTAAGGGGTTCCATCGTGCAGGAGAGAAGTGCATAGATTCTTCCTGTGTGACATTTAGCAAATGAGAATGGAAGACTGTTTTCTTAAATGATTCTGGAATAAGTTTAGCTCTTAAGTTTCTGTTTTCTTCCTTGAGTCAAATTTCGAATTTTAACATGTATCCTGGGAAATCTTTTGGGTCCTTAGTATGTTCACAAAAACTATGCTAAGTAGAACAATCCAATCCCTTCCTTAGAAGAAAACATGATGCTTACTTTCACAAACAACCTTTTAACTTCATGAATACTCATGCTCACCACTGAAGCATCTCTTTACAGAATTACCCAAACAAATTTTTGTAGGTTAATAAACCTCTAGGGTTGATACTTGATTTTGACTCTTGCTACCAAGAGTTTCTCTGTCACTAACTTCCTAGATAATCTAGGCTCTAAGCCCTCAGCTCTTGGTTTTAGTACCTATAATATGAGAGGTATTAGACTCTGTATCAATCAGGATAGGCTAAGGTATGCTGCAGTAATAAGGAAGGCCCATGTCACAGGGCTTGAAACAATTAGAATTTATGTATCTCGCTTCTGGGATTTCTGCTTCTAATTCATCATCATCCTCACTTGGCGACTCAGGTTGACAGAGCAGCAACTACCAGAAACACTTGCATGGTCATGGTAGAAAGAAAAGAGAAGATGGCAGAGCACAAATCAGCTATTAAAGCTTCTGTCCAGAAGTGACACATGTCATTTTTTTAATGTATTGGCCATAGCTGGTCTTATGATCAAACCTAATTTCAAGGAAGCAAACTTAGATACTGGTAAAACTGAATACAATCTATAGGTAATCTATAAAGGCCTTTAATTTCTAGGAGTTTCTAAAGTATATTAAAAGTGGTTATGACAAAACATTTGCCTTGGTAACAAACTTGTGCTTTGTAGTGAAGATTGATGATAGTTTTGGGGAAATTTTTATTGAGAAATTGTAGATTCATATGCAGATATAAGAAATAATACATAGTTGTTACCTGAGAGTAAGGAGGGACAGGGGGAGGGGGAGATGAGAAAGGGGGAGTCAAATACATGGTGATGGAAAGAGAACTGACTCTGGGTGGTGAACACATAATGCAACACATAGATAATATATTATACAATTGTACACCTGCAACCTATGTAATTTTTGCTGACCATTTTCACCCCAATAAATTAAAAATAAATAACACAGAGAGATCTTGTGTATACTCTAACCAGTTTCCCCTTCATGGCGGCATTTTGCAGATCTGTAGTATGCTATCACAACCAAGATACTGACATTGATGCAATCCATCCTATTTTATTCAAATTTCCTAGTTTCACTTAGATTCATATATTTGTGAGTGTGTCTTTAGTTCTCTGCAGTTTTATCAAATGAGTAGCTTCAGGAATCTGCCACAATCAAGATACCAATCAGTTCTAACACCACAAGAATCCTTCATGTTGAGTTTTTATAACCACACCCATCTCCCTCTCACTATCATTACCTTTACTGTCAAATGTGTTCTCCCTTTCAAATATTTTGTCATTTCAGAAAAGCTGTATAAATGGAATCATTTATACAGTATGTAACCTTTTGGGTTTAGCTTTTTTTCATTGAGTGCTTTTTCCTGCAGATTAATCCAAGTTGTTGCATGCATCAATAGTTCACTCCCTTTTATTGCCGTGTAGTTTTTACTTATGGTATTTTTATACCTCAGTTTGTTTAACAATTGCCTTTTGAAGAACATCTGGTTTGTTTTCAGTTTTTGGCTAATATGAATAAAGTTGCTATGAACATTTATGTACAGGTTTTGCTTGAGAATATGTTTTCATTTCTCTGGGATAAATATCCAAGTGTGAAATTTCTGTGTAAAATGGTAATTGCATGTTTAGCTTTGTAAGAAACTGCCAAACTGTTTTCTAGAGTGGCCATACCATTTTGCATTCCTACTAGAAATATATAAATGACCTACTAAATATTTGCCAGTATTTGGTATTATCGTTATTTTTAATTTTAGCCATTCTGATAGTGTGGCGATAGTTCATTTAATTTGCATTTCCTTGATAGCTAATGATAGTAAAAATACTTTCAAGTACTTGTTTACCATCTGTGTATCCACATTTATGAAGTGTCTGTTCTGGTCTTCTGTCTACTCTTTATTGGATTTTTTTGCTTACTGTTGAGTTTTGAGAGTTCTCTGCATATTCTGTCTACAAGTTCTTTGTCTGATGATTTGCAAATATTAGCTCTGTACCTGTACCTTGTCTTTTCATTATCATAATAGTATTTTTTGCAAAGCAAAAAATTTTAATTTTGATGATATTCAAGTTATTTTTATTATTTTTTATGGATTATGCTCTTGTGTTGTCTATGAAACCTTTGCGTATTCCTAGATCTTTAGGATTGTCTCCTCTCTTCTGAGGAATCTGACTGCAGGACAAAAAATCATTTGTGTAATCTTTGAGGCCTAGCCTTTGACAATTATATGCAGGACCCATGGCAGGAAGCTGCTCTCCTCACAACAGCCAGGGCACAGCCAGCAAGCACTGTAGTTTTTTGAAGAGAGTTGTAGTCAAGGCCCCACTTGGCCAGCCATACTCATATATCTGCGTTGCTAGCCCAGGCACCTCCAGTGGGAGACCTCCTTATTGGGGACCTTGCCTGAGACACTTCTCAGGCACCACTGCTGTTACTTCCTTATTGAGGTCCTTGGCTAAACCACTTTTCTCTTCTTTGCCTTAATGCTTTTCCACTCCTAGCCTTTTCCCCCTCTTTCTTCCCAGCCCATGAATTCATGAAGAAGCAGGAACCTTCTGTTCAGGACTCCTAAGCAGTGAAACAATTCTCCCTAACCCTCATCTTGGAGTGGGGTGTGTGGAAATGGAACATAAAGAGCACCTCTTGCTTATATTGTTACATTAAGTAAATAAAAATTTGATTGTTACTTTCACTTTGGTTCATTACCATAATTAAGCACCTCAGTGCCCGATTGCTCAATAGTTTTTTAAGGTTCATAGTATTAGTATTTATATTTAATTTCATGGTTTATTTTGAGTTAAGTTTTATGTAAGGTGGGACATTTATGTTGTTTTCTTTTTTTTTTTTCACTATGAATGTTCAGTTGCCCTAGCACTATTTTTTGAAAAGGCTCTTATTTCTCCACTGGATGCTTTTGCATCTTTGTGAAAAATTGATTGAACATATACATTATTTGTGTGGGTCTATTTCTGGGTTTTCTACTTTGTTCCATTGATCTATTGTGTGTATCTCTTAACTAATACTACACTGTTTTGATTACTGCAGCTATTAATATAGAGTAAGACTTAATATTAGGTAAATGAATTCCTTTTACTTTATTCTTTGTCAAGATCATTTTTATTAAGTGCAATGCATTTTTATTTTTTATTGATACTTCCTTTTTGACTCAATGATTATTTAGAAGTTTTCTGTTTAATTTCCATACATTAAGAGATTTTCCTGTTGCTTTTTAAAATTGATTTGTTGTTGATTCTTGTTTGATTATGGTTAGTAAAGAAACCATTTTTTATGTCAAATTACTAGACTCTGAAGTCAATGAATATAAGATCTGCCTTAAGTTTTCAGTGTCTTTCACAGTCCGTAGTACTGTTTCTTTGTATGAGTATATTATAGCTTTTTAATAAATATTTGCAATTTTAAGTGGGAATGTTTACAATTGTGAACTTTTGGTTATTTCTAGACCTAATAACTATATGTTTAAATGTCTGTTTATAATTGTTTTAATACTAAATAATCTTATTGATTATCAAATGGATGCTTTGTGTCACTTTGGCAAATTTTAAAGTGGTTATAACTGTAGCATTGCTTATCCTACATTTCTTCCTGTACGTTTGTTATAGTGCCTTCAACTTGAGGATTTTTTCAGATTATTTGTAGATCTTATAAGCAAAGATCATAAGAGTAAACAGTTAATATGGAAAAAGGATCTTGTTAAATTAAATTTACATTCTGAAATAGATGAAATAATTAGTTAAAAGTCAGCTACAGGAAGATAGAGGAAAAGATCTAGAGATTTTGAAGGTAGAACATAAGGGATGGTGTTTAAAAACACTTTTTTCAACTAAAAGTAGATTTAGTCATGTCGCTTGTTTTAACATCATTAATTCACTTGACTTGATCCCTAATGGAGTTGATATACTCGAACACTGGATTGCTTTTCTGGCCTTACTTCACAAATTATATCTTGTCACATTTAATTACCTTTCCCATAACAATTTTAATCTGTCATTTGCCTATGATGTTTCAGAGAACTCTGAACTTTCTTAATCTATTTTTTAAGTGGACTAAAATCCTATCCTCTTTCCCAACCCTACCCTGGCAACATTACATAATAAAAAACTCACTTACTATGATCAGTGCCTATATATTCCAGTTACCACATTTTTTTCACAAATGTTTCTTTAAAAAATTTAACTTTTGGATCTGCTGAAGTCATTTTGAGGGTGACTCTATTCCAAGGATGAAAGGTTCATTTTCATGAGTTGTCACTTGAAAAGAGAGTAAGGGTCTGGTTTTGCTTAACCAGAATCCTAATTACCCAGCTGATCAGAATGCTCAGATGAATGGCTATGAAAAGATAAAATGTATGAAATCACTTGGAACTTAAAATAGAAGTTAATATAAAAGATCTGAAGTGAATAGGTATTTCTCCTTTCTTCTTTAGCGTTCATCATCTGTGTTATATAACCTAGCACTTAATTGTATTTTGTTTCCAGTGTTTGTTACTTCCTCTGGTTAAGTATTATCTAATTCATCATTTTATAGAAGCTGTGATCAGAATGAAATCTCCTACCTTACCTGCATTTCCCCCTATCCCTTTAACTCTTCCTTTTGATAAAATGATCTTATATTCCAGACTTTCTGTTCAGTTCTAATTTTAAATGTTCTACCATTTTGTTCCATAAATCTACAACATATCCCAGAATTCTAATACTACAGTTTATAAACTAGATTCAATGAATTGGATCTTATAATTGAAGTAATACTGCAATTCTTTGGCAAAATGAACTCTCTTAATAGGTGCAAGCACATGTGATTTTTGCTTTAATTACAGAGCTAGCAATAAATAATTATACTGATACTAAAATCAATGACTAAAGTGATATATTTCAGATAAATTTTTGGTTCAGAAAATACATTCTTCATATCCGCAGTGCCTAGTTCAGTACCTGGTTACATTATAGGATGTAAGAGGATAGAATATTACATTTATCACAGTTTCAATTGTTGCTAAAACCCAGGAGAGAGGGAAGTGGGAGATAGTTTTACCCATAGAATATTCAAATTTATATTATAATGATTCACTTAAAAATAATTTTCTATATATGCTGACTAAGTGTGGGAAATGAATGTCTTTAGGAGTAGATATGATAAATTATATTTGTTAGTGTGTCTTTAGAGAGATCTTTTAGATATGTAAGTGTAAAAACATCTCTTATGAAATAATAAGCTATTCGAACACAAAGGAATCAGCAAGACTATTTAATTTAGAGATACGTGTTTTTAATTTTCAATTTTTGTAATGGAACCATTTTCCAAACTAGAGGGAGCATACTGAAAGCATTCTAAGAACTTCCCTGGACCCAGAAGTACTATGCTAGCCCTACTTAATTATGTGTATTACAACTTCTCTCATTTGCTGGGCTTCTAGCTCTTATAAATTAAAAGCCAATCAGTTAATCAGTCGATCCCTAATACAAGAGGTTTATCTACCATGAAATTGAAAGTGAAAAATCAGAAAATGGGATCAGTATCTTAAGGCTTATCTTGTCAAATTTCAACCAGAGTCTGAGATAGTTACTGTATTTAATATTCAATAAGTATTTTTTGAATGTCTACCATATATTGAGTGTTAAAGTGCTAGACTTTGAAGACAGAATTGTAAACAAGAAGTAGTTGCCATTCTCAAGGAGTACTTATAGTTAGAGGATTTAGCACAAGAAATAGACATAAAACTACCTTCTGAAAGCATCCTGACTTTTGATCTTTACCTCCACTAGTCTGCTTTGTATCATGGAATTGTGTAGACAGTCCATAGACTGTCTTGATTCAGTTCCCATGTATCTTGGGTGTAGCCATGCTGGGGTAGAGCTATTGGCATAATCCATTTAAGACAGAGATGTGAGATACTGATCTTGATTGGAAGAGTGGAGGCCCACTTTTGGGGGAAAAGGATGAGAGCTTTTGACAGGTGTTTTAGTTTTCTGTTACTGCCATAACAATCACAAATTTGTTGGCTTTAAACAACACATTTATTATTTTGTAATTGTATAGAGTAGATGTCCAACATAGGTCTTAGTCAGCTAAAATCAAAGGGTCAGGCTGTGTTCTTGAAGTTTTGGAGGAGAATCTATTTCCTTTTTTAAGGTTCTAGAGGAATGCTCACATTCCTTAATTTAAGGACTTCCTCTTGTATCTTCAAAGCTAGCAATGGCAGGCCAAGTTCTTCTCGCATTCTGACCTTCCATAGTCACATCTCTTCGTGACTTTCCTCTTCTCCCTCCCTCTTCCACTTCTAAGAGTCTTTGGAATTACCTTATGTAATTCAGGATAACTCCCTATCTCAAGGTTCTTAATATCAGTTACATCTGCCGAGTCCCTTTGGCCATGTAAGGTAGTATAACAGTGTGGGCATGGACACCTCTGGGGGCCATTATTCTGCCTACCACAGCAGGTTATGTAAGCTTAAAGTTAAAGGGCCCTGATACTGCCTGGGCCTCACTAGAAGAAACTCAGTACCATGTAGCCTTCACATTTAGCCATTCTAGCTGTGGAGACTGCTAGTTTTACCATAAAAAAGAGCAAAATACTGTTAAAAAGTAGCTAGTGAGATAATCATTTATGTTATTAACTGAATGTTTGTGTTCCCCTTAAATTCATATGTTGAAATCCCAATGTCCATATATTGAAGTCCCAACTTCTTAATTAGAAGTAATTAATTAGATTAGGTCATAAGGGTGTGGCCCTCATCCAATAGGATCAGTATCCTTATGAGAAGAAACATGTGAGAGCTCTCTCTCTGCCATATGAAGACACAGCAAGAAGGTGACTATCAATTAACCAGAAAGAGAGCCTTGCCAGGAACTGAATGGGCTGGCTTATTGACCTGGGACTTCTAGTCTACAGAACTGAGAGAAAATAAATGTCTGTTGTTTAAGTCACTGAGTCTATGGTATTTTGTTATGGCAGCCCCATCTGACTAAAATGGATTTTGGTATGAAGAAGTGGGGTGCTGCTGTAATAAATACCTAAAAATGTAGAAGTGGCTTTGGAACTGAGTGATGTGTTGAATCTAAAAGAGTTTTGAGGTACATGCTAATAAAAGCCAAGATTGCCATGAAGGGATAGTTAGTAGAAATATGGATGTTAAAGTCAATTCTAGTGAGAGCTTAAAAGAGAAGAGCTGGAGAGAAAGCTTCCATATTTTTTAGAGCTTATATAAATAATCATGAATAGAATATTGATAGGAACATGGATATATATATATATAAAAGCCATTTTGGTGAGGTATCAGATGGAAATGAGAAACAGTTTATTGGAAACTGAAGGAAAGGTAGTCCTTGTTATAATGTGACAAAGAACTTACCTGAATTGTGTTTTCATGTTTTGTGAAAGGTAGAACCTAAAAACCATGTAATTGCATATTTAGCAGAGAAGATCTCTAAGCAAAGTATTGAAGATGCAACTTGAATTCCTCTATGCTGCTTACAGTAAAGTGCTAGAGGAGAGAGATGAATTAAGGAATTGTTAAGCAAAAAGAAACCAGAACTTGAAGATCTGACAATTTCTCAGCCTATCCATATTACAAAAAATGAGAAAGCTTATTCTGAAAAGAACACTAAGGATATGGTTAAAGAAACAGTCATTTGATAAAGAGATTATTCTGGGAACTCACAGAATAATCATCTCAACAGAAACAGGAACAGAAATGATATTATACCAGCAGAAACACTGCCAATTGGAATTAAAAGGGGAGGAGAAATCATGAAGGAATGAAGACAGGGTGCCACACTTTCACAGGACCACACCATAGAGCTTGTTGGCCGCTAATGTGGGCTCTTCTCTAAGGAAAGGGAAGAATGACCCCAAAGGCTCTTCAGAGATGATCACAGAGCAGGGCTGTTTCCTCCTCCTAGGTTTCAGTGGGCAGAATCGCTGCGAAGAGTGCTTTGAACATGGCCCTTGCAGTGAGCAGAGAGGTTGGAAGGACTGGGGGCCACACTGCAGAGTCCTGGAAGGCAGGACAGCAAGCCGAAGAGTGTTATTCTTAAGTGTTAAAATCAAATGGAATTTACCTTGTTACGTGTGGGACTTGTTTGGGATGTGTCACCCCTCCCTTGTTTCCTATTTCATCTTATTTTGGAAACAATATTACTGGTTTCACAGGTTCACAGTTGGAGAGGAGTTCTGACTCAGGATGAACCCTACCTTGAGTCTCACTCAAATCAGACTTCGATCATATTTAGGTGAAATTTGGACTTGAATCTTTGGAGTTGATGCTGGAATGAGTTAAGACTTTGGGGGCTGTTGGGATGGAATGACTGTATTTTGCATATGAGAAAGACATCAATTTTGAAGGGCCAAATATGAAATATTATGGACTGAATGTCCCCCAACCCCCATTCATATGTTGAATCCCAATCCCCAATGTCACTATAGACTATATTTGGAGATAGGATCTTTCTGGGGGTAATTAAGATTAAATGAAATTATAAGGATGGGGCTCTGATCTGATAAGACTAGTGATCTTGTAAGAACACCTACAAGTGTTCCCTCTTTTTCTCCCTCCCTCTCTCCACCATGTGGGGACACAGTAAGATGGTATCCATCTATAAGCTAAGAAGAGAGCTCTCACTAGGAACTGAGTGGACTGGCACCTTGATCTAGGATTTCTACTCTTCTGAATCGTGAGAAAGTAAATTTCTGTTGCTGAAACCACCAAGTCTACGGTACTTCGTTACGGCAGTCTGAGCTAAGACAATTCCCAGAACTGCTTTGTCTCCCTCTTCTTTCTTTTACCCATGGACCCATGTGCCTCTTTATAGCTTCTGCCCATTTGTCTTTGTCCTAACTTTTATTTAAGAAAACAAAAATGGGGCATAAAACATGTTCAAGGATGGATAAAAATGTAACATTTTGCCCAAAGGAAAATGAAATTCTGAGACAGCATTCTGCAGGTGCATATTAAGTGAACTGGTGGGGAAAATGTAATTTAGGAGATGGTGAAATTGCATTTGAGTGGAGATGTAGTTATCTCACAGTGCCTGTGTGTATCTAGAGATCATTTCCATTTCAGTTTCCTGTGTGTATCATGTACTTGCACTCTACACTACGTTTCTTTTGGGATCATCATGAATAGATTATTCGAGAATGATTTGCAGATCAGTATACAGCTAAGGGAAGTTTCCTGCATTGGACTAAAAAGATAGGGCAAAAATAAAAGTCGTGAGCATAATGTTTCTTTTCATTTCTGCTCAATTGATTTCTCACACTGTATCAGGCACTATAACAGGATGTTAAAATTGGAGTTTCAAGATATTGAGATGTAATAGATTTCAGATATAAAACTGAACCCTGAGATAGACCATTCTGAATATCAGAGCAGATGGCCAAAAACTTCTTAAAGAACCTCACCCTTATTAAGGATTTAAAAAGAAAAAGGAGATGGTTGGAAATAAGAGGGTTGTATGAAGTACTTTGGAGAAGCTTATGTGAAATTTCCATTCTGTACCATGGTGCTGAGGAAGCAAAATGGAGAGGTCCCCTCTCCTCATTTCATGTTGAATGGTGGGAGGCTTCAATGTGACCCTTCATAGAGTTTGATATAACCTGTGTTTCCTAGAGTTGGTGGATGCATGACTGATAGCTGACTCATGCCTGAGAAAGCTAAAAGTCAAGAAGCTGGCTTAAGTTTCTTGTGTCTTCAACGTAGAGGGCTAGACCTGGAAAGCAAGTCCTGTCCTCTCCAATATTGGGCCAATGATTCAATAATTCTGGGATCTGAATGGGAAACCTACTTTAGCAATGTCTATGTAAGAAATGGTCCTGCTTGAGAGGGTTTTTTCCAGAGGCTGGAGGTACAGTATTGGGTGAAGGAGCTGAGGGGCATCAGGAGAGTCCTTCCTGTGAAGATGCACTGCCCATGTCACTGGAAATGCAATTGGAGGGTCCCAGCTGAGGCATCTCTGAAGAACACAGACACATAGTCAGGAAAGAGTCAGCTTCAAATGACTGTCAGGTCCTAAGAGCATGCAATCTTTTCTTTTTTTCTTTTCTTCTTTTTTTTTTTTTTGTCCTTTCTCTTTTTCTTACTTGGTATTCCAGTCCAGAGGCAGAAGCAAGAAATCTCAGATGGAGAGAAATCTCAAGGATGGGAAAAATTTAATACCAACTTCTATTTGAAATTTTTGTTACTAGCTGGGACTGGAGGTGATGGGTTGCTGGAGGTTTTGTGACGTGATTATGAAGATTTTGTTACCCAAGAGTGACCAGTGATGCTGTGTAGCCTGATAAATGTTCATCCAGTAGCAGAAGGATAGCTGCCTCTGAGCAAATTCAAAGGGACAGTGGGGAACAAAATGGAGTTGCTTTTGGAGTCGTACTCATGAATCCTACTTGTTTGGCGTACTGATGACTATAGCGTATTCATGTGTTGGGGCCAATGCACAAAAATAGACTGAATTCAGATTAATATGCCTATCTTCAAAAGGATGGGTCATCTTTTTTAAAATGTAGAACAACTACTTAGAGCTTTCCAAGGCCATTAAAATTGTGTCTGATTTCAGATAAATATTTGTTTGAGATACGGGTCAATCTTTCTACCATGTTAACTTCCCTTTCTAGATTCAACTGCTTTTTCACTTCCTGCTTGCTCAAGAAAACTGCATCAGGCTCTTCTTTGCCTCTGGAAGCCCACTGACGGGACAGAGGTTGTATCCTGCTTGCTTCTGAAGGCAGTCTGCTATTAGGGTCCTCAGAAGCCTACTTTGGGGTACCTAGTGGTCTTTCTTACGGTCTTGTGTGCAGAGCTCTACCCAGAGATAATATTTGAGTGAGTCCTATCTTTTCTCTTGGGAATTTAAGCAAAGAGTCTCAAAGGAGTTTTGATGGATGTTGGGTTCTATGTTGAAAGGTCTTTGTAATTAACAACTACTTCTATGCTGAAGATATTGGAGCTGTTGTGCAAAACAAACAAACAAACAAATAACCACAAAAACAAAAACACATGTTAGAAATGAATCTTGGGCAACCCCTTAGCAAGAATGATTTGTCTCTAATTCCATGAACATCCTTACAATAAAACTTTTCTTTCCTGTTAAGAAAATGGATCTCTGCCCTTCACCACCAAAAAAGCTCTCAGTGGAGGAGTGTGTTAAACTTGACCCAGTGGGCTGATTCATTGCAAACTCATCACTGCCACATCTTCAGTCCCCACTTGTATCTAAGGCGCTGTGTGCTGGGCCTTTGTTTTTCTGTATGTTTTAAGGGCACCTGACTTTATTAATGCAATATCCATTATTTCAGTTAGTTCTGAATGGTTATTTATTATTTTTATCATTTAATCTGAGCTGATTATCTAAATACCCATGTTTTTATATAGACCAACAATATTATATATGGACCTTAAATATGATCATTACGTATCGCTTCAAAGTTGCTCAGATTGTTTGTTATTTTTGATATTATTTGCTGATCTTTTCAGCATTGACATTTGAGACTGGAAAGAAATTCTAATGGAATAAAGACATTTTGCTCTAGATTTTGAAAAATTAAATTTAGATGGAAATAAATATACTGCACATGTGGGAACCTTTGAAGACTTGTTGCTTAATGACGTCAGTCTTTTCCTAGCTCCTCTGTACTTTCACTACTCTCTCTAATCCCAATTTCTAGCATTTGGTCTAAACAATATTACCTTTTCACTAGGGCACCCTCTGTTCCCCGGATGGGTTGAGGCTTTGAAGTCATCCCATATCAAAGGCATTTTGCCTTAGTGTGGTGTAAGTTCCTGGCTTTCTTAAAACCTTATCAGTGAACTGTGGGTCAAATTTTAAGTACTAGCCAAGTGTTGCCAAGTGGTCTTCCTCTACGTAGACCCCCAAATATCCTCTCAGTGAAGCCTGTGGAGAAATAGTGGAGCATGGTAGATGGAACACAGACAATGAAGTGAAGAGAACCTTCTGAGTCCTGGGTTTCCCCTTTAACAACTATGTGGTCAGTGCTGCCTTGAGGAAAGGGACTTGACCAGGGGAACAGGTAGGAGGCACTTTTTGTTTGAAGTATTTCACTGGTCAGCAGGCTCTTCATTATCATTCCCTGAGTCCACTTTGAAAGATGAAGGAAGTTCATTTAGGGAAATTTCACACACACACACACACACACACACACACACACACACACAGGCTCAAAGTTGAAGTACTAATCAACAAATCTATTTTTCTTTTTTGACCAGAAGGTCTCCTCCAGGGTATATATATATGAGCCATATGAAATAAATAATTTTGTACTTGGTTCATGTGGATTGGTATAAAACTATATTTATTTCCTTGAACACTGTGGATTCCTAGTTATGGTAGCATTATCTGTTATAACATAAACCCCCAAGTCTTAGTGACTTAACACAAGAGAAGTTTATTTCTTGTTGACATCTTTAAAAGAAATCAACTCATGAAGTAGTTTCAATATGAACCTTCTTAAAAGAAATAGTAGATTTGGAAGAGTATTGATAGACAAAAAATGACTAATATAGAGAGGATTCTAGAAAAAGGCAAGATTTTTATTTTTCCTCATAGCTAATTATTTTCTAAAAGAGCTATTTCTTTACCTACATTTGTAAATAAGGTAAATTTACTTAAATTGCTGAAATTGCTTTCAAACAGTACTTTCAAATACCTCTCTGCAAAGGAGTAAATGCTGGTCTGGCGGGCAGGATAAGTGTGTGTATGTGTTTGTGTGTGTGTGTGTGTGTGTGTGTGTGTGTGTTCTGATTGCTTTTTTACTTTCTAAAGGGAGTTTTACAGGGGCTTTACAGCATTTGTTCAATTTGTTTAAATGATGGAATAGATGTGGGCTAATTTCCACAGGCCCACATTAACATTCCTTGCTTTTGCCTTTAAAAGGCTTAGTAGTAATCGCTTAGAAAACCTAATTTTTATCTGTGCCCAGCAATTCAGACGCATGCATCCTGTCCCAGTACTCCCTGTGCCAAAAGAGGAAAGGTGAGGTGAAAACGCTGTCCTCACGCTCATGGACTGACTGCATTTTGGGGGGCAGTCTCAGCTGATCTCAAGCATCCTATTTCAGTGTTTATTTACCCTCTACCTCTCAGATTTTATTTTCCTTAAGGAAGCCATTGTTGAATTTCTTACTAAGTTCCAAGTATAGCACTGGGCATTGAGGCTATAATCCTGAAGAAGATACTGGCCCTGCTCTTGAGGGCCCAAGAGTCTATCAGAAGAATGTTGTATCTAGTACACCACCTCCCATCTCTTTTGCTTCCTCTGGGCATAGGTATCCCCGTCTCTGAAGGATTGCCTGAGAGGATTTCTAAGATTAAACAAGAAAGCACCCACAGGTCTATAAGTTAAGTAAGACTGAATAAAACTTATGGAACCAGACCTAGGATACAGGGTTGACTGGTGACAGGCTTCCAGCCCCAGCACTCTCAATTTCTGTGCCCTCAAGCTCCCCTCTCTGCCAGGAGAGTGGGGATCAGTGGGATCTGACCACCCCTTAGCCCACAGTGCCTTGCAGCCCGGGCATGTTGTATACACACAGCGTATGGCTATCTTGGTCCATCAGGACAAGGGTGGGCCCTCAAAATGCCCACTACTCCTTATTCTTTCATTTCACTGAAAGAGCAGTAGCTGGGCCCCAGGCCTCGCACGGTGCAATCGGTGCTGTCACTGTCACACTTGCCACAGTGACATTCAGTGGCCACTGGGTACATGTACAAGGAGTCTGCATGGTGAGCACAGCCAGGCACTCTCACTGTCTCGTACTCCAGCTCCTTGAAGGTGCATGTTTTCTGGGCGTTGGGCCTGGCTGGGTCCTTGTACACCAGATCCTGAGGAGTTTAGGAAGGAGAGAGTTAGGTTACAATGTTCTGGAAGTTTCTCTTTAGCTTAATCAAAATGAGACAGGAATTTAATATTGCTTGTTCCAACATTTGCTCATTAAAGGTCACTTATGGAATTCTTAACCAAGGAAATGTGATTTCATAATGACCCATATGCTATACCACGTTTCCTGGTTCTGGAAATCTTACAGAAAATATGTCATTCTTTTTCCTACCACTTATATCTATATCAAAATACCGATTTTTCTCCCAAACTATAGAGAAACTTTGAATTTCAATGTGGAAAAATGATGAAAAAAGAAAATATGACAAATTTTAAGTTGACTTTTTGTAATTAGTCAAAAGCTATATTAATGACACCTGAAACCATACAACCCTGAAGTTTAATTTCTCAGAAAATATTTCCAAATACAATGTTTCTGTGTGTTTATAGAAGGTCAAAAAAGACGTAATATGAAATGTTAATGCTTATATTAATATAACTTGAAGGCTTGTGTAATATTTTAAATATTCTGCTGTCTTACAGACATTTTTCCTCCCTTAAATGCTGTATATTTTGCAGTGCTCTCAGTTTTGAAGGATACATGGTTTGCTATAAGAATTTTTAGGGAGTTCCCTGGTGGTGTAGCGGCTTAAGGCTTCAGTGCTATCCGTGCTGCAGCCTAGGTTCAATTCCCAGCCAGGGAGCTACCCACATAAAAAAAAAAAAAAAAGAAGAAGAATTTTTAATCTAGGCAGAACAGGAATATTCCAGCACTTTCTGGTAAAAAAAAAATTATTTGCACTGAAGGGAGAAATTGCCACTGCTCTTCAATTTATTTCAGTACCATGCTACCAAGTCTATATTCTAAGAAGGTACAATAAATTGTGTAATAACTGGAGATTTATCAAACTCATTTACTGTCCAATAAAGTAAACAAGTATTTCATTAAAATGTTGCTATTTTCAATTTTAGTTTATAGAATGTAATTCTGCATAGAAAACCAGGTGAGATAGGGGACAAAAATAAAGCAGCATCAGAAGTTGCCTCTTTATTTGGATTAATACAAAGAAACTGTGTGAATACAAACTAGTGCTTTTATGCCTCTGCGCCTTGGTTTTTCTCAACAATATAAAGAGGCGATTGGGTTTGCAGATTTGTTTTGGTTCATTTTGCAAGGATTTATTGTGTTCTCAGACTTCTTGTTGTCATTTGTATTCATGCAGGCCAGTAAGACAATTTTTATAACACAACTGTTTGTGTTTTTATGTGGCTTGGAAACATATTTTGGTACTATCTCTATTGCAAAGACATGGCTTCAGTTATATAGAAATAGAAATATAGAGACATACATCTACATAGAAACTGCCTTTTTGGGCAATGTTGTAAATCTATTACTAAATATACGTATATTTATATGTTTATCATATATACGTAAAATCTAGCATAGAATGCCTTTTTACTTGAAAGGCAGAGTTGGCATATTACCAAATTGATCAGATCAAATCTGAGATTTCCCTAAATTTACCCTAATCAAATCCAAGCTCAAACTTCCGAATGATATCATGCTAACTGACCCCAATCATAACACAGACAGTAGTGAGTAAGGGACTCATGGCTATTATATGAGAAGTGTAAAATATTGAAAAAGTGGGAATTCACCAAGTTTGCCTCATACAGACCCTCAGCACCCTCCCTCCCAGCAAAGCAATGTTCCTACCCGGGTGTAGCAGTAGCCGGCACACCACGTGGCGTTGATGGTGATGCAGAAGCGACAGTCCTCTTTCTCCACCGTGATGGTGATGTTGGTCAGCTCACAGCTATCACACAACATTGCTTTCCAAATACAGAAGAGGAAGCAAAACTGGACTGACTTCATCCTCCACTAGGAAGTGAATAATGAAGGCCCATGAGAAACCCAAAAACCGAAGAATTATAAACCTTATGTAAGTTGACCAAGCCAAAATTGGTCTACCCATCTGCCCCAGTCACACTTTGTTCCAGCAATTATTTTCCTTCCTTTCTCTTTTCTTCTTAGTTTCTAGAACAAATATTTCTTCTTACCGTTCTTCTTCATTTTTCTTTGTCAAAGTACAAACATATTATAGGCCAGAACTTCAAGATAATGATTTAAGCAGAGCAGTATTTAAAGATTTGAGTATTACTGTCAATTGTCTTAAAGTGATTAATCTGAAACAAATAATTATGATAATATTTATCCTTTCATTATCATTTTCAAAGACTATCTTTATTTAAAAAGAAAAAGAAAATTTTGTATTATAAAACTAATTTTATCACTTTCATCATCTCCTAATTTTTTTCACTTGCTTTGACCACCTTTTTTAAAAATGAGACTATTTCAGAGGCCAGGCAAATTGGTCTATATAAAGTCAATTGCTTGCTAACAGTGATTATAGTGTATTAACCACAATTAAAAAGCCAGTTGACAAGCGTAAATTCTCTGCAGAAGAGTAATTTAAAAGTTTTAGATTTGTTCTCCAGATCCCGAAAAATCTGAAATTGCAGAAGTAACTGTAACCATTTGATAGCTACAGATGCTGAAACTCACCTGTGGTTGGCTGGCTTGTCTGGTAAAAGCTTTAGACTGAGCTAAGTCTCAGTTCACCTTTTATACAAAATCGTGTGCAACTAACACCGTGTGGATTTGTTGGGTATTAATAAGAACAGTGTTAGCCTGAAGCTTGCTGTAAGTGAATCAGTGTTTAGATAGACCGGAAGATCAACCCTTACTAAAGTCATCTAAACAGAGTAGATCAAGAAAACTAATGTTACCAGAGATGATGATTTTGCACAAATTAAATTTGATATACTCATAGAAGCACATTCACACCCTACCCCTGTTAAATTAAATGTGACTCTAGGTTTTGATTTTGTATCTTTAACTTGGGGAATTTAGAATCCTTTCCAAGTATTGCTTTGGCTCTGTTAGGAAGGTGCATCAAAAAGACATAGTTATTTAATAAGTTGCTCCTAGATCATATTGAAAGCTGCAAGGGAAGAAAAAAATAGAAAGTCTTTCAAGATCTGACTTCTACCTAAAGTACAAACCATATTTCTCTTTACCTCTCACATCTAGTCTTTTTTTTAAATATAATTTTTTGACACTTTATTTATAATTCTCTAAATTTTCTGCTGAGTTATTTCTCCAGATCTTTACATGTGCAGTGTTTATCCTGCCTGAAGTGTCCTTTCTTCCTCCTGGTGTCCCTCAACACCACTCCTATCAATTTCTCGGCCTTTAACATCTACCTGCCAGAGTTTTGGATAGGAGATGGAGGAGAGATTTAATCACCACCTTCTGTCTGTAATCATTTAGACTCATACCTCTGTTTCTCCCAGTAGACTATGAACTCGTTGGAGACTAGGATTAATTTGTTTAACAAATATTCATTAATTAAGCAGTGCATCTGGACCAAAGAAACATGGTGGAAATACTAGGATATGATGTCAGAGATGTAACAGGACTCAATCATACAGGACCTTTTAGGCCAATGTAAAGACTTTGTTTTTTACTGTTTGTAAAATGAGACCAATTGCAGGATTTTGAGTAGAAGAATGACACAATCTGACTTAGGTCTAGAAGTAGCCCTCTGGCTGCTGCATTGCTAATGTAGTGGAACAAAGATAGAAACAGGAAGACCTTTTAGATAATACTGGAGCAACCCAGGTGATAAATGTGTTCAAACTAGTGCAATAGCAGTGGAGATAATGAGACCTTATCTGATTCTGGGTATATTTTGAAAGAGGAGCCAACAGAATTTTCTGACAAATGAATGTTGAATGTGAGAGAAAGAAAAGAGACAATGATAAATCTAAAATTTCTCCCTTGAGCAACATGAAGGATAAATTTGCTATTAACTGTAGATTTTCTAAGTTTTGGGAAAAGATAAGGAGTCCAGTTGAGTCTTTAAGACATCTATGTAGAATGCTGAATCTGAATTTTGGGAGAAGTACTTTGACTGAAGGTATAAATTTGAGAGTCGTGGGCATTAGCCTCAAAGAGATTACCAAGGAAATAGGTGTCAAGAGAGAAGATATTAATAAAAGGACCAAGAGTTGAGCCTGGTATACTCCAACATTAAGAGGTCAGGGGTACAATGACGTTTTTTTTTTCTTCCTTTTTCCAAAGGAAAGTGAGAAGGGCTGCTGAGGAAAGAATGCAATGGAGACAATGTGATGTTCCAGAAGCCAAGTAAAGACAGTAAATCAAGGAGTGAGTGACAGCTGTGCTACTGACAGGTTAAGATGAGGACTGAGTCGCACAGTGCATATGGCAATGTAAAGGTCACTAGAGTCTTTTGCTAGAGAAGTTCCTTTGAAGTGAGGGGGTCAAAACCCTGATTAGTGTATATTTAAGTGATTGGCAAGAGGTGAATTTTTAAAAAGTTGAATATAGGCAACTTTCCCCAGGAATTTTGATACAAAGATGAGCAAAGAAACAGGTAATTTGGTAAAGTTAAAGCTGGGTAAAGTGGAAGTGGGGTAAAGATAATTTTCCTTTGATTTTTATGTTTTAAGAAGGGAGAAATAACTGAATGTTTGTATGGTGATGCAAATGATTGAGCCGAGTGAAAAATAATGACATTAGAGGAAGAGAGGAGAATTTCTGGAGTGTTCTTGAGTAGGTGAGACAAAATGGGTTTTAGAGCACAAGTGGAGAGACTGGCTTTGGACAGGAAGGTGGAGAGCTCATCCCAGTATCAGGCAGGAGGCAGAGGTGTAGGTACAGATGGTGGTGGTGTGCTGGGTGTGGGTAATAGTGACTGGGCAGGTGTTGGTGGGTGCAGAGGATGGTAGGTGGGGTGATAGGCTCTGGGCAAGCTCTCCTGTGATTCATTTTATTTTCTCAGTAAAGTAGGAAGGTTATCATCCGAGAATAAGGATGGTTAATAAGTTGGTGAGAGTTTGTGAAGAGAGGAGAAGATTTAAATACTTGTTTCGAGATGAGGAGAGGGATCCAGTTAGCAATAGGGTAGGCAGAGTGTAAGAGCCTACCAACATTAAGGGCCCACTTGAGGTTAATGGTAAAAAATTTAACATAAGACCATATGCATTTTTCTTTTCCCTAACTTAACAGCAGGCATTCAGGCAACTGGATGAAAAATAGTTGAATATATCCAAGGTTATGATTTTTTCAAACATATGTGACAAAGATAAAATGTGGCAAAATACTGGACACTGAAAATACTAAGTCAACATTTATGTAAGTGATACCTGGAATGCAGAAATACAGGGTTGGGCAGAAGTAATGCCCCCTTTTTTAAAGTAGTCAAAATATTGTTATGTTACAGAATTACATGCTTATGATTTTATAATAAAAGATTTGGTATAGATCGCCAGATCATAAAAAAAGGGCGTTACTTCTGCCAGAACCTGTATTTTAAAATCTTATTAATGGGTAAGTAAGCATATTATCAAAGTTATAGAATGAATAATTAAATTTCATATGATATATATCAAATGAAATACACTCATGATTTCTGGAGAATTATAAATCCTTTCAATTTTTCTAAAAGAATACTAACAATATTACGATTATTACTTACACCTTGTATTAGAAAATTAACTCTATGTTATCTGTGTTGTTCATAGAGTATATTTATATGAATCTTCATGAATTTCTATGTTTTAGTAACTAATCTATATACAATTGTATTAGTTTCATAATATATTCATTTAAAAATGTTAACAGTTTCTATGTTTTGAGCACCTATTATGGCCTGGGCGCTTAACTAAACACTTTAAATATATGATCACATATAATTTTTACAAAACTTTTTTAAAGAAGTTACTATTGGCTCTCTTAAAGATGGGAAAACTGAGGATGTATGACTCATCCAAGACTATTGAAGCTGTAAATAGCAAGCCTGGGGTTCATAGCCAGATCTGTCTGACTGCAAAGCAGAGGACTACACACTGAACCACACTGTCTTCAGTGGATTATTAATTCTCACTCATGCCGTTGGTTGGAGAGGGGCCAAGACTGAAGGCATCCAAAATTTGGGCAGCTCTTCCAGATGGTCATTTTTATGCTTCCACCACATTTAGGTCAGCGGTCCTCCCAAATAACCTTATTTTCTTTGGCCTGTCAAGAGGCCCTCAAGCCTTCCTCCCAATTTATAGCCTCATTCATCTGATTATTGTATTTCCTAGTTGGGTGCATTGCTCTTTCAGAGACTTGGAACGTTTTACTGATGAAAATGTACAGATCGTTCTCTTTCAACCTGTATCCCCAATAGTACTAGTAACTGTACACATGAGGCACAAACACACTTTTGTTGAGCAAGCTGAAAAGACAATCACGTGTCATTTCCCACTGTTCTGTGCTGGTCCATCGCTTGCTTGCTGTCCGATGGGTGCCTTGCTCTTGCTCCGTTCTACCCTTTGTTTTGTGGTGGAAAGCACCCCTGCAGGCTCCTTTCCTGAGCTGCAATGTCAGCAGGCTTTTGCCTCTGTGGAGGGAGATGGGGAAGTGACAGAAAGAACAAGAGTATTTCTCTCCTTTACTTGCTGCTTTTCTGGGCAGTGGCTGTGTTTTCTTCCTGGATCCAGGTCATGTCAGAGAGCTGTCCCTCAGTGTTCGCAGCTTCTGTGAGGAACCCCCTTTTGTGGCTTGAGCTTCTGCTGGGTGGTCTGTCCTTCTGGCTCTGCAGGCCCCACTGTATCCCTCCAATGCTGAGGGCCGATGGGGTGGCCTGCTGCTGCTGGTCTTCGGGTTGCCGCATGTGCCCTGCCTGGCTTCTCCACAGTTCTAACACTTGGGTAGTCGGTTTCCTGGATTCGGTTCCTCCTGTTTTCCATGTCAGGAGTGGTTTCTGTTTCCTGGTTGGAAACTGACTTCTAGCATGCACTTTCCTCTCTCTCTCTCTCTCTATCAGTCGGTTTTAGTCCAGTAATATTAATTTAACTCATCTTCCAAAATCATATGTATTTTTCCCTGTCTCTTTAGGGAAGAAAACTTTCTGTTCTGAGGCTGAGGTATGTTTCCGATGTCCTTTACATCTAAAGTACTCCTACAAGCACTTGCACAAGTTGTAGCTTCATCTAGGAGGCACTCCCTCACTGCCTTGCCCAGTGTGCAGTACTCTGTCTAGGATTCACTGTTTTGTGCTGCCTTACTTCCCAGTACCTACCTCAGGGTCGTCACTCATCACATTGTATTTTAAATTCACAGCAGACTTTCTTGTGAGTTCTGGTGAACCAATGTCCTCATCTGTGTAAGGATCCCCAGAATTTCTGCTTGTGCATATACTCAGGGACCTACTTTCATTCATTAAAGAATTGTTTTTCAAATTGTGCCTTTATGTTCAGATTTTAAAATGGGAATTTAAGTACCCATGTTCATATCTTGACAAATTACTTGCCTTCTATGGTATTCTTCTCTTCCTTTTCTTTTGCCCATATAGTATATGTTTTGTAATATAAATTTTTAAAAAGTTTAATATTTTATTTTCTTCCTAATTTAAATTTATCTATTTTAGTCACTTAAATTTTTCTTTATTTAAATTACAAAATAATATATATATGATGTAATATTTTCATATAAAGTACTAAATATATGTCTGTACTCTGTAAAGTGAGAACTATAATACTTTCTTCTAGGGACATGCATGAGCTTAAGGAAGTTGTAAAAGCACCATAAACTCTTATATCAGTGTTTTCTGTGTGTGTGTGTTTGTGTGTGTGTGGACACGTATGTGCTATGCTTTCCTAAAACAACTGGAACCTGTATTTTGTGCTGAGGATAACCATTGGCCCATCAATAGATTCCTGATCTTTTCAGCATAGCCCACATCAAGCAGTCAAGCATCAATTTATCATTAGTTACTTGGAGGTACATTCCATTGTTAATGCTTTTTGCTCTAGTTTCTAGAAACCTGACAATGAGCATCAAAATAAAAATCAAATCCGTAAGTATTTACTTAATGTTTACTCTATGCAAGATATAACCGCTGTGAAGCCTCGGGAATATTTTTAGCTTCATGCGTCATCAGTTGACTGATACCAAACGTCCTGACTTCTTACTGGAACACCATCATGGAGTATTCTGAGTGCCATTCCTGCTTTTAAAAGGTTCCTAGTGGGAGAACTCTGTGCCAACTTGCTCCATCTTACTCTGAAGAAAAGAAAATGCACCAGAGATGAGCATTAGGTTTCATTCCATTTCATTGCTCACAGTGTGTTAACTGCATCATCTGATGAGATACATCAAAGTCCTGTCTGACTGCCCTGGTGGACAAGAACAGGAGGTTCACCTGCTCATATGAAGACTAGCCCTCCTGACTCCTTCACTGAACACTATACACTGCACGATTGTGCCAATATTAGTAAACACTGGCAACCAATGGGCTTTTCATGTTATTATTTTGCACAGTTATATCCGTTGCCTAGCTTGGCCATGTATAATGCACAAGGGCTCTCTAGCTATTAGGTCAAGAAACAGTCTGTGACCTCTGAAATTTACTCATTAACTAGCAAGTTCTATTCTATAATAGTGCAGTGCTAAATCTTTACATGCATGACAGCACTGAGCATTCTTAACAGCCTTATGAAGCACCTGTTACTGTTACCTCTACATTATAAATGAAGGAATGAGAGTCAGAGCAGTGCATTAAGATGCTCGGTGTCACAATAAGTGGCAGAGCTTGAATTCCAGAGCTTGCAAAGGGACTCCCGAGTCCCCAGTACCCTTCCTTCAGTCAAAAAATTATTTGCCAGGCAGACTGGGCCAGTGGAGGAGAAACAGAATTTTAGGAAGAAGAGAGAAGAAAAAGGTGAGAAACTATACAATTCATTGTTAATTCCAGGAATCTGAAACAGAGCCAATGGTATAAAAAGCCAAGACATTAAAGAATGAGTTAACTTTTATTGAACATGTAGGTGCTAAGTATTTTATGTGTACCATTTAAATTAATTTTAATACTCATAGGAATCATAAAATATGTACTATAATCATCTCCATTTTAGAGGTGAGGAAACAGTGACACAGGGAGTTCAAATACCTTTACCAAGCCCATATACCTGGTAGATGGGGGAGCTGAAATTCAAACCCATGTTGTCTGGTTCTTGGGCCTGTGCTTTTACCTACTATACAGCTTTACCAACCATTCTCATCACAATCCAATCCAGCCTATTTTAGAGTAAATACATATGTACCTCCATGCCCTTTAGAATGGAATTTTATTCCTTCACTGTGTGTGTGTGCAAAGTGAATTGTAAGACCAAGATATTGTCTTACCCTCTACAAAAGAAGAAAGTTCCTCGGAATAAAGCCTGTCATTGTCAGAAAGCATGAAGAAAAACTAAGGCAGGAAGCATTTCTTGGACAATTCAGCTGTCACTATGCCATAGACAAATCACCAAATTATGTACTTTCCCATATTATTTAGCTTCCTTGTATATAGACTGGGGCCCTGTGACAAGTTCTGGCCAGTGGGTTGTGAGCAGAAGTGAAGTGTATTTATGGTTTTTGGGCTGAGGTTGTACAGACCTCTCCCATGACTCCCAGTTCTCTCTCTCTTTTCTCTGCATACCTCAGAGGCTTCATCTTCCAGGTGGTGTGGCTAGACATGGGTAAAGATCTTGATAGCTTATATCCTTGTGTGAATGTGTAGAGCACAGTCTCCTTTGACTCATGTTAGCTATGTAGCATGGGAAACAAAGTAACCTTTATTGTATTGAGTCATTGAGAATTTGAGGTTATTTTCTGACCATTACCCAGCCTGTTCTGATGAATAACTCTCTACCAGGTTATCTGGACAGTATGTCAACAGTCTGCTTGACTTTGTATGATGCCAAACTGCAGAGAGAGGGGAAAAAAACACATCCAAAGCCTGAGATCCTTTCTGAAATGATTTTCAGAATTAGACTCTTGCTTTTCCAAAGCTTTCAGTCTCCACACTTTCTACTCACTGCATGCTCTCTCTCTTCCTCCAGAGGAGCAGGGCAAAACCGTAGCATTTATTAAGGTCACCTTTAAGAAGACTCCTTTTGCCTGGGTTAATTTCCCCCCTTGAAGCAGTTTAGAATTATGAGGGCTTTTCAGGCATTCTATCTTTCCACTGTTTTTCAACAAACAGCAACAGAAGCAACAATAATGTCAGCAAAACTAAATACTCCAGAAAATTACAAAAACAACAGCTGATTTTATAGCTGCTCTGCTTGTCCTAAATGGCAGGGTAGCTTCTTTTGCTAAATGGAATTGCTAGGGCCTAGAATTTTGCCTGAGGAATGACAACTTCTGTTATGAAGATCTAATTTCATATCTAATGATAGTTGGATGTAGGAAGAAGGCTGAGAGACTAGGTTGATGATGTGAGTCTTCATAAATATTCACAATTTCTAGAGAATTTCCTTTTCATTCTTTGATAGACCATTGACTCTATTTGAATCACTTAATATTTGACCACATATCTTGGCTTCTGGTCCTTTGCTCTCTTGACATCTACCTGCCACATTTTGTTAAGAAACCTGAAAGGAGAATGGAGATTTGAATGAGAGGCCTATATATTTAAAGGTGACAAGATAACTTATTGATTTAATTCTACTTTGCCTTGAGAGATATTTATATCACATTTCAAAAATACTTTCACCTTTATTATCTCAGTTTTTTTCCAATTAAGTCTCAGAAGAATTTTTTACAGTGACGTTACAGACATCACTATCACAATAAGGCAGAGAGTTAAACCACAGTTACCTACAGTTACATTGAGTGATAGAATTTTGACTTCTACCTCAGTTTTTTACAAAACATGGAATTTAATGCATTCTATTTTAGGTGACTCCAGAGTTTATTTTTAGCACAGAAAAAGGTGGTGATTTCAAGAACACAATGTGACAGAGACTGCTAGTTGTCCCCTGATAGCCATTCTCCCTTTGCTGTCCCTTAGGAATAGAATTCTTAGCTGGCATATGGCTGCCCAGGACAAAGAGTAAAGTAGCCCCACCTCCCTTGCCACCAGGAATGGCCATGATTTGAACAAAAAGATGTAATTTAAATGTGTGACAGTTTTTAGGAACTTCAGGAGACAGGTAGCAAACGTTTGGCATTTATTTCCTCTTGGTTATCCTTCCTCCATGCTGCTCCTTGCACTGTGAATGCTTTGGGCTAAGCAGGTGAGGCTGTGCTCTAGAGTTGCTGGTACAGTGACCCGGAATGCACATAAGGTGCTGAGGACTTTGCAGAGGAGAACTGTCAGTTTGGTCCCAGATTGCGTAACTTTAGAACACTACATGAAAGGGAAAACCATGTCTGTTTTGCTTAAGCCACTACTATTTTGGGTCTCCATGACTTGAAGCTGAATGAATTTAAACTGGTGCATGTGATCAAAGCACTTCTCTCAGGGCAGAGCTCTTAGGTCAAATGCTGAGGGTAACTATCTTTTGTAGAGTCTGTGGATGGCAGAGGATACCTCTGGTACCTTAAGATGAACCTGAGATTAAGTCTTGAACCTACAATCTTGGAAATATAAAAACTGGTGAAATGGTCATTTTAAAACTGCATGTTTTTGTCTTTTAAAAGATGGAGATTTTAATAATCTTTTGTGCAGAAGCTATTAGACAAATATACATGTGACATGAGGAATTTTCTGTCTTGATTTTTGTCATTTTTTTTTCTTCTTGGTAGAAAAGGGTCCTTTGTCATAATGCATCGATGTGTTGCTATTATAAACAAAAAAAGGGAATATTTGGCTAATAGATGCTTAGCTATGGAGAATTTGAAAGATCAATCTACAACTATGGAGGAGCCAGAAAGAAATGTAAGTCTGGCCTTGATCTGGAGAGAGCACAGAAACCAACATGGTGGGAGCAGAAGGGTAGAGAGAGGCTCGAGGGAGGTCAGGGAGAGAGCGGAGGTTCTCAGATACTCATCTGAGGCTCACTCAGTGTGGATCCAAACCGATCAGGAAAAGTGAAGAGAAACATAGATGACTGTGAGTATGCCTCAGAGACTAGTAAGATGTTTCTTCTAGTAATATGTTCATTCACCTTTATGTCTCTGCCCAATGCTGTGAGTCATAGGAAAAGGGGTTACATAAAGCCAAACATTTTTTTCTAAAATGATTGTATTTGTGAAACTGTGACTGGGGAACTGATTGCATGGAATATACCATGTCAGTAAAATGAGAGAACATGGGGAAATAATATTTTTAAGTGACTAATTTTAGACTATCCCAAAGAAGAAGAACTGTTGTATATATTTGTTGCATTGTTTACAACTTTGGAGGAAAATATGTGGATTCTTGTCTGGGGACTTGCTCCAGAAACATGAAAGAAATGTTTTCTTTGGGGTCCAGGTGACAAAGCAAGGCCTAGAATTAAAGGGAGAGGAACATTTTCCTACCTCAGCAGGAAAGCCAGCATCCCTCTCTTCCTTATCTTAGTAGTTTCAGCAATGATATCCTTGGCAGGAATTTTGGCATTCATGCATCGGGCCTCATCTGCAGTGGGGGATGCTCTCAAATCCTAGAAAGGGCGAGCCAGAGCATGAGCAGAAACATGGCAGACCCTGGGTAAAGAATGCACCTGAAACTGCTGGTTTATGAGTGTGTGAGGCATCTCTTTGCACACCCCCTAAAGCAGCAGTTCTCAACCTGTGGTTCATGACCCCTTTGGGGGTCGCCTAAGACCATCGGAAAACACATATCAGATATTTACATTATGATTCATAACAGTAGCAAAATGACAGTTATGAAGTAGCAACGAAAATAATTTTATGGGGGTCACCCATAAAATGGTTGGGGACACCTCAGGTTTTCCAAAGGGGAGAGTCTGTGCAAAGCCCAGAGATAAGTGAGGGCACAGTGTCCACTCAGAGCTCGAGGGTGAGTGGCTCTAAATGGGCACCTGAGGATTGACAAGGTTGAAAGCTCTGTATACGGAGACTGGTGTAAGTGCCAGCCAACCACCTTACTGGATTAGCCCTCAGCTTCGTGTACAGATCACAATTCTGGGGAGACTCTGAAAGGGTTATTGTTTTTAAAAACAAAAAGAAACTGCCTACAGTTAGTAGAGAAGCTTCTTATTTAGATTTTAAAATATGATGTGGGCTTTTTATAGCCAAAAGAAATAAAATATTTTTTGGCACTTACAGTATTTTTTCCCTTATCAGTCCTTTTTCCATCCTCAAACCAGCAAATTTCCTCCAATATATAATACTAAGAAACACGGTTTCAGTTAAGTACTTCTACCTCTGAGCAATTTGTTTTGATGTGACATTTCTGCAGATACTACCATTTTAAAAGGTACAAGCCTGAAAGAATATATATATTTTTTAAAGAATGTGGGCTGGCACATTTAAGGATTTTTTTTAAGTCAGTTATAGGGCTTTTAAAGTAGGTAGAAATAATATATAGTCTTGTGTACCATTCTGGAAGATGACAGGCAGCTTAATTTTAATAAACTAAGTTGACCTTAGAATGATGAAAGACATAAAAGCCCATTTTGATTTGTAGGTTGAGCAGCTTGGTCATGAGGTAACCAGTAGAGTGTTCATAGCATCGGAAACTGCCTCGTTTTCATTCAGGCAACCCCTTTCCTGCCTCAGCACCCTTCCCAATATACTAAACCAGCCCCAACTTTCATACAAGATATTCTTTGGAAAGCCTTACTACTTCTGAGCCTCTTCCCAGTTCCATATTGGAGAGAATCATACTCGATAACAAATGGCTTTTACTAGGAAACAGTAAACACAAGTTCTCAAAGAATTTTCTTGTGGTTGTTGCCAAAATGGAAAAAGGCATAGTAGAAGTAGATAATCAATGAGTATACACTCAAGTCAATCAATATTTTGTAATCTTAGGACTATATAGGGAAAATGTATTGTGGTCTATGTCAGAGGCTGGCAAACTTTTCTGAAAAGGGCCAGATAATAAATATTTTAGGTTTTGTGGGTGTCAGTCTGTCTGGGCTGGTATAAGAAAGTATGACACACTGAGTAGCTTATAAACAACAGATTTATTTCTCACATTTCTGGAAGCTGGAAGTCCAAGACCAAGACATTGGCAGATTTGGTGTCTTATGAGGACCTATTCCCTGGTTCCTAGATGGCCATCTTCTCGACGTGTCCTCACATAGCAGATGGGGTAAGGAAGCTCTCTGGGGTCTCTTTTATAAAAGCACTAATTCCATTTACCAGGGTTCCACCCTTATGATCTAAGCACCTCCCAAAGGACCCACCCCCTAATACCACCACATTGGGGATTAGGCTTCACCATATAAATTTATATAGAGATTAGAATAAGGGCCAGTTAACCAATTTAGTGGACTAGCCCTAAACTAGTCCACATTCAGTCCATAGCAATGGACCATATTGTCTTTATTGCAGTGATTCAACTCTACCCTTATAGTGAGGAGGCAGCCAGAGATGATACATGAATGAACAGGTGTGGTTATGTTACAAATTCCAATAAAACTCTATTTGTGAAAACTGGCAGAGGGTTCACATTTGGCCTGTGGGCTGCATTTTGCAGACTCCTCATCTCTATTGTCTGAGTTGAACTACGTAATGATAGAGAGCAACTCCATGTGAACCACTGGTTCTCAAAAGTGATCTCAAGGCCAGCAGCATCAGCAGCATCTGGGAACTTGCTAGAAATGCAAACTATTATGCTTTACTCTTAGCCTATACATCAGAAACTCTAGGGGGCAGGGCCCAGCAGTATGTTCTTTAGGTGGTTCTGATACCCACTACACACTTGTTTGAGAATCACTGTTGTAGGCGAAGTTTTGTTGGTTAAGAGAGTAAGAAATCTACCCAGGCTAACGCAAATAATATCTTACTGAAAATCAGACTAATTAAGAGTAGTTGCTGCAACAGGCAGTCTCCAACACTTGGTGCCTTGACTCAGAAGTTTTTTTGCTGATGTCACAGTCCCTTATGGGCTGGATGGCCTCTGTATTGTGGCTTTGCTTCCTGGAACTCTTGGCCTCTAAGGTTGCTACAGGAGAGCAAGAGACAGCTAGAGGATTGGATTTTGCACAGTGTGTTTAAGTGCCAGGGTTGGAAATGGCCTGGATCAATGCTTCTTGAACTTGAATGTGCTTCAGAAATCACCTGGGATGTTGTTAAAACCAGGATTCTGACTCGGGGGGTTGTAGGTGGAGTCTGGGATTTTGCATTTCTAACAAGCTCCAATGGATGGCAATGCTGCTATCCTACAGACCCCATTTCTCCTTTCCAATCATATCACATTAGTCACATGGTTCCAACCTACCTGTGGAGGGGTTGAGAAACAGAATCTTCTCATGTGCACAAGAACAGGAATTATTTTTACCACATGGGATTGCAATGAGAAACTGTATGGAGTCAGGGCTAGAAATTATCGCTGAGGCTGCATAGTGGTAGGCTAATAATTATCACCCACCCCCGTCCCTCCCACATACAAATGTCTACATTTTAATTTCCTTAGCCTGCTATTTTACCTTACACAATGAAAGGGACACTGAAGATATGATTGAGGGTCTTCAGATGGGAAGGTTATTCTAGATTATCTGGACACGTCCAATGTAATCATCAGGGTCCTTATGAAAAGAGGCATGAGGGTCATAATGGGGCATAATAAGGGAGGCCATGTGACAATAAAAGTAGGAGAGAAAATAGGATGTAAGATAAAGTCTCAGTGAATAGCGTATCAATTTGGTGACTTAGGAGGTGTGAAAAAATTATAAATGTTTATACACATCTCTTTCTTAGCTCAGGTTCCTAGAGGTAGGATTATGAAGAGTGTGTGTGTGTATATATATATATATATATATATATATATATCCTATAGACTGGCTCTGATTGACTTGAACATTTAAAGTCTATTGCTCTAACCATGTGACCTGAAGAAGCAGTTCTGTTCCTTCCTGCCTCATGGCTTTTAGGGAGCAGGGCCTTGGTTCTTCCTCTGGGAGAAGCCGGACCTAAGGGAAGCCAGCCCTAAGTCATTATTAGTACACAGCGGAGAAATGGCTGATGGCCCCTCTGAGGTACTGCCCGTTAAGTCTGGCACAACCATTGAAATTCTTTGCAGCATGGTTAAATGCACACATCTTGTCATGAAAGCTGCTGGGCTTCATCTCTTTGTATCTGACAGCACCCATGCCTGAGTCTGCTGACACTTGACACTTGAGCCACTCACTTAGTGCAGAGTGTTCATTTGTATCAATGCAAATCAGTTACAATTCAACCAGCTTACCGTGTGCTAGGTTAAGATGGGTAGTACTGGATAAAGGGCAAGAATACAATATAAATTGGGCTACAGCATATTCCAATAAGATTACAGAAAAAGGAGCAACTAGTTCCAGCAAGGATCAGAGCAGCCTTCTCAGGCATCCAGATATTTTCTAGCAGGTACATGAGAATCTATCTATCTATCTATCTATCTATCTATCTGTCTATGTGTGTGTGTGTGTGTGTGTGTGTGTGTGTGTGTGTGTAGAGAGAGAGAGCAGAAAGCAGAAATGTAGTATGATAATCAGGAGCATCATAGAGCAAGAAGACTGGCAAAAATGAAGTTGGAAGCCCTTAAAATCCCAAATTCCTGATGTCAAAATTTGCCCAAGGCCAACCCCGTGTTTCTTCAGCAGGATCTCAGGATCTGTCACTGTAATTTTCCTTTTTCCTGGCACTTTATGCAAACAACTCTCTCAAATAAATGAGAGAAGACAGCCCCTCCCCTTACCTGTTCAGCCTGCAAAGCTCAGGTGCCCTCGAAGCAGCTGCTGAGGATGAGTCACAAAATATTCCTTGGTGTTTTGTTGCCTGGAAATGTTCCGGAGAGGCGCCCCTGGCCATGGCTGTGGCATTTTGCAGGAATCTCATTAGCAGTCTAGTTGGAACTGTCCCAAGGTTCACCCCTTGATCACTTACATTCTTGACCTTTAAAGTGAGTTTCAGTCTTAATTTCCAAGGTGAGTTGGGTGAGAAGCTCAAGCCAGGGACTCTGATGGGTGTCTCTGTTGAGCCCTGCTGTTGAAAATAAGGCATCCTAAAGGGCACTAGAGAGGATGAGAAGTTGACATTTAGGAGAGTGGGGATGGTGGGTAAGTGGGAAAAGAGTGATAACTCTATGATTTGAAACCACAGAGAAGACATTATGACCAATGCGTGGTGTATGAGTGATGTTGGTCTTAAACTTGATAAATCTACTCTATGAACTTCAAAGATGAAAGACAGCTTTGCCTCATTATTTCTGGAACAATCATTTATGGAACTGCGAAACCAACTCTATTCCAGGCACCGTTCATGACCACCAGTTGTGCTTCATGAAGGAATATTTTTAAAAATTTAAACACGCTTGAAATCTGAAACTCAGATGTCAACATTAGAGGTTGTTTTCATTCTTTTGTGCACTTGGAGTTTGGAGTCCAGGACTTCAAAATTGTAATTGAGACATTCAGTTTCTTCCTTGGAGATTTACCTCACCACAGGTGGCTGGCACCAGGTGAGAGCTGGAACTAGGTATTGCCATCAGATGTTCATTCTGCCTGCTCTCTGGCAGGTGCAGCTGAACCCACTGCAGCTTGGATCCTCACTGTGCTTACCCATAAATGAAAAATGATGGACAGCAAAAATGAGCCCTCTTATTAAATCACAGATCCCCCCTGTTGCAAGCACAATTGCAAAACAAGAAAATATTCAAGTGCTAAAAGAATGCATTGTTCGAGCTCATAACAGATACTGTTCTTTGACAGCATTTTACTCTTATCCAAAGCCTCTTTTCTACAGAAACTTTCCCCACAGTTGTATTCTGTCTGTGTTTTGTTAGTTGCCCTCACTAGCACATCATTGAAATAAAAGCCTTTATTAGAAGTAGCCTAGTCATATTGCGTTGGAAGATGCTGTAAATCCACTTTGGAAGAAGCTGGGGTGTAAATAATTAATGGTGCTCTAAGTCAAACTGTCACTCTTCCACATCCAGACAGATGGTCTGAATGCAGCTGAGAAACTCTGGGCCTTGGAAAGGGTTCTGGGAAGGACACACAGAGCCAAAACTGAGCATGGTGCCTCACACAATGTGCTATGGTTCTGTCCATCTGGGGCATTTGAACCATGGGCAGCCTACCCCCATGCCACCCCCTTAGAAGAGCATGGTATTTGCAGTACTGTGTTTAGGGAGCAGCAGGGTCTCACTCTCAGGACCCTCCTGCCAGCCTTGGGGTCTGGGAGGAACCACTGAAAAAGGAATAAATAACAGCTTGTCAGAGGTAGAGGAGTCCTTTGAGACAATCTATTCAAGGAGGGCAAATTCCTGGGAGGTGGGCCTCTCTTCCTTGCTGACATCTTAATTAATCATGATATCTCCACTTGCCTTTGCCCATTGAATTCCAACACTTCCTCAAAACCCTCTGAGCCAGCACCCCAGACAATGCCAATATGGAGATTCCTACTCAGGTTTCCTCTCAGGAAAGGACTTGCTGCCCAGCTGCCAAGAGTCTGGTTAGTTAATGGCCTTCAGCTGTTAGATCCTTCAGGGTCTGTCTCAGCTTTGGAGCTGAGGTTGTGCTCTTCTCTGGGTGGCTCCTTGTCAATTTCTGGGCAGAGCTGTGGATAAGGGCCCTGCCATTTCTTCCCAATCTGGGACACCTGGAAGTGGCAGTCTGTGCTCCAGAGCTGCTAGCTGGGCTGGCGGAGATAGCTCCCTCTGTCCCACCCACTTCTCCATTTCCTTGTACAGATATTACCCCTTAATAAACCTTTTGCATTCCTAACTCTCTATCATGTCTGCATCCAAATAACCCCACTCAGCATAACTACTACCGTGCTTGGCATGAAAGACATGCCAGCATTTACTGAGCACTTACCATGTGCCAGGAATTGTTCTAGGTTATCAATATGTATTATCTTTTGAAATTCTCATACAACCTTATGTCTGGGAACTGTCATGTCTTTATTTTTAAGATGGGGAAAATGTGCCATAGAGTACATAAATGACTTGCTCAAGGTAAAAATCTGGGTGAAATCAAGATTTGAGTGTCGATAGGCTGACTGTAGTGCCCCTCAATTGAGATAAAGGAACATGGCACAAAGGATAGTGAAAACTGTAGGGAGGAGATAACGACTGTGAATGGGGTAGGTGTCACGTGGAGAGAGGATCCATAGACTGTGAAAACTATGAATTTATCATTTTGAGCTCACTCTAGTTTCAGCATAACTTTGGCCCCATTAATCTGGCTGATTGGCTGATGTGGGAGAGAGTATAAAGCAGTTAACGAATATGTTTTACCTCGTTGTTATCTTCCTTAACCAAAACAGAACAGTGATCTTTAAAATTCACCTGGGATATTGGAAGTTAACAAGTATCTCTGAGCAAGAAGTTGATTTTGTGTCTTAATATGTAGTTGGGAGTCACCCAATTACCTTCTTCCTCATTCCTCTTCTCATCCTCAGGCTGAAATCCGTGTTGGGTTGGGAACTGTGGATGTACTGGTTAAGATTCAGAAACATCTCCAGAGATCAACCTTGGGTGTCTGCTGAGGGATTGGAGCAATGAGGCCCTGCTAGTGAAATTGAACCAGGGTGTGCATGCAGTTTGTGTGTGTACAAATCTAAGTGGTGTCATACGTGCATCTTTGAAAATGCAACACCCTTTATGGCCTGTAATGAGAGAGCAGATTTGAGTTAGTGGCCCCTCTTTTGTGCTTCCTTTTTTCAATTTTCTTACTGCCTTCCTAGCACATTTGTTTGCCTCTCTCACAGGACTATAAATTCCAGTCTCATCTGCCACTGTTTTTCCAGCTGATTCTTAATCAACTTAAAATGATGTCCATCTGTAAACTCTAGTTGAATAAATAAAAAAGAACAACCTGAAATAGCTGAGGGAGCTTGGGCTCTGGGTCTTGAATCTACTTGTGTATTTTGCTAGCTATCGTGAGGACAGGCTGCACACTTTTCTGAGTCTGCACCATTTTACATTAATAAGGAATACTATTGTTTTTTGTTAGGTTCTCTAAAGAGTAATTGATAGACTATATATGTATACCTCATAATAAGGACTTAATATCCATCCCTTCCATCTTAGATAGAAATACTGTCTTAAAGATTTACTTTAATTGTATTCTTAATAGCCCAAAGAAATGGTTTTCCCTTTCTAAGTGCATATGGAAAATTCATTCTGTCTTCGGCCGTTACATTTTCCTTTCTACTGTTTGTTCATTTCCATCACTGATATTGAAGTTTTTGTATGAAAGCTCTTCTCCCTACAATGCAAATAACAGGAAATGCTGCCCCTGAATCCAATGGGAGTTAACCAAAAAGGGAGGCTTTCTGATTTGAGATTTGACACCAATTTTAGCTAAGAGTAAGGTTTAGTAAATATTCAAATGTATTGTACTTCTTAAAAAGATTTCCATTGAATTTTATAAAGAAAGATCAAAGCCTTGAGGTTTAGGTTGTAATTATATATATATATATATGTGTGTGTATATATATATATATTTTTTTCCTATTTATAATATAGTGAACTCCTCTGAATCTTTGTCTCCTATGGAAAAGTTTTAGTAAATCCTTGATGAACCATTTCCACTAAGGAATTTGTCTTATAGTGTGGAAACTGGATATTTTAATTCATGGTTAAATTCTAATTCCATGGCATCTAAATGCTCTGCATTCTAAAACATGAATGATCAATTGGCTAACTGTATTTCATGATCCTGGTTTATATAAAATTCATATAGGGAACTTGTTTATCCTTGGTATCTATACTACATAGTTCTAGAAGTACAAATATTATATACTAGAATGTAATGATGATGATAATAGCAACAACGTTAATTATAGCATCTAATGTTTATTGAGTAATAGCTAAATGATAGCTTTGCTGGGTAGGTCCTTGCTTTTCATCAATTTGAGTATTTTGTACCAATCCCTTCTAGTCTGCAAAGTTTCTGTTGAGAAACCAGATGTTAGTTTTATGAGTGCTCCCATAGGTAACTAACTACTTTTCTCTTGCTGCTTTAAGATTCTTTTCTTTGACCTTTGTTCTTGTCATGTAAGTGACAACTTGCTGTGTCTTTACTTAAAGAATCTCCTTGTGTCTAAGTTATTTTTTTAGATGCCTAAAATGGTGATAATAACATTAATCTATCTTAAGCATTGTCACATAAGCTGATGGGTTGAAAAAACATCATGTATGAGATGTTACAGACTTAACATCTGTATGCCACGATGAAATTCCAATTTGATTTTGATTCAGTTATTGAAGAAAGCAGTACCCTACCTTATCTATACATGTTATTATAATAAAATTTAGAAAAAAATTGTATATAGGCATACAACCTAACATATATATAAGGTCTGACAATTAAGTTCATAAACTTGCTACCATGAGCTTGCATTGGCAGCACTGTACAAACAACTCAGTAAGGTTTCATAACCTTGGTATATCTGTGTCTTGCAGCTGTGTTCATGTCAACGTGTGGCAGTGTCTTGCTGAGTGGTTTTCTTTATTGTTGTTGCATGTTTTTGTGTGTTGTTGGGGGTTTTTGTGTGCCTTTGAGAGAATGTTGAAGCTTGAATTAGAGCAACAAACAAATATTAAATTTCTTGTTAAACTTGGTAAGAGTGGAAGTGAAATCAGGGATCTGTTAGTTCAAGTTTATGGGGACAATACCATGAAGACAACAGCAGTGTACAAATGGATTAAACATTTTTCTGAGGGGAGAGAAAGCATAACTGATGAAGAGAGGTCAGGGCAGCTAGTAACGAACAAAACTGATGAAAACATCGCAAACATTTATTGACTTCTGCGTCAAAATCATCAGCTGACTGTGAGAAGCATAGCAGACCAAGTAAACATCAACAGAGAAGCAGTTAAGAAAATCTTTACTGAGAATCTTGACATGAGAAAGGTGTGTGCAAAAATCATCCCAAAGGAGCTCACTGATGAACAAAAGTGAAGGAGAGTCAAAGTTTGCCAAGACCTTTTGGAGAGGCAAGATGATGTTTTGGGCCGTGTTATTACTGTGATGAAGCATGAGTGTACCTATATGACTCTGAAACAAAGTGTCAAAAGTACACAATGGAAATCAACCTATTCTCCACAACCTAGAAAGTTCTGTCAGTCCAAATCAAGCGTTTAATCGGTGTTGCTAACCTTTTTTTATATCAGAGGGATTGTTCATTATGAATTTGTACCAACTGGACAGTCAACCAAGTTTACTATTTGGAAGTGCTGAAAAGCCTGCATTAAAAAGTTAGACGAAATGGCCTGAGGTTTTCTCAACAACTCATGGCTCTTGCATCACGATAATGCACCAGCTCACACAGTACTGTCTGTGAGGGAGTTTTTAGCCAGTACACAAATAACTGTTTTGAAACACCCTCCTTACTCACCTAATCTGGCTCCTGAAGACTTTTTTCTTTGCCCAAAGATAAAGGAAATATTGAAAGAAAGACATTTTGATGACATTCAGGATATCAAGGGTAATACAATGACAGCTCTGATGGCCATTCAGAAAAAGTTCCAAAATTGCTTTAAGGGGTGGACCAGGTGCTGATGTCAGTGCATATCTTCCCAAGGGGAGTACTTCAAAAGTGACTATTGGTATATTCAGCATTGAGGTATGTAGCACTTTTTCTAGGATGAGTTTGTGAACTTAATTGTCAGACCTTGTATCATCGTCAATATTTAGAGACCAACAACGTGTTAAGAAGAATGTTAACATGTTAAGATTAAAATACTAAGTAATAATTAATACATTTGGAAAATATTTATAGTGTTGAAATTAAAAAATCATTTCTAAAGCTTTTTAAAAGACCGTTTGTGCTTGTTCTAATATTCCTGCTAAATGATTAGATTGAACATAGAGGGTGAGGATTGTTACATTTCTACTGACCCTGAAATAAATATCAAAGGACAGAACACTATTAGATTCCAGACATAATAATCCAACTATATAAAAAAAACTTGAATTCTGAGTAACTGTCTTTCCTTGTAATAAGTGACCACATTAAAGAGAATATGACACGTCTGACAGATGTGAAAGTCACTGTCTTCAAAGAAAACTCATCCCTTCCCCCAAATAGGTGAGTCAGTAGTATCAACATTTTAAAATGTCAGCTGCTGGATTCTTATTTAATTCTGCCTAGTATAAAATAGCATTAGTTCTTTCATTTAGAAAGCCTTTTTTTTCTTTTGAGCACCTGTTATATACCAGGCACCACGGCAAACTTCAAGGTATTTCAGAGATAAATAATAGACATGATTTTAACCCAATGAGTCTATAGTGCAACAGATAAACCTACAAAGAAATTAACTTTATGTAGAAAAATTACTAAGGCTGGCATGACCCTTGAAGGATGGTAGGATCAGGATGAGCAGGATAAATGGGAGGGCATTTCTATATGAGAAGGTAACATGCACACGAAGGGACAGAAGCCACAGAATTTTGGACAAGCATATGGGAACAGTTCTGTGTCATTCATGAAGGGTTTTGAAGGGCACTAAAGGGAGATAAAGTTGAAAATGGATGAGACTCATACCTGGGAGGACCTTGGGTGCTGGACTAATTATTTTATTGCGAATGGAGGCCGTGGTTGCGGCTTTGAGCCAAGTGTGGAAGTATAACTTAGGAGGAACCCTAGGAGGATTGCTTATAGGGTATGTTTTCAGATTCTAGTTTGACACTGTTGACCACCCTCCTTGAAACTTGCTTATCCTCATTTTCTTCTAATCTTCCTCCTACTTCATGGGTCATGCCTTCTCTATCTGTTTCACAGCCTTTCTCCTGCTGTCATTGACTCTCCTCGTGGTCTAGGATCTCCTAGGGTAAGCTCCTTCAGGCTTAAACATGAGACTGCCCAGTCTCTATCTGCTGACCAGTATGCTATGCTCAGATGCAAAGTCATATTTCTCATATCCTCTAAAAAATCTCCCCCTGGATGGACATTGTTAAGAGCTGAGCAGCCCCCTCACCCTTTTCCCAGTTCATATGTTGGAGTCCTAACCTGCAATTCTTCCAATGTGAAACACAATGGGGACTTTTGGAAAAAAGCAGGCTGGTAGGCATCGTAACTCATAGACCATGGAATAACCAGTTTCACTTCCTTGTATGCCTGTCAATAAAAGCTATGCATTGGCTTGATTCAGGTCTCTTTCAGTCCATGAGGCTGGAATCTCTTGGCCCTACTTATAACATTTTTGGCTACTGTCTTTCATCACTTTGTGCCATCCTTCTCATGTTCCCACTGCCTGTGCCGTGCTGGACACGACACTCTCGCAGGCACTGAACATTAGACCCTAATAGGGGATGAAGTTCAAAGTTAGTTTTAGGGCCAGTAGAACCCTTCTCTGAAACAGTTATCAGGACAAGCTGATATGGGAAGGGATTATGATTCACTAGAAATAATATTGAATTGGAAATGAGGATCAATGTCTGAGCAATAAAAGAAAAGTAAGAACATATATGAGGTCAGACAATTAATTTTGCAAACTCATCCTAGAAAAAGTGCTACTTACCTCATTGCTGAATATCACTATGGTCATCTTCGAAGTACTCCCCCTGGGAAGCTATGCACCAGTGCCAGTGCCTAGTCCACCATTCAAAACAATTTTGGAACTCTTTTTCTAGAATGGCTATCAGAGCTGTTGTCGTCCCCAAACTCTGATAATTAAGTTCATAAACTTTCCACCATGCACTTATGTTGGCAGCCCTGTACAAATAACTCAGTAAGAGTTTGGGGATGATGACAGCTCTGACAGTCATTCCAAAAATAAGAATTCCAAAATTGCTTTGAAGGGTGGACTAGGCACTGCCGTTGGTGCGTAACTTCCTAAGGGGAGTGCTTGGAAGGTGACTGTAGTGATTGATACTCAGCAATGAGGTATGTAGCACTTTCTCTAAGATGAGTTCGCAAATTAATTGTCCAACCTCGTAGACAGAAAACATACTGAAGTCAACTGAAATCCACCACATCCATATGTGTGCTTTCCAACGTCTCACCATGCACACAATATGCATTTTTATGGCAAACATGATATGTTACTGTCATACTGTCCTTTAATCTGCTTTCTTCACTTGTCAATGTGCTGTGAATGGACAGGGTTCTGGCAGAAGTAATGCCCTTTCATAAGTAGTTAAAATATTGTTACGTTAGCAAATTACATGCTTATGATTTTGTAATAAAAGATTTTATATAGATTACCAGCTCTTAACAAAGGACGTTTTATCTGCCGGACCCTGTATATCTCTTTTTCTTTATATATATGTTAGATATACCCACTTTGTCTCCAAGCCAATACCGTCTCTTGCGTGCATTACTGCTATAGGCTATTATTGATGTTATCAAATTTTTTCTTGCTTTCCTATAATCATTGCTCATTTAGCAATCAGAGTACTATTAAAGATAATGCTAGCAGAATACTCTTCTAGATTCTTAAACTCCCTCCCTGAACCCTCCATGCACTGGCATTGCAAATAAAATCTACTTCTTGCCACCTCCTCAGTGATGTTCCTCTTCCTATCTATCTCATGAGAAACAACATCTATGGGTCACTCTTTATCCCATTCCTCTGTTTTATTACTTTAGAGCACTTTACACTCACTGAAGTGGTCTTGTTTGATTCCTGTCTGCTTTGACTAGAATATCATCTCAGTGAGGCCCATGCTTTGTGGGCCTTGCTTGCAGTGTCCAGAAGAGTGCCTAGCACATAGTCAGCACATAATGAACATTTAGCTAATGGATAAATGAATAAAACCCACTCTTCACTGTAGAGTTACGGTTTTCTCTTAAATGTTTTATAGTTTTTAATTGGGAGGTATTTCATCCATGTAGAAAAACAGTATACTCTAGCAAATGCCTTTAAACCCATCAGCTAGCTTTATACTTTTTAATATTGTACCATTTGTGTTTTTTATTGAGATCATTTATATTTTAAGGGAGTAAAACATTATAGTTTTATAGCCCCTGTATACCTCTTTTGATTCCATTCTCTTTCCTTTTAGAGGTACCACTGTCATGAAATCACTCTTTGGTGCCAGGGCATGGGAATCATTTATTTTAAAAGCAAGAATATAAGTAGCCCTCAATTCCTGAAGGGTTTGTACTTTATGTGAAGCTTAATTTCTTGTGGCAGAAGAAGACTCACACTATGATTCAAGAGTTCCGGAGGGTAATGAGCAGAAAACCTATGCCTCCTTCCATGCTTCTCTTCTTTATTCTTCAGAACAGGCCTCATTCACTGGCCCCATAGTAATACCACCTTGGCTGCCCTCCTGCAGGTGCCCTTCTAGATAGAGCTGAGAAGTTCCTAACTACTAGCATCTAACAGGCACTGATCACTCCACTTGTTCTTGCCACCAGGGAAAAACAGAATGAGAATCTGGACTTACACCTTTGCTCACTGAGCAGGTGTGGACACATCAATCTACCTTTTAGCCTAAGAGGGAGATTCCTTATCTCTTATATGCGAATCATGACTTTTGCCCTCTCGACCCATTGCAAGTATCAATTCTGATACATGATACACTCTAACCTCCTCCTATTGCATGTTGTATGCCTCTAAATGAATGCATCTGGTTGTAAGTGCCTCATTTGGGTACTTAGAGTGTATAGAAAGAAATGTACCAACACCTGGTGAATTGTTAGTTATGTAGAGTCAGGCAGATGCTAGGTCATGTCTTTGCCAAATACTATGTACCTCCCCAGTACCATCTTGCATTCTTGCCAGATTGTTTCAGGGAAGCAGTGTGCCCAACCTCAAGCAATACATCACGACTGGGCTGTCTACTTTGCCAGACACTAGCCTTCACACTTTCCCTTGTAGATCGGTATAGCTAGTACAACCCAGTTTTGACCAACAGAACATATAGTAAAGTCTAATTGGCAGAAGGGTGGCAGGTTTCTCTGAAGAGGGAACCTGAGTGTCCTTCATGTCCTCAGTGAAAACTGAATCACCCCACCACTGCCAACTCCAGACTTTTTGTAGTTGACAACTATAAACCCATATTTTTTGAACCCACTTTTTTAAAAAAAAAACTTGAAGCTAAAGGCATTCCTACCTGAAATAAAGGCTCAGAGTAGAGATTTTTCCTGAAAATGTCTATATTCGTTTTCTACTGTGACTATAACAAAATACCTCAAACTTAGAAGGTCAAACAACACAAACTTATTATCTGACTGTTCTGGAGGTCAGAAGCCTGAAGTGGATCTCACTGGGCTAAAATCATGGTGTTGACCAGGTTGTGTTCCTTCATGGAGGCTCTCAGGAAGAAGGTCTCCTTGTTCTCTAGCCTTTCCAGAAGACCCTGCATTCCTTGACTTGTGGTCCCCTTCCTCCTTCTTTAGTAAGCCAACAACCCTTCCTCTCTTTGTGCCTGTCTTTGATGGTCACATGTTCCTCTAACTCGGTGGTTCTCAACCTTCCTAATGCCGCGGCTCTTTAATACAGTTCCTCATGTTGTGGTGACCCCCAACCATAAAATTATTTTTGTTGCTACTTCATAACTGTCATTTTGCTACTGTTATGAATCGTAATGTAAATATCTG